>VXBR01009075.1:679483-771420 GCA_013400215.1 Cisticola juncidis
TTTTTTTACTTCAGTAAAGATATCTTGAGTTATTTTTTTGTTTTTAAATTCATTTATTTATTATTTTTTAAATTTTTATTTTTATTTTGCAAGACAGCACAGGAGAACTTCATTAGGTTTGTGGACAGGGTAGTAAAACATTTTTTTTTGGTCTACAATAACAAGATCCAGTAAAATTATTGCTCTTTTCTAATGCCACAAATGGTTTTTTTCTAAGTACAGCTTTACATTGGCAAAGATATATTTTTTGCTCTTCAGAACCAAATAGCCAAAGAGGGATCTGCCCATCTGAACAATTCTTGCTTCATAGTCTACTCTTGCACATTGCTGCATGTCAGTTTAGATATTCTTGTTTCCTTCTGTTTTATGCAACGTGCTTCTCATTCATTTGTGTCTTTTGAACCAATTCTCCACAGAACCAAGGATTATATCCAGCTGGATCTTCACTGGATTGGCAGATAATTGCAGGACTTAGGGGAAACTTGTGCCTTTCTAGAATAGCAATTGAGTCTGTGGTGTTTGCTCAAAGAAGAAAAGAACTAATGAACCTATGGACTGTAATATCTTGTGATAAACTCAAAAAAAAAAAATCTATTTATTGTAGATAAAACTTGCAGCACTTCAAAGTCTTAGGAAGAACTTGAAATGCATGTGTAATTCCTGCATTGGATGTGCTCTAAACCAGTGAACACCAATGCCCACTGGCATGCCAGCATTTCTGACCACACTTTCAGCTGCCTTGAAAAGGTAGCTGCACACAGGCTGTTCACGGGCAGTGTGTGGAGGTGGGTGTTGTCTCCCCAGCTGGACCCATGAATGGGTTGGCAGGCTGCTAACTGGGGCAGCCCCAAGCCATGACAGGGGCTGGTGTTGTGATTGAGATGATATAGTTCAGCTTCCCAGAAGTATTCCAAACTGTGTTACTTGCTGGTGTATGTACAGCCCGTGACTTCACCGGTCCATTTTCGTGTTCAGTCAGAAAATAACTCAGGAGGACAGGAAGCGCTGGAGCCCATGTGGTCAGATTCTCTGCTCAAAGCAGAGTCATTCTCTTGAGCTAGAGCAGTGAGCTTCAAGCCTTCTCCATCCAACCACTGAAACTCTCTGAGGATGGAGAAATCTCCTTTTCCAGTGCTTGGCCACTCACTTTGAATATCTTTGTCCAAGTACGCATGGGTCACGTCTCACTGATAAAGATCCTACTTATTCTTCAAGTTGTCCCTCTGCAGTCAACATATTCTTGCAAAGTGGTGGCCTGGATTTTGCAGTGTGCAGGCACAAGTGTGAGTTGTTCCATGTTCACCTTATCTCCCATTAAATGACACTTTGGAATGGGCTCTGTGTGTGTTCTCAGCCCAGCCCAGCTCATAGGTGGAACCCAAGAGGATTAAACACCCCCAAAGGTGTGTCATGCAGTGGTGAAGAAAGCCAAGAGCTCAAGACTCCCCAGCCCCTTTTGCTTCCTTCTAGTGCCCCATTTTTTGTCTTTCCTCCCCCTCCTTGTATCCTTTCTGTTGCACATTTTCAGTAGTTTTTTAGCTTCTCAGACACGGGCAAAGACATTTGCTATGGTTCAGAGGAAGGAGATCAGTCTGAAACAACCAGCCTGACTAAGAAAGGAATCACAGTGGGTATGGGTCTGTGTAGTGTTGTTGTTTGGCCAGGTTTTGCTAGTGGAGGGGGGGAAAAGGGGTAGCTTCTGTGACAAGCTGCCAAAACCTCTCCATGTGTGGCAGAGCCAATCCCTTGCAGCTCCAAGACAGATGTGCTGCTGGTAAAGGCTGGGCCAATTAGAAATGGTGTAACACTTCTGTGATGACAGATTTAAGAAGGGAGAAAAAAGTTGTTGTGCAGATGTAATTGCAGCCAGAGAAGAGTGGAGTGAGAACAATGAGAGGAATAACTCTGCAGACACCAAGGTCAGTGCAGAAGGAGGGGCAGGAGGTGCTCCAGATGCCAGAGCTGAGATTCCCCTGCCTGTGGTAAAGACCACGGTGAAGCAGCTGTGCCCCTGCAGCCCACGGAGGGCAACAGGGATTTAGAAATCTGCCTGCAGCCCATGGAGGAGCCCCACACCAGAGCAGGTGGAGGCCTGAGGAGGAGGCTGTGAAACCAGGGGAAGCCCATGCTGGAACAGACTTCTGGCAGCAACCTGCAGACCAGCAGAAAGAGGAGCCCATGCTGGAGCAAGTTTTCTGGTAGGATTTGTGACCCTGTGGGGGGCCCACACTGGAGCAGGATGTGCCTGAAGTACTGCACCCTGTGGAAGAATGACCTGTGCTGGAGCAGTTTGTGAAGAACTCTCTCCCATGGGGGGACCTCGGGGTGCAGCAGGAGAAGGGATCTTCTCCTTGAGCAGCGACAGAAACAAAGTGTGGTGAACTGACCATAAGCCCCATTCCCTGTCTCCCTGTACCACTATGGGGAGGAGGTAAAGCTTGGGAAGGATGTAAGGGTGGGGGGAAAGTGTTTTTAGGATTTATTTTACTTTTCATTCTCCTGTTCTGATTTACAAATGCATTAATTTATAAATTAACATCTCCAACCTGAGTCTGTTTTGCCCATGATGGTATTTGGTGAGTGATCTCTCCCAGACCTTATCTCAACCCACGAACCCTGGGTTATATTTTCTCTCTCCCATCCACTTGTGGAGGGGAGTGATTTGCTTTGGTGAGTACCTGACACCGAGGCAGGGTCAGCCCACTACAGTCTGCAGAGCATCAGGGAGAGCTGTCTCTGTAGTGAGTGCCTCTTGTTCAGCTGATCACCTGCAGCAGGTCATTCCAGCAAGCTGAGGCACACAATTCTGTGTGCTTTGATGTCATCTCACTACCACAATGTGAACAGCCTATCTCCTTGAAGGTGTTTTCCACTACATTCTGTGAAAACACCATTCCTAGCTATTGTTTCCTTACCAAATGTTAGCATGGCTTTGGCTGTTATTTCCCCTAGAGGAAAGAACATCATAAACATCAGACTTTGCTATGGAACAGATTACATTGTTTTCAGCAAACCAGCACAGAGGATCTTAATTATTAATTAAATTAATTACACTGGAAAACAGACAAGCAATGGAGATGTTAGCCCAGCCTCTTGATTTCAGCTGTAACAAATTCCTCCAATTCCCCTCTGCACAGGTGACATCTATTCCCAAGTCAGCAGCTCTGCCAGGGCACTGAATGTTGCAGGGAAGGGTGGGGAGGTGGGAATGGGCATGAGGCCAGGGACACTAGAGGGCCAGAACCCAGGCTCAGGGTGGCAGTCACTGAAATGTGTCACTCAGTGCCAGTCCTTGTGCCCATGGTGCCACTGGGGTCTGGCATGGCCTTGGAGGGCTGCTCTCAGTTCACCACCTTCTTCAGTGATCTCCTTCTCTGCCTTAGTTCTCCTCACAAGGACATGCAGCTGAGCCACCCCTGAACTGTGCCCACACTAAAAGGAAACAAAAGTGAAACTCTGACATTGACCTCTGTGTTTATGAAATGCCAGTTTGTCTTCATTTTGTCATGCATTGCACTCCTGCCCCCTCAGTTTGATTGTCCTTCAATGTAAGTAGTGGTTTCTCTGAGTTCTTGCTAATATACTTTAAAATATCTCTGTGGAAAGAAATTGGATGATTTTTTCCATCTACAGACAAGGTCTAAGGCTAGCTCTGTTGGTTTTTTTTTTTTTTTTTAATGCTCATTGCATAGCAAAGCTTTATGCTACGAGATTAATCACACTGGAGATCGTGTTATCTCCTTGTGTTAGCCTTTGTTTTCCAGATTAAATAAAATACTATGTGATTAGAGGTTGCTTTGTGTTATAGAAATTACTTTTCAGTTATATTGTGTACCCTCTAACTTGGGATATTTCATTACTTTGGTATTTAGACATATTGAAGGTTGTGATGACAGAATGAGAGGAAATGGCCTCAAGTTGCACCAGGCAAGGTTTAGATTGCATGTGGGGAAAAATTTCTTCACTGAAAGGGTGGTCAGGCATTGAAATTGCCTAGGGAAATTGTGGAATCATCATGCCTGGAAGGGATCAAAAGGCACTTAGATGTGGTGCTTAAGAACATAGTTTAGTGGCAAACAAGGTTGTGCTGGGTTATCAGTTGGAGTCAATGGTCTTAAAGATCTTTTCCAGCCTCAATTCTTCTATGATTCTATGATGTTTCTTATGGGAAGATGAAGATGAGGGCGAGAAAGTAAAAATCTTAAAGGAGTGTTGTGAGATATTTAAACTATAATCACAGAAGAAACAAAATAGAAATTATTTCCTGTAACATTGCCTAAGCTTGGAAATTTTATAGACTTCTGGCACAATTGTGACTAACATTTCATTTATTATGATTTCTTTAGTGACATGATGGTACCATAACATAGAAAAAACCACAGTATATAATTTCCAGTTACTATGCATCTGATTAATTTGGTGCAGGTTTTTAAATACTCTGAGTATGTAATGATTTTTTTCAAGTCACTAAATTTTTTCATAGCTTTCTAAATCATAGTGAATTTTCTCAGTTCTATGGCAGTGTGAATGAATTGTGAATGCATGTTGGGTATAGCACCTTGAGATTATTAAAGACAGAGATCCATTGTCTTCCAAATGTGGTTGAAAAGGATATTTCTTTACTTCTGACTAAATTTTGTCTCACCTGTCTTTTGCCTCTGCCTACTACTACTTTTCTGAGGCATTAAATGGGTTTTTGAGATGCTTTGTCTATGAAAAAGAAATGAGCTTTATATTCAGGTCAGCATTGTGGTCAGGGAAAAACTGTCCTGAGATTATTATTTTTCCATAATTGCCTTTTGCTTGGTTGTTTCTGAGCAGCTTTCCTCCCAACTCCCTCTTATTCAGGGTGCTTGAGGTGGAAAAAGGTCCCTTAAATTCAGTGTGTGGTGTGCCCCCCTCGTCATCTCATTCTCCCGAGTGTGAATAGCTTGAGTGTGAGGAGGGATTCATCCCAGCATCCTTGCACTGCCTTGCATCCCTGATCACTTTTGGGCAGTGTTTGGGGTGAGGTGAGCTGCAGGAGGCTGGGCAGTGCTGCAGTTGCCTGTTCCCTGCTGTGGAGCTCCAGGCAGTCAGTGTGCACTGTGAATGGGATGCCTTCCCACACCAGTGACCCCCAGTGCACCTAGGGCAGAAGCACATCTCCTGTGAGACTGTGTAAAAGGCAGGGATTTTTTTCATCTCGGGTTTGTGGACCCCTGGAGGTGTGTGAAAAATTGTGGAGGAAGGTGTAAATTCAGAGCACACACAGTAATGCCAGTTCCAGGAAATGAGCAGGCTGCGGTTTCTGGGCAGGCTGAAAATCTCTGAAACAGTCTGGGTTTGGAAAAGACTTTCTCTCACCACAGGTAGACAGGTGTACTTGTAGGATTTGTAGGAAATTCTTCAGCAGTCCTTCAGCCTGTCTTCCCTTCTGAGTATTCCTTGGCAGGCAAATGTGAAAAGGACTAGAAGAAGGGTGTGTGGTAAAGTACAAGTGGAAATATTTGATAAAAATGGAAATGTACATCTTGTTGATCTGTGCTCTTTCAGGGTATGTTTAATGATGTCTGAGCATTCGAACTTCAAGAGACCAGCATTTAGAATAAAACGTTTTATATTCATTATCATGACAACTTTCCTCCCTCTCCGCCTCCCCTGTTGAGGGTGCATGGACTTTGTTTAATAATAGAATTTCTGATAGGATTTCTAAGAGAACAAAACCTCTGAGAGCACAGTTCAATTCATAGTTACAACTGCTGTCTATGTGTGGTGCTTTTTATTAATTTTTGAGGCAGCAGTCAATTACTGAGTCCTCAGATTTTTTTTCCTTCTGTGTTGAAGGGCCACTGGAAGGCAGTCCATTAAGCATCTCCTCTAACAATAAAGATATCTGCACCTCTCCATCAGAATTGTATCCAATTATTTGTAAGCTCCTTGCAGATATGATTCTATGGAGTAATGGAAAGCATATTTCAGTCATTCTCTGCACTGATAGTAATTTAATAAAAATAAAAAGCTATTGATTTTTTGTTAGCTGTGTTAAAAGTCCACTGTAATCTTGGCCTCACTCTGCTGTTGGCAGAGCGTTTGCCAGTAAGTAGATTTTTTACTTTTCCTGGGGCACCATTTATTAAAAGCTATCTTAATGTGTACAGATAATTAGATTTGTTGAAGTGGGGGAAGATTTATAAAATCTTCCTGTTATTTAACTTTTCTTAGTCAATTTAGATGTTAGAAGCATTTGCAGAGATTTATCTCCTGTACTTTGTGATTTTGTTTCTTCCATTCCTTAAGCCAAATGTGCCTCTGAGGTTACTGAGCCTGCACTTACAGGGCAGGAGCTACTTTTGGTGGAGATAGAAAATAACATTTTATTTGCTGGCTCTTAGTGAAGTAACCACTCTGGGATGACAGAGGAACTGTCATCATGACAGAGAAGCTGCTCAGCAAACCTCAGCTTGAATGAGGAGTTAAATCAGTAATGCTTGACTCATGTAAAATAATTTATTTGTTTAAAAGATTTGATCTACTGTAAACTAAACTGCTTAGGGATATGCTTTCTCAAAAAATTTTCATATGGTCTATTCCTTGTAGAAGTTTATATTCATCTACATTGACCATAGTTAGAGTCCACACAATTCTTTAAGTAAGTGGCCAATTTCAGATGTTGAAAAATTAGTTACACACTTTAATTGCATTTTGGGTTCATTTTTATCTCTCTAAAACAATGTTTTCTGTGATGCTGAAACATAAGAATTTCAAATCCATTTGTCAAATATGACTAATTCTGATGAAGTCTCAGAACATTTATGCAGGGCCACCTCTTTGTTCAGAGAAGGGCAACAAAGCTGGTAAAGGGGTCTAGAGGGTAAATTCTATGAGGAGTGGCTGAGGGAGCTGGGAGTGTTCAGCCTGGATAAAAGGAAGTCTGAGGATGACCTTGTTGCTCTCTGCAACTGCCTGAAAGGAGGTTGTAGCCAGCTGGGGTCAACCTCTTCTCCTGGGCAAATTAAAGAGTAGGTACAAGCACATACCCAAGCTGCACCAGGGGAGATTCAGGGTGTGCATTAGGAGGATTTTTTTTCACAGAAAGAGTTGCCAGATATTGGAATGGATTGCCCAGGGATGTGGTGGAGTCACCATGCCTGGAGGAGTTTAAGGAAAGTCTGGACACAGCACTCAGTGCCATTGTATAGTTGACAAGGTGGGGTCCAGTCAAAGCTTGGACTTGATGACCTCAGAGGTCTTTTCCAACAGAATTGATT
Source organism: Cisticola juncidis (assembly GCA_013400215.1). Lineage (NCBI taxonomy): Eukaryota > Metazoa > Chordata > Aves > Passeriformes > Cisticolidae > Cisticola > Cisticola juncidis. The sequence continues at coordinate 686,734 of VXBR01009075.1, forward strand.
CTGTCCTTCTGTGATCTTCACCTCTAACACTTTTAAAGATTTAGAGCTGTTGGCTGGGATCAGAGAGTCAGTCTTTATTTCCACATGTGCTGATTTTGACTGGAATAGACTTTATTTTCTTCACAGTAGTTAGTAGGGGAGCTATGTTTGGATTTGTGCTGGAAACAATGCAGATAATGCAGAGATGTTTTTGTTATGGCTGAGCAGTGCTTACACAGAGTCAAGGCCTTTTCTGCCTCTCACCCCACCCCACCAGTGAGCAGGCTGGGGGTATACACAAGGGTTGGGAGGGGAAAAACCAGGACAGCTGACCCCAACTGACCCAAGGAATATCCCACACTGGAGGACATCATGTTCAGCATATGGGGGAAATGGGAAGGCAGAGACACTTGGAGTTCTGGTGTTTGTCTTCCCAAGTCACCATCATGTATGATGGAGCCTGGCTTTCCTGGAGATGGCTGAACCCCTGGCTGTCCATGGGAAGTGATAAATTAATTCCTTGTTTTGCAACAAGGGCACTTTGCAACAAGGGCACTTGCAGACACCATTCAACTTTCCAGAGGGTTTCAGGGAAAGGGAGGGGCACACCTGGCAAGGTTCGTATTAGATATCCACTCCATCTCAAGGATAATGCCAATTGGCTATGACAATTTTCAATGTCAGTGACATTGTTATGAGCAATGTCATTTGTAGTTTTGTTTCAGCTAAATACACTAATATCAGGAAAGAGTCACAGAATATTACAAGCCTTATGCTCAGACCCAGGTATGTGGAGGATTTTGTTCATCCTGACCAGTTAAGGACACTGGCACATTGTCCTCCAGATGGGAATCACAGAAAGGATGAGGTTGAAAGGGACCTCTAGAGGTCATCTTGACCAACTCCCTGGTCAAGCACGACCACCTAGAGCTGGTTGCACAGGACCATGTCCAGACTTGTTTTGAATATCACCAAGGTGGGAGACGCGACAGCTTTTCTGGGCTACTCATGCCAGTGCTCAGCCACCCTCACAGCGAAAAAGTGTTTCCTGATCTGGAGAGAAAATCTCCTGTGTTTCAGCTTGTGCCCATTGCCTCTGGTCTGGCACTGGGCACCTCTTCTGTTAGTTTGCTTTCCAGCTGGGTGCTCCCCAACTGGTGCATGGGGTTGTTCCTCAGGTGAAGGCTGAAGAAAAACAGGTTTGCAGTTCTCCTTGCTGAAGTTCATGATATGCCCTGAACTCCATCTCAGGTTTACTGCAGGCAAGACTGCCTCTGGCCCTCACAGTCCCAGCAAGACCCTCACTGGTGCAAGGTCCAACACAGTGTCTTTCTTCATTGGCTCCTCATTTGGAGGACAATGATATAAAGGACCTCCTGGATTGCTTTTGTCCTGTCTTGTCCTGTGATAGAAGTTTCTCTGAGAGCCAGGGCCTGCGAATGTGAGGCTAAATGATAGGCTTGCAGTAGGCTAATAATCTGTGACTGCCAATGTCCTTCTTGACCATATGTTAGGAAGCGGTATAGACTCTCAAGGAACAGGACACTTATTTCAATTGCCTCATTGTGGTCAGGAAGCATCTGGTCATCTCTAGATGGAAGCTGGCACTGCTGTCTTGCTCTTCAGCTGTGGCACAGCAGTGCAGTGCTAGAAATCCTGCTGTGACAATTGCTGTGATGAGCTATGCAAAACCCTATCCTATCTCCTTTGTCCTGAATTGACACCACCAGTAAGGATCCTCATTCTAGAAGTTTGGCATGCCCAGCATTATAAAGTCATCAAAATCACATCCAGTGTTCAGTGTTCTCTGAGAGAAGTTATGACTACTGTAACAGTGAGAAATACTTTCTATCTTGCATTTGGAGGATCAGTGATCACACTGTAATTTATGCATGCTGGTACTGGACACACTCTCCGTGCATTTTATGTCTGTGTGTTTCAGAAGCTGGGTATTTTCCTTCAGAAACTTGTAAATGCCCTTTCCAAACCATGTCATATGTAACAGTGAAACAAAATAATGTATATATCTATCACAGTGCACACGTCCTGTGCTGACCACTGTATCCCCAATAAATAGTTCAGGTACAGCCCAGTCCCAGCCAGCTTTTCCTCTTCTACCAGAGAGGCTGCAGTTATGACACACTGAGGGGAGTCCAAGGCCTGACAGCTATGGGTGCTGCTTGAGATGCCCCACTAAGGTCAGATGGACACACTCAAAAATATCCAAAGAAATCAATATCATGTGATCTGACAATAAAATGACATGAATGCTACCCATCAGATCAGGTAGATCTGGGGCTAGAATTCCTGGGGAATATAAACAAACATGGAATAAATTTTGTACTTGATGCTAAAATAGTGTAATATTTAGCAGATTTAGTCATTCAATAATAGGTCATAGTCTACTATTGAACACACACATCATAATAGATATCTTTTTACTTCTTGTTGCATTGCCAATTTTCAGGAAGACAAACAGAGAAAGCTTTTACAACCTTCTACAGCAATGGTCAAATTACGAATTTCCCACAAAGTTTAGTTAAAAGCCCACACTTTTTTGTAAAGAGCTTTCCTGTTATTATCTCTAGAAGTACATTAGAAAATCATAAGAGTTGGTTAGAACATTTCCTACAGCATTTTAAATAGGAAGTGAAATGTTCTTTTAATTCTTTTATGTCTGCCAGCTGTTTACTTCTCTGAAGCAGGGTATAGTTTTTATGAATGATGACATATAGCCCATTTTCTAAAAATACCTTGGATTTTCCATATAATTTCAGTGTCCCTAGGTAACTGATAGGAAGAAATGGTATAACAGCCTTTTATGCTTTTTCTCTTGCTTCTGTGGTAGAAGCTGTTAGACCCATCAAACTGATAATGAGGAATATACCTTCCATCAGCCTATAACCATAAAAAGAAAACTTTCCCAATTATTGTTCAAATTCACTGCCTTCCTTTGCTTTAACCTAATTTCCTTAGGACTCAGGTCTTTTTCTGGTACACAGTGTATTTTTCTAGCACATTCCCAGCTAGGAGGGAGTGCTTGTGCCCCACTCTGTTTTCCTTTCCGCTTCAATGTTTTTCTCAACAATTTTCTTCTGATTGCAGCCAGTAATCAGCAGCATCCTGCTTTGATCCATTCCTGTTCTGCTTTCATTGCTTACACCTGTTATGTTGCAAAACGACTTTTAGAATAAAAAAGTGACATTATTCAGACATTTTTCAAGTTCTACTCAATAACTTTGCAGTCACTAGGATAGTTTGATACCTGAGCACTTATGACCCAAAAGCAAATGCTGTACTTTGGTAACCAGTCACCAAAAGCATAATGAAAATATGTAGTTAAAATACTTATTTGCTTTAGAAAATCTCATTTTTTTTAATTTAAAAATTTATTCTTTTCTGGTGAACATAATTTTTTCACTGTTAATGAAACTGCTCATGTGCATTTAATATCTTTCTTTTCAGAGTGAGTTGACAGCAGCAGAGACAGATCTGATGAGTGTCTTACTTTAGATCTGCCTTACTTTATATCTCAGGAATGCAGTTAACTAAACCTAAGGTAGCCCTCCACAGCTCCATCAAAGCCTTTGGTGAGAAATAAGAATTTCTGGGACATGACTCATCTGTCTTATTTTAGACTGCTCCTTCGGGATGACGTGAATCACACCTAAGTGGCTCTTTCTCTGAGCTGATTATAAAAGACACTGATGGTGACCAGGTCACTCAAATCCCATCCCTCCTGTCCACATTGTGCCTCATGGGTGATTGATGTGATTGCAATTCACACCAACTCAGCATCTGAACTTGACATTTGATTGCTGGTGTCTGAAATCATAAAATCATAGCATCATAGAGTCATTAAGGTTGGAAAAGGCTTCCAAATCATCAAGTCCAACCTTTGACTGAACACCACCATGTCAACAAAACCACAGCACTAAATGCTACATCCAGTTGTTTCTTGAGCACCTCTAGGGGTGGTGACTCCACCACTCCACCGTGTCCCTGAACAGCCCATTCCAATGCTTGGCAACCCTTTCAGTGCAGAAATTCCTCCTGATGTCCAACCTGAACCTTCCCTGGTACAGCTGGAGGCTGTACCAGGGAAGGTTCCTCTCATCCTGTCACTGGTTGCCTGGGAGAAGGAGTTGGCCCTCACCTGGCTATGGTGGCTGGCTACAACCTCCTTTCAGGAAGTTGTAGAGAGGGGTAAGGTGGCCCCTGCTACTTTTTTACTCCANTTGTAGAGAGGGATAAGGTGTCCCCTGATACTTTTTTACTCCAGGCTGAACAACCCCAGCTCCCTCAGCTGCCCCTCATATTGTTTAGTCTCCAGACCCTCCACCAGCCCTGCTGCCCTCTCTGGACACAGTCCAGCACCTCAATGTCTTTCTTGAAATGAGGGACCCAGAACTGAGCACAGGATTTGAGCCTCCCCAATGCCAGAACAACAGGACAATCACTGTCCTAATCCTGGCCACACCATTCCTGGTACAGTCTAGGATGCCCTTTGCCTTCCTGGCCACCTGGGCACATGCAGACTCATGGTCATTGTCTGTCAGTCAGCACCTCCAGGACCTTTTCCACTGGGATACCCTCCAGCCACTTTTCCCCCAGCCTGTAGCACTGTGTGGGACTGTTGTGACCCAAGTGTAGGACCTGGCACTTCACCTTATTAAATCTCATAGAACTGGCCTCAGCCTGTTGATCCAGCCTGTCCAGATCCCTCTGCAGATCCTTCCTACCCTCCAGTAAATCAACACTACCACCCAACTTGTAGTCTGGGAATTTGCTGAGGCTGCACTCAAATTCTTCATCCAGAGCAGAAAATTTTTTGTCTACACAGATAAGACAATTATCTCTCTAACAGGGGCAATCATATTTTTAAACATAATGAGAGAAATTATATTAAACAAAAATATAAATAAACAAATAGGATAATTGTATCTTTAAACAAAAATTATGAGCTCTTTTTGGTATCTTAGGCAGCTATACTTTCTTCAGGATTCATAGAGAATGCAAATAATAATTAGCTTGATGATTGAGTCATATATTTATAGAATTTGTTAGATTTATAGATGCAAAGAATCCTTTCCCTTAAAAAGCATCAGAGAATCTGACAGATAGAGTGAAAAAAAGGGATATTTTTGAGGGTACTTGATGAAGATGATAAGAAAAAAGATACCTTCTTCTTGCCCCAAGGTGAGGTTTGAACTCAGGAAGATATTCCTGATAAAGTCTGATACATAAAGCTCTGAAACAATCTTGTATGACTTTTTTTTTTCTTTTCAGTGATATTTAGTGGCTGATTGAGCTTCAAGAAATCAAGCAGACAGAAAATGCCTGTAGTTCACCTCTGCTTCTAAGAACCAATAGATGTAAGAGTGAATTATATTTTCTTTAGTACAGATAACCAGAAAGTTTTACTTGCCTCTAGTGTTGAAAGAAAACATGTAATTGGCACTTCTGTGAAGGAAAATATATGTGTCCAGTCATGGAGTCTTTTTCTTGTTTTGTTTTGAGGGCAAACCATAAGTGGAAGGAGGCTTCCAAATCTTGTGTGAACACCACTATTCAGGCAGTCTTCTGCAAACACAAAACCATATCACAAAGACCATTCACATTACAGAGGACAAAAACTATTTCTCAAAATACTTGAAAAATCTTCTGGGAGTAGAGCAGTACCAAATATAGAGGGTTTACTACAAATTCTCCTAGCCCTAGGCACTGAAATACTGCTCAGTTTTCTCAAATAAATTCACCTCTACACATACTGAGGTTATAGGTGTCCCAAATTCATTTGTAAAAGGATCTGTGCCAGTGAAAGTGCCTGTGGTTGTCCCACATGGACATAAGTTCCTGCTCTGGTGTTGCTGTCTTCAGTGATGAGAGTACAAAACAGAGACACTTTATGGGATCCTAAACTCTCCCCTCCAGACAAAATATGTGTCTTTTGAAAATTGCCCTTGTTGGAAGATTAAAAAACCTAAACCTTGTTTCTCCTAGACTATTAATACTGTCTCGTCTCCATATAAGTTCTATTTTCTCCACTTCCTTCCCCACAATTAAATTTTCATTAATTTCTTCAAAGAGAAGACTTAAAAAAGACACTACAGGAACTCTCTGGACTTTGATTTCTTTATCTTTCTACTACTCTTTTCCATTCACAAATACAAACTTTTATTTGTTTTTCTCCATTTTGCTTCTGTAATCTCCAAGTATCTTCAGATGCCTTGTTTGTGCTTTGAATGTTAGCTGAGAGAATTTCCCCTTATTCCACACTTAAGATACCCAACCACAGCCCTCACCTACCATTCTAACCCTTTTACAGGCTTTCCTTTTCTTCCATTCCCAGGCTTGTAATTACTCTAAAATCTTTTATTCAGCCCATCTCCAGTCTCTTCTCTATCCATGATGGCAGCTGCATCTCAGATCCACAGTCAGTTTATCTTTTCCAAGCTGCCAGGCTCTTGCAGCATGTTAAACCAGGCTTTTCTACGTTAATTCTTGCCCTTCCTCAGGGACTCTGTCCTCTCTGGCCTTCTTTCCTACTCTCTAATAATTTTTTTTTTGAGACAAATCCTTTAACATTCTCTGGGGTTTTGGTAGCTCTTTTATGACCCTCTCAGCATGCACTGTCTTTGAATAATTTCATCTTAGGTCCCTGAGAAGACAGACAAACAGATTTTCTCTTGTGCCAAACCTTTGGTACTCCCTTAGGAGTGTTCCATGATACACTTGCCTGTGACTAAAGACAAACTCATTCTCTCAAGGCCACTTGGCAGAGATTGGTCCTGTTTGTTCAGTCCTTGGTCAGTGGGGTTATGGCTGATGGCTGGAATGCTGCAGCACTATGACAGTTCAAATAACAAATATTGAATAAATAAATAACAATCGTGGAGTTGAACTAGATGGAAATAAATCAATATTGAAATGAATAGTGTGTTACCCATGAGAACACTTACATAAAGAATATTTATTGGCATTAAAAGGTCTGCATTTGAGTCCATTGTTCCATCTAGTTGAGCCAAGGTCTTTGATACTTCCAAAACCAGTATGTTTTGGTGATATTGAATGAAAACATTTTATGTAAATATTGATCAAGCGTATCAGATGACATGCATGCTAGGTTTTAAATACAATTTGGAAACTAAACTAAATTATTGTCAATAGTTTGCTTTCTTTTGGTTTTGCCAATCTTCTGAAGAATCAGAAGGTCTCTAGATGTAAAATGGAGATATATCACAGGGATATGGAGTCAAGGCGATGCAGCAAGGATCTGACTATTCCTTTAGAATTACAATGTTAATAAAATGATAAATACTCTTTTCCCATCTTAATTTTAACACTAAATTTTGAAGCAGTCTTATTGCCAATAAATAGTAATGACTTGTAACAGAAATGTTTAAGTCCAACTAAATTCCCATCTAGATTTTCATTTCAAAATCAATAATGGGAAAACATTTGCACACAATCAAGTAATTCTGAGGGGATAAAATAGCCTATGAGCTTGCAGTGATCATATTGGATAAACCATGGCTTTAACTCTCTTTATTGATTCTTCCTCCTTTCATTTACTTGATACTCCATGGAAATCTTCTCATCTAGGCACCTGTGTTTTCTTAAGAAGGTACAATCAAAGCTGACAAGTTTATGTCCATTTTCACCCATGCATGAAAGTACTGGAGGAAGATATGCATTTTTTCTGTCTTATTCTTCTGTGAGGCTTTATTATTCATCATGTAAGACAGCTTCTCTTTGATGTCTCATCTGTAGAAAAATAACACATTTATCTTCATTGCCACCTTTCAATTTCCAGTGCATGTTGAAAATAGTTGTTGAGTGAAGCAGACTTCCTAGGTGATGGTTTGAAATCAGAACCATAGAATCCTTTATATTCTAAAAAGACCTCTTAGGTAATAGATTCTAGCCACTAACTTAGCACTGGCTGCCAATTCCACCACTAAACCATGTCCTCAGTGCCACATGTACCCTTCTTCTAAATACCTCCAGGAATGGTAACTCAACCACTGCCTGGGATAGCCTGTTCTGGTGCTTGATAACCCTCTCAGTGAAGACATCTTTCCACATATCTAACCCAAACTTCTCCTGGTACAACTTGAGGTAGTTTTTTCTTGTTTCATCACTTGTTACCTGAAAACAACCATCATCTGGCTACATCCTCCTTTCAGGGAATTGTAAAGAGTGTTGAGGTCTCACCTGAACCTCATTTCCTCCACAGGCTAAACACCTCCAGATCCTTCAGCCACTCCACATCAGGCTGGTGCTCCAGACCCTTCACCAGCTCCACTGCCCTTCTCTGGACTTGCTCCAGCACCTCAATGTCCTTCTTGTAGTGAGGAGCCCAGAACTGAGCACAGAATTGGAATTGTTGTTTCACCAGTGCTGAGCACAGGGGGACAATCCCTGCCCTGCTCCTGCTGGCCACTCTATTGTTTAACCAGGCCAGGATGCCCTTGGCCTTCTTGGCCACCTGGGCACAGCTGGCTCATGTTCAGCTAGTTGTCAACCAGGACCCTCAGGCTACTTTTTGCTTTCCAGCCACTCTTTCCTTGCCTGAATTTGTGCCTGAGGTTATTGTAACAGTGGCCCACTGATCCAGCCTGCCCAGATCCCCTGCAGAACCTTCCTACCCTACAGCAGACCAACATTCTACCATAGCTTGGTGTCTGCAAAATGATTGAGAATTCCCTTAGTCCCCTCACCCAGATAATTTATAAAGATTTTAAACATTGAAATATGACTGAGCCCTGGAGAACACCACTTGTGACCAGCCACCGATGGATGTAAATGGATGTACCTCCATTTACACCTCTCTTGGGCCCCAGCTGTCCTGCCAGATTTACCCAGGCAAGAGTCCACCCATCCACACCACTGGAAGGCAGTTTCTCCTAGAGAATTCTGTGGGGAACAGTGTCAAAGGCTTTACTAAAGTCCAGATAGGCAACATCTACAGACTTTCATCCACTAAGTGGGTCACCTTATCATAGAAATAGATCACTTTAGTCAAGCAAGACCCAACTTTCTTACTGGCTGGGTCTGATCACCTGATCATCCTGTTAAACTCTTTATTCATTAGAAACATAATAAACCTACTTGGTAGCTGGTGCTTCATCTGATTATCAATGCTGGATATAAAAGAAAACAGCACTTATGATAGCCTGCATGTTTCAAACTAGTTTCAGTAACTCACCATTTTCGATATCACTCAGTGGTATGTAATGTTACATTCCTCTGTGGTACAGAATACCCTTGCTCATCTAATTCAAAGCATGTGAAAACCTTTATCTGGGAGAATCCAATAACTGACATTTAAAAACACTTCTATCATTTTTAATTAACTTGATGTCATACTTCACTTCTGCATTTGGAGAAAAACACAGTTTGTATTAAAATTGCTAGGCCAATGCTCTCAGGGCCATAATTTCAGCTAGAGTAAATTATGTGGTTTGAAGGAACTATGGAGATACCATTTGAAGGTATAGCTTTTAGCTTCCATCTTATAGAATGATTGTCTTCTGTGTGCTTCCTGAAATACATGTTAAACAAGAACTGGTTAGAAATGAAATCACTTAGATAATTTAACATCTGTGCATATAGGGCTTTCCACAGGGTTGCTTTATGTCTGTAGTGAATACAATCTTTAGTCCAATGATGTCAAACTATTTGATTAATATTGGCAAGGTAGGCAAATCTTGTAAAATTTTACATATTTGCAGCAAGATCTTTCACAGTGTCTCTGCTAATGTTAACCAATTGTCGTCCATCTGAAGGTCTGAATGCTAGTGTTACATTCAGGTAGAAATTGAAAATAAATCAGCTACAAATATAAATTTTGAGCATCATGTGTTTCTGAAGTTTCTGTGCTTTTCAGAGAGTTGTGTTCAGATCATGCTGTTAGAGTGATTAATGTACCAGTGTAAAGCTGCAGGGCACAGAAGAAACATCTTTTCAGCATTTTGCTCTTGTCTCGAACCAACACTTATCTCTCAAGGTCCTAAATGTAGAACAATTTTCTTGTGAAATTGGGCAAAATCATAGCAGAATCATCAGACCGCAGATGTTTTGTTTTGGTCTGGTTTGTTTTTTGATCTGGTAGTGATATTTTGAAGAGCTGGTCACCATAGCAACAAAATAGGTTTTACAGGCTGCAAACAGTTCAAGAGCCTGTTGAACTGACAAAATGGCATGGTGCAGACAAAATAGAAAAATGAGTTGTGTGTCTTTTGGGACTGCTGCAGGAAGGGATAAACTCCTTCTGTTTGAGAAAATGTTGACCTTGAATATGATTTTTATTGGTTTTTTTCCAAATGTGAGTATAAAATGTGTCTAAACAGTAAAAGAAATGCTGTTGCAAATGGCATTGTAGATGGTGAGTTCTAGTTTTGTAATGCTGCAATCTCTGTCATGGGTGTATTTGAGTTGCCAGGGGAATATGTCCAAACCAGGGGCTAGGGTGTGCAAGAGGGTCAGCACAAGGACGGGTTTCTGTCCCTCCTGGCAGTACCAGGCAAGCAGGGTGTCTTGGGGGTTGACCCTGGGCTGTGCTGGGGAGCTCAGTACATGATGGGGCACCTTGAGCATGGCACAAGTTAGCTTGGGTACAGTCCTAGAGCCAGGAGAGGGGCCCTGTGGCAACCCTGATGTCCTCAGTGGCTGGAGTGGGGAACAGGGACAGCCACTGACTCAATTCCTGAAAGGCTGAGTTAAGGACATCCAGCACCTCTCGTGGCTGGCTGTTACTGGAGGAGCTAGGTACAAATTCTTCTTTTCTACAATACATTCAACCGTATTATGAATGTAGGTGATCAATTAAAAACCTGTCTCCTTGAGTGAACATGATCCTGGGATTTTCTGGTCTGTGAGTCTCTGTGATTGCTTTTTTTAGTTGACTGTCAGTATTTCAAGGAAGGTCATAAGCCTACCTATACTTTTTCCCAACTCTTTCTCCTGGCTTATATTATTTTTTTCTAATCTCCTAACTAAAATCCAGTACTTTCACCATATTTCTCTTTTTTCCTTCTGGGGTATTAACTCCTTCTTTCTGATTCTGGCTTTCAATGAAGGCTGTCCTGGCAGTACAGAGGAGGGTTCAAGTGCTAGTCTGCTGAGTGTACTTGGGTTCCAGAGAATTAGCCTGTGGTAAAGGTAGTGTTGCTTTAATAAAAATTTGTTGAGTCCATTGCTTTCATCCCCATAGTGAAACTTTCTTTCTTTTATTCTGTATCTCAGGTTTAAGATTGCATCCACTTCTAGAGTGCAGAAACCTAAAGGGACATAGAGGTGCAAGGAAATTCTTATCATACCTATATCATCAACTAATCCCTGATTAAACCTTAAATGAGGTTTTCTCAAGTCCACTCTTCCTCTGCACAATTGTACTTGGAAGCGTTTAAGGAGAGGCAAGTTTAGATTAAATTCTGAAATATTCTTTAGGGTAAGAGACTGTCTCACCCAATTCTTGTTCACATGTGATAAGCAGACAAGACATGGTCTGGTTGAAGAGGTGACAGTCTGGGTTACCAGCAGGTATCCTGGGCTCAGCTCATGTGCAGCCTGTTAGGGATGCAGTAAATCCAAGTTCAAGTTGAACTGTACCCAATAGCCTGGAAAATGGCCAGGCAATGTGATTGGCATGCTTACATATATTCCTGTTGTTTGCATTTCATGGCAGATGGAGCTGGGATTTTCCAATTTCCTGTAAGGGGGAAGTATCTGGGGCAAGAAGAAAAAGCCTAGTGAGTTCCAGAATTTTGGAGCAAAGATAAGCCCTGCAGTAAAACAGCCAAAACAGAGGTATCCAGGCAAAGAATTGACCACTTATTATCACATTTCTATATTCTTTTTCTTGAAAACAAGAAGGAAATACAGGAGAAAAGAAGGGGCAAGGATAGATGACATTCAAATATCACTAAGAAATTCTGGTCTAAGATCGTAAGTTAAAGAAGTACTTAAAGTAAGGGGAATACAGAGTCTTAATCCAACTATTTCCTCTTGAGTTCTTAGATTCAGCAGTTTAATTAAGTAGGACATTGAAACAATCTGGTTTTGTTTTTGTGTGTGTATAGCTTTATATTTGGAACTGGTCAAATAGCAGAAAATTGGTGACAGAAAACTCAGTCACTAAATTATGGAACAAAAGCACTTTAGTCATACATATTGTATTGTAGAAGTGGTTAAAAATATGGTTTTTTTGTCCAGACCCATCATATGCTTATGTGTGGGTATAGAGCTTTATCTACACACATCCACCCCCACACACGCTCACCCACCCCTCCAGGTAGCTTTGCTTGAATTCATCATCAAATTCCTGAAGCCAGGTTGCTCTGTGTCCATAAAGCCTCCAAAGGCCAGTGCTCAGGAACTTTCCTCCCTGTATCCCAAGGCCTGTTCTCCCCCAATGGTGAATGTCCATTCCAATCTCCAGACAAGAGTGTCCTTGGACACTTCCTGAAGCTTGAAAAAATTTGATCTGGGACACAAACTTGAGAGCCATGTTATCAACATGACATGGTAGCAAATGCACTAAATGCAAATAAGTTCCTGTTGCACCACAATTCCTTCATGCTTTTCTTCTCTTTTATCTTCAACTCTGTCTGAAATTATATTACAGCAACCTTATCTCAAGGAACCTGCTCCTTACAGAAAACTGTGGTGTCCTGATAGATCAATTACCTGTTGCCTATTCATAATCAGTTTGTGAGGTCACAACAAATGCCTGCGAGCATGTGGAGAGTGTGAGAGGGCATAAACAAGAGGTGGGTTGTACCAGTCACTGACAGGACAATGCATCTCTGGTCTGTGTCAGCAGATGGATCATTCATTGCTACCTGGAGAAACATCTGCAAAACTGTGGAGCAAAGTGAGGGTGTAACAAAGTGAATGAAGACAGCAGTACTGGACAGGCAAATGTACTTCTCAGAATATTGGGGTTTTTTTTAAATACATATATAAAAACAGATGGCTATAATTATCTTGCCTTTAGTATGTTGCAAGCATTTTCCTTCCAACATGTTCTTACTCCTCTGTCAGTACCAACTGGCAGTATAAATCACCTCACTTAACTTTGAACCCACAACAATTAGATATGAAGTTTGAGCTGGCTGAAGATCAGGCTTGGCTGCAATGGACACACTAAGTGCATCTGCAGAGCAAGCTTAATTTTGCCTTTTCTGGATAGCTATCTTAAAAAGGGATGGATTGCTATCCATCCGTATGGAATCACCTCCTTGCTCAATATATAGGGAGTGTAAGCTTTGGCTTAAAGTGATATGACTAAGTGTGAGAGGGCTGATTATAGAGAAGAGGAATTCTGTCTTAATAGTCCATGTAAAGTCTACCATGCATTGATGTTATTAAATATAGATTGTAGCTGGCAAGGACAGGGCTTAACTGTTCCGTGTCTTTTAAAAAGGGCATGGCTGTCTTACTCATTTTGAGAATCAAGAAGACTTCCTGTCCTAGAGGTGACAGTCTGTTATGATCCTTATAAGAAAGGCACTCAGATTCCATAAGGCATAATTTAAAATACTATTTATTAGCACTAACACTGGAGGATAAAGTAGTATTGATCATCTTACATCCCTTCAGATGCCAGAAACCACAGTTTGTGCAGTTGAAGGGGCTTCTGAATCATGAAGTGCAGACCTTGCCTGTGGAAATGGTTGGTCCATTTTGACCATTTGAACTATTATAGAATTTTCCTACAAGAAAATGCCCCTATTTATAATTTCTCCTGTCAGACTTAGGGATTTCTTGTTATACTTCTAGAGAAAGGCAGGGTTAGGCTGATGGCCTAATCTCTGGTACCAAGTGGATGCTGCCTGCAGGCAGCTCTGTTACAGCAGAGTGGCCGAGTTTATCCTGCACCCAAGACCTTTGTGCAGCACAACACTGCCTGAAGGCCAGGCTGGGCTTGCAGAGCAGCATTGCACAGCACAGCAGGACCTGGCTGCTCAGGTTAACTGCTCTGGGCATGGCTGTCTCCTCAGTGTACAACACTTCAGTCAGGACCACTGTAATATCTTCAGAACACCTGCAGAGCTCATGCAAGCAGCACCTGTATTTATGTTTTGTGGAAGATTTGTAAAGCTTGTTATCCATGCATGTGTGTTATTTTGGGGCATTTCTGCTAAATGTCATTGTTCCCCTACTGTATGTCCTGGGCTTTTTACTCAACAGCTGCTCTTCCTCAACAAACTGGTGCACACTAAATTCTGGAGGCCTTAGCAAAGCCCTACACATGATATCTCTGTGAAAGAAGCTTCAAACATTGCAGTATCAAATTGGCAGCTGGGAGAGATGCACAGAGCAGTGGTCCAGGCTGATCCTTTCAGCCCAGCATAGGAAAGGTACATTCTAAGATAACCTTTATGCAGACTTACTGTTAGGAAATTTTGCACTGAGATATGTGCGCTTGTTTTTCTGAGAGTCCCAGGGTGACTTTTCTGACATCTTTTCCTGGAAGGCAGGTTCTGTGTAAGATACCTCAGTCTCTCCCAAGTACAGATGTGCACCCTTAGAGGTTTTGAGTAAATGGCTTTGGGACTTTTGAAATGCTACTTTTGCAGCTAAGTAATGCAATGTATAAATAGATTTTCTCCCAGTGAACAATCAGATATACTTATTGTACATGGTAGTATTTTTACCATGGAGACAATCATCATGGCAGATGCCGAGCAAAAAACCACATGTTCCCTGCTCTGAGGCACACCCAAAGGGCATCAGCTGCCCTTACACCTTGTTTATGGATTCTCATCTTGTAGGTATTTTTTTCCTGTCCTTGTCTTCAGATCGTTTATTGTACCTTGGTAATAAGTTTTTCCTTGAAATCCTCTGCTGAGATGTGTGTATTTGGTTTTTTATAAGGATAAACACAGAGGAAGAATGGTTTTAGGGTTGCTCAAATACAGCTTGACAACGACTATATAGGGAAACATTAGAGAGAATGGCAATTTTTTTTTGTTTCAGGTAAGATTATTCTTTTCTCTTTACTTTCAGCCATCCCAATCTTGAGCTAATAAACTCATCTCCCCGAAGTCACCTATTAGCTTCTATTTTTTATTGCTTAGCAGAATCTCAGCTATATTTGGTCCTCTCTACACTCTAACCCTGCAATTGGCCATTTCCCCCTGCTTTTCTCTCTGCAGTTATCAAATTACACTTTTTATATGTAGTTCCCATTTTTTCTTAGCCTTGGTGTCCAGACAGTGCAACCTCCTCTTCATACTTGGGTGATGAATTTCTTGCCACACTGATTCTATCTGATCAGGCAGTCATGAATTTTTTGTCATTTCAGGAAGTTTCAAAACTCTCACAAGGCTGCTTTTAAAGTGTTTCCAGTCCCTCAAGCTTTCTTTTAAAAGATCAAGGTCCTTCAATTTTGTTTCTGGCTCTTTTTTATACAAGTTGCCTTCAAAAGTCTTCTTTTGTTTTTCTTCATTTTGAATAAGAAATAATAATTTTCAGCTTTAAATTGGGTACATGCTCAGATTGCTGAGGGAAACTTTTTTCCCCCCTAAAGCATATGTCTAAACCATTTATGTTATCATTCATTAGGTTGTGAAAGGCAGAACAGAAGTCCTCAGTTTGGCATTGGTGTAGTTTGAGCCTAACTTTAAAATATTGATTGAGTGTGTATGAGGGTTGATTCAACCTTGATCTGGTCACTACAGACCATTAGTCAGTTCTTGACTTTTATCCTTCTCAGCTGTAGGCTTGGTCTGGATGAACACCAGGAGCTACTCCTGGAAACCTGCTGGATGCAAACTTGGTCTGAGAAAAGGGGCCACTTAAATAATTTAATACCTAACAGATGGACTTCCTTAAATACTGAAGTCAGCATGATTCTATGGACAATGTCTTTCAGAACTGGGGAAGGCTCTGTGAAAAGGAAACACTGGAAGTTTCTTTGGTGATAGGATGTTGAGAGCAACTTGGCAATTATAATTTGTGAGTAAGTAATATGAAATTGGAGGGATTTACTTCTTGAATTTGAAATTTCCAAAACTTCAGTCAGCTGTGACTGAGATTTTGGACAGAAAGATTATAGTAATTACAAGTGGCATACTTGTTTATCCTTTTAACATAGTCAGAAAGAGGTTGTTAAGTCATTGGAATAATTCAGAATGAGGAAAAATGTTTTATATAATCACGAATGAATTTGCTGCTTGAAGGACTAGCATTTATTATGGAAAATGTTTTGTACTTATGTACCATGCAAATTTACAAGGGTACTTACAAATAGATGCACTCAAGTATTTTGCATAACAGTAATGGCTGAAAACTAATGAAAATGTACTTAGGTCAGACATTAAAATCTACCAAAACACTCTTAAAGTAAATCTCTTTATAAAAATAAACCCCGTCATTATCACCTGTGCTAGGATTTAATAAAATAAAAACAGATTTCTGTAACAGTATTTTTATTTTGGATACAAAAAAACATGTTCTGGCAAGAGTCTGTTTGACTGACTCTGTGGTAACAGAAGAAATGTGCTATCAAAAGCAGCTTTCTCCTACCAGACCTGGTGCACTGAAATCCAAATATGCGTTGCCAAGTTTATGGGTGGCAATTTTTGGCAGAGCTTTTCATTTTTTGAAACTGTTCATTAATGACACACAGTGCCTACATGATTTTTCAAATACTTTTGTATTGAGCAAACTGAGTTACATAAACATCTTGAGTCTTGATTTTACCTTACAAAGAATTTGCTAGGAAAATGCTTGAGTTAATTAAAAGAACTGCTTTTCCCAATACTTATCTCTATGTACATTTTTTAGATAACCACAGACTTCTGGAAATTACATGGTTACTATGGATTTTTAGGAAAAGACAGCTACTCTATCTCCTTAGCTAATTCACATTGCCTTGTGTACCTGAGTGTCTTACGTACCTTAAATATTACCATCTCTGATAGTAACACTTACATTTCCTCAGGAATATCCTTCTTTTACTGCAATTCCATGCTTTCATATTGCTGTACCTCAGTCTATGTGAATCTGATTGCTGGATTGGGTCTTTCCTTTGTCTAGGTTTGATTTCACATCTGGATCTATCTGTACTGAAATAGATAGACTCTTCTCCTTGGAGAGTAATAAATGACTTTAACTCAGCATGGTGAAGGAGTAGAAATTTCCTTTCCTACCTCCCACTTACTGCTGTGGCTTATTTGGAACCTCAGAACTCACAGAGATCTTATTTCAGCTGTTCCAAACTTTTTCTACAATCCGTGTCATTAATTTGTGTTATTGCTTTTTTGCCTTCTTTCTATTTATTATGAAGATCTGGCCTCAGTATGAACCTTGAGAGATTGCCATCCAGGAGCATTAAAGAGATTTAAATCCCTTAATGTTCAGTGCTTTAAAAACTATTTTATGGTATGCCAATTAAAGGTGACATGCTGCAATCCCTCAATAGTGAGTGGCTGCCTAAAGTAACAGGATCCCACAGAGTATATTACAGATATGGCTCAAGAGAAAATTGACAGTATGTCATATTTCTCCTCTTGCCCTTTTCTCATTCCCTGAAAAATGCAACTTTAAAAAGATAAGGAATTCAGTACAGATTATTGCTGGGTTGAAAGATGCAGTTTTTGTTGTGGGAGAGAAAGTTGTAAGTGCTTTAGACAAAAGCAATGGCCATCCAAAGTGGATAATTCCTGATGCAGGAAATGCAGCTCCTAGGATGGGGGCTCTCACTTCAGAAATATTTTCCAGGGAAAGGTATAGAAAGGTATAAACTCAAGCATTACTGCTAGAGATGATCAGTCCTAATGTTCAGGTGTTCTTTCTGACCTGTCTTTATGGTCTACTTCAACTGTTTGTAGCTATGACCACTCCATAATCATTCTGGAAGGGTGGATGGCAACTACCACATTTGGGGGACAAGAGAACACATAATCACTTTGGCACACTTGTACCATGGTCTTGACATTTTTGAGAATCGTTTAATGTTTCTCTTGTACCACTCAACCCACTACTCTGATTAAATGGAATAAAATGATGAAGGAAAATGCATTCCGGGCAAAGCTGAAGCCAAATCTGCCTTTAGTGGAACAAGATGCAATTTCTCATAAGTTAGGAGAGCTGCACCCTCATATATCACAGATAGATTTGATGAGCTGGCATTCTCCTCCTGTTTAATCAAATGGATGGATTAAAAAAGGCTTTACACACAGAGAAAGGGAGAAGACAGAAGCTGTTGGTTTTAGTGCTCATGTAGGAAGTGCTATTCCCTTTAAAAGTACCACTCAGGCATGGCCCTCTTGGCTTCTCTGTGGCCAACAAAAGTGGCAAACTCCAGATACTATTGCAGATCTGCATATTTTCCATGTATTCACTCACAGCCATTGCCCAGTTAAACTACTGAAATTATCTCAGACCACCTATATACAGTGTGGGGCTGAGCAGCTGACAAAATTAACAGATTGAAGGAGACACAAATGAGCCTTCCTGTTTCTAAAGTTATTTTTATATGCTGTTAACCTCTAAATATTTAAAAATTAGCATAGTTATAAATCCAGCTCTGTTTAATCACCACCCAGGAAGAGTACAGCTATTGCAAAGGGTCCTTGGCTGAGCCCTAAACAAGCAGCTATTTCAGAAATATTCTTTGTAAGCAAAGCATGTGCCTGGCTATTGGGTTTTAGGGTTTTTGTTTGGTTTTTTTTCACTTAAAGACGTATAATGTATTCATTTTATATATGTCATATCTTTCCCTTGCCTTGTGCTGAAAGGCTCTTTAAGAAAACAATTTAAAGCCCCTCTGTATGGGCAGAACCAACATAACTTGCAGTGAACTGCAGAATGCCTGTGTATCTTTGGTTCATCTCATAGCACTGGATAGCATAGGCTTTGTTCCCTTCAAAACCAGAATGCCTTTTCAGAAAAAGCTTCATTGATAGGAAAAATTCACACTTTTTGAAATGTAAAGAGGCCAAAAAATGTAACATTTTCTGTGCTGCCAACATCTCTGCTGTTGTCTAGGGGAAGAGCTGATAATCAGCCTGTCTATGTTGCGCCTTATCTGTGGCTTCAGTGGAATGTCTTGCAAAGCTAGAGCCTAAATCTTGAAATTTGCAGTTGCTGAAAACAAGACATTCACTCCCAGATTGAGGTAAAAGTGACAGATGTGAATAAGAAGAAAGTCCTCATCACATCTAACCCTTTTTCTCAAGCCACAGACCCTCTGTTGGACTGTGATCTCATAACAACAGTTGAAACAGATTGTATTTGGTTACTGCTCAAATGGGAGACTTTGGGGGTGAAATCCCATGCTGATGAAGAAGCAGAGGAACAGGTGCCACCCTTCCCAGACCAGCTGAGATCCAAGAAGTGTTCAAGGAAACAGGGGCAGTTTCATTTGCAGCTCAGTAAGAAACCCGAGTTCCCAGGGCAGCGGTCTGCATGCAAACAGTCTTTAGCAAAACCTCTTTGAGACATGATCCTTTCAATTTCTAATTTCTGCAGCACTTTGTGATCCTCCTCAGGTCAGTGCAATCATTAGTTGGGCCTGTATAAATTACATCAAGCATGGGTGGCAATGAGAGGGTAACATAGCAGCAGCTTAAAGAGATTTTTGCAAACAGAGCTGATTGGTCCTCAGGGACTTGACACCAGTATAGTCTTTATCAATCACAAGATATTTCATGTTTTGCAAGAAGCAGAAGGATCTAATTGGGATAGCATTAGTTTCAGTTTCCCTTTTCCACCAAGAAAACTAGAAGAATTTGGTAATAGAGAACGGGCTCTGTAGTATCATGGGGAGGTGGCATATTTTAACAAAATCGTATTTTTATAAAATTTGTTTCCTGCTCATAGGAATGCATTTTAACAAGTTACACTGAAGACTAAACCATTTTGCTGGATTAATGAGATTCCATCTACAAATATTTAATTAATTTCCAGACTTTAGGTGTCCCTGTATAGATGTCTGTGGGGGATCTAGGGTCTTGCTTTTTCACACAACAGGATCTGATGCCAGTTATCTCTCTTTATCTCATGCTCTTGGGCCAAATAGGTCTGGGGCTCTTCTCTCATGCCCAGCAGCCCTTTACATATGTCTTTGATAGACATCACATTTCTACACAATTTTAAGGCAAAACTGTTGGATATGCTGATTGGAACACATGTCCAAGGGACAGGAATGGCTTCAATGTGTCTTTGTATTTTTGGGGTAGGGAAACAAAATTCAGGACCAAAAAGTCAAAAAAATCGACAAGAAGTGATCTCACTGCTGCATTACCCCAGGGAGATCCAGTTGTGAGCCATTCAGTGTGGCTGCTTCCCACTCACCAGCAGGCAAATGTCAACAAGAAGCTACAAAATGTGGTGTGCATTATTTCTGTGCCCATGTTTCTCACTCGTTGGTCTGGTGAATTCTGAATTTGTTGATATAAGGTTTTTTAAAAAAAAGGAACAAGAAAGGGTGAGAGGGGTGTTCTTGTGGTTTTACACTCCTTTCCTGCCACTCTCAAAGCTCTGTACTTGACACACCCTAGAGAAAGGTAGGTGATTGCATGTAAACACTCTAATGACAAGGAGGGAATGCAGCCAAATCACTGCTCTCTGGGCAATCACTCCTTCAGTAGAGATGCAATAAGAACAAGAAATCACTGACATAGTCTTCAGGAGTAATATTTCAAACATTTAGGTATTGTCATGGCTTCTGTTTTAAGCTGAGATCAGAAAAGATCATATTTTCTTTGTATAATGTAAGTGCATTGATTTGAACAAAACCTCAGAAAAGAGAACTCTGTAAGGGAATTATACTCTACAAGATTTTCTGCAAAGGACAGTTTCAAATATCTTGAACTGGTATTTTTCTCATGTCAGCTCAGTTTTACAGTAATTTTTATCTTGTAGGTGTCCAAACAATGTAAGATTCTGGCCAAGTGTTTTGCTAAAATGCAATGTAGGAGACAGCTCCGCACTGAAGTAGCACCTATTTTGCAACAAGTCTCTATTTCTCTCTTAAAACATTAAAACAGACAAATGCATGAATGTGAAGTTAAAGAGTCATCTTAGCATCTGGTTTTCAAAATTTTGCTATTTGCATAGATTAATTAATCCCTGGATTTCTATTATTTGAGTGCTGACCATAGTGCCTTCAGAGCTGAATTATGGTGAATGAATAAGGTGTACCAAGACATCTGCCAGAAGATACTCTTGCATCAAAAGAAGGCTGCATCTAACCCTAAGAAAAGAAGAGATATTACTAGTCTAATGAGCCTAACAGTGGTTAAAAGTCTCTCTTCAAGATTTCTTTGAGCACATCTGTGATTGGTTGATATATTTCAATAATAAAATTTGTGAGAACATAAGTGATCTGAACATTTAAAGCTAACTAGCTATCACTAGAGCAGAGCATGCAGTATTTTCTATTTTTGTATTGGAACATGCAAAAACTAGACATCCAGGTTTCAGTTCAAACTCTTATGTCATAACCTTGAGAAATATGCAACAGCTCTGCAAATCAATCAGCAGAATTATACTCTTCTTTTAATATAGCTCACTCTACTCCTTGACTATGGCAGAGAAAGGACATTTTGAATTAGTGTTTAATCAGTAGGTTCACTGACTTGGTCTTGAAATGTCAGCTCTTAATCTCCCTTGCCTTGAAAAGTGAAGATATTGAGATTTCATATTGGGATTTGATATAATTGCTTTGTCTGAGAGGTATAGTCCTTCTGTCAATATTCCCTTCCCTTCATTGCTCATAACCCTGGGCCCTGCATTTCTACTGCCCTGGCACCCAGCTCTATTTCCTGAGACTCAATGGCAAATTCATAAGCTCTCTCTGTGCATTTTCTTCAGCTTTAAACATATGAATTTGCATTTAATTTAAACAGGGAGTCAAGAAAAAAAATGATAGCAGTAAAGTACTAGTTTAGGAAAATGGCATGAAGGATTTATTAATGATGTGTGTGGTGGAAGTTATCAAATAACAAGGGTGGATTAAACCCCATATTTTTAGTGTTCTATTAAAACCAAGCATTTTCCTCTGTGCCTCAACACATCTTTATATATAGAGGTCAGTTAAATAACTGATTTCATGAAGGAAGTTGGACACATAAGCAAGGAGAGAGTTGCCAAGCTCTAATGATTTTTTGGTGAGCTCTGTGGTGAAAGTGGAAAAGACAGACAAAAAGTGAGTAGGATCAGCAGAAAAAGTAGTGGCTTCATGCATTTTGAATCCAAATACTAGTGCTTTATAACTTGCTCATATTGCAGTAAATCCTAAACTAATTTCTTAAGGGCTCCTCAGTTTTAATTATCTGAAGGTTTTTAACAGTAGTTAAGAGAGTGAGTGCCCTATCCAAAGCTGAGTTGCTGAAGTCACAGATCATGTGAAGAGTGTAAGTGGCTTTGTGGGCACCTAGCACAACCACAGTCCTCACATGTCAGTGCTGGAAGACTGCCAGGGTGCCCTGCTGCTGCCTTCTGTCCTCGGAAATTTACTTTTCTCCCACGGAACTGAAGTAAGGGATTAAAGGTGGAGTTAAACTGCTCAGTATTTTGTCCAGTTAAACCTTCTGGATGAGAAGAGCTTTCAAATCTTAGCATGAACCTATCTGTAATGCTCTCAGTAGACTTTGTGGATGACAGTAGACTAGTACTGAAGGTAAAGTCTGAACAAACAACAAAAAATTAGTGCAGGTTATGCAAAAGAGATTATTTTACCTAGTGCTTCATAAGCAAGCAATAACACGTGAATCTTATTTTCTAGGGTATCATAAAAGTATTTTTCAAAGTTGATGTTTTTCTCATTTCCTTTACAGTCAGGTAGACAGTTTCCAGTTATTTCAGATCAGAGTGCTTTTAATTTTTTCCTCATATGCTGATAGCTATGACTTCAGATCTCATACCTAAAAATCCCACACCTGTTTAATCTGAAGGACATTGAGCCTACAGAAAAATGTGAAAAAATTAAAAAGCACATCCCTACTTTATACTTAGCTAGTTGAGTAGAGTGAAGATAATTTGTGCTGCCTCCTGTATTTGTTTATGTTCTTTTGTTAACTCTGGGTAACAGAAATGATCTAATTTTCTGCAGAACATTTGTATGCTCAAATTCCTTGTTACCACCCTTCCCCCAACTCCCCAACCTCCTGCTTCCTTTTCTTGTAAAATATGAAAGCTTTGGGTAGCAATATCATGGTAGTGAAGGTAGAACATGTAGACTCAATAAAAGGTGGGAGTTACTGCCATCAGCTGAGCCCAAGACAACTTCACAGAGACCATGAAGGGCATCTCCTGAAGAATGTAGGCTAGGGCACACTAGAATCTCATGATCCTGCTGCAGGGTTGTCACTGGGAGCATGAGGTATCCAGAACTCCCAGGGTCAGTTCTCATGGCATTCAGGTAAAGCATCATTAGCTTTAGGGGGAGTCTGGAATCTCTGATGTAGTGATTTAATTAAGAAAGTATGGAGTCAACATCTTAAAGTTAACCCTTTAAAGTAAACTCCAGATGGAATTAATGTTGCCTTTAATACAAAACAAAGCTTAATTGCTCACAAGATAGCAGCCTTGAAAAATTAAACTCTCTTGGTGTTAGAATCCTTATATCCTATCAGGGGGAGAAGTTCTGTGATTAGTAAGGTGGTGTGGGAACATCGATTACTTTTTCTTGACAAAGTAGCAAAATGATGAAATTTCAGAAAAATTCAGATGAAGAATCACCTAATCACTGAGGCTGAAAGGGCTGGAGATTTTCTTGTCTGAGCCTTGTTCAAGGAAGGCTAGCTGCAGCAACTTGCTAAGGACTGAATCCAGTTGGGTTTTGAATATCTTGAAGGTGGAGGTGCCTCTTTGGACAACCTATTCTTGTGTTTGGTCTTCATAGTAAAAGAAGCTTCATAGTAAAAGAAGTGCTTTCTTGCTTTCACTTGCAATTTCATGTATATTCAGCCTTTTGTGCTGTTATTGGGCACCACTGAGCAGAATTAGGCACTCTCTTCTTCATTCTCTTCTAACAGGCTCTCTACACATTGATGAGTTTCCCCGAAAATTTTCTTTTCCAGTCTAAACAGTCCCAGGTC
Organism: Cisticola juncidis; assembly: GCA_013400215.1. NCBI lineage: Eukaryota > Metazoa > Chordata > Aves > Passeriformes > Cisticolidae > Cisticola > Cisticola juncidis. Next base: position 710,775 of record VXBR01009075.1, read on the forward strand.
TCTCAAGCTCTTCTCAGATGTTCCAGTCCCTTCATCACTTTCTTGGCCCTTTGTTGGACTCACTCCAGTACCCCAGGGGAGCCCAGAGCTTGACCCAGCATTACAATTGCTGGATCCACCAGTGCTGGAGAATCCCTTTCCTCAGCCTGCTGCCTGTGCTGTGTCTAATGCAGCCCAGGAAGCTGTTGACTGTCTCTGGTCACAAGGGCACATCTCTGCATCATGGGCAGCCCAGTGGCCCTGAGGATCCCCAGATCCTTCTCTGCAGTGCTGCTCCCAAGCCTGTAGCTCCCCATCCTGGGATTATTCCTCACCAGGTGCAAGACTTTGCATTTCCCCTTGTTGAATGTTAGGACATTCCTCTCAGCCCAGTTCTCCAGCCTGTTCAGATCCCTCTGAGAGGCAGCACACCCGACTGTTATGGTAACCACCTGTCCCAGTTTTGTATCATCTGCAAACTTGTGAAGGGTGCACTTTCTGCAAACTTGTGAAAGGTGAACTTTCTCCAAACATCTAGACAATTAATGAAGGTGTTAGCCAATATTTGCCCCAGTGTTGATCCCTGGGATACTCTCCCTAAGAAAGTGTGTAGAAGGCACTAAGACATTGAGGAGGACCCCAGTTCCACCTCACATTTATTCAAGCCTGTAATACAGCTTTAGTTGAACTAAAAAAAGCTTAATCATAACTTCCCTAAAGTCAGAAATATCTGTCATTACAGTGGTGTTAGGTTATGGTGCCAAGGATGTTAACTACTTTTTTCCATATATTTCTAGATGGTCTCATGTTATTGAATCCTTGCTAATTTTATACTTAACTATTTTTTTTTTAAACACAAGTATAATTGTATGAAGATGGAAAACAAATTTTACCCAGTAACTTCGTATGAATGACAGCATGCCATCCTCATAAGATTTGTAGGGTGAGGTAATTCCTTTTACTGGAAAAAAAATATAGAGAAGTTATATAAGGCCCTTACAGATCTGAAATGGAAGATGGGTGGGGGAATAGGTAGCACTGACCTTCAAAGGTAAATACAATATGAGAAGAGTTGCTTTCACTGTAACTGAACAGTGCCAACCAGTTAAAGTTAAGTTCCATCGGAAGCAGAGGAGCAAGGGAAAGGAAATGAAATTGTTAAGAGTTCAGATCACATACACTGAGACAATAATTTCCAAAAATCACATGTGAGATTCTTCTGCCAAGTGAGAAAGTATCATTGATTTTACTCACAGAGAGTTATGGCAGAAATGAGAAGAAGCATCATAAATCTCTACCAAACATTGTAAATGAATTCTGTTCATCACCATTTCCTCCACTCTCCATCAAAGCAGGTGGGGCAAGAGTTCTCAAAAGATAAAAAAGTGGGGCAAGACTTAAGAGCCACAGTACTTAAAGAGACAGTACTAGGAAAAAATGAAAGGGAATTGAATGATTTGCCTCCAAGTGTGGATGTGATGCCCTACACAGCTGCAAACAAGTTGCAGGCATTAAACAAGTGAATAATGAGCTTCATGGCAGGTGCTGGCTGGAGTTTTCTGTGCCACTCCATGCTCTGTATGAGCAGTGAGAGGTAGACAGGACCATCACCTGCTTGCTCAGTAGGAATTATATTGTACCTCAATCCCAATGAAGCAAAAGCTTCTAAGTATTTGCTGCATGCTCATAGCCAGCTCAAGTATTCAGTGCTGTGGGCAAGGAGTGATGGAGCCTAAGGACACAACTGGCCTTTGGAGAGGCTCAGCTGTCTCTGAAAGGAGCTTTCCCTACTATGGCAGTAATTGTCTGCAATCACTCTGTGATTCATATCTCTGGGCTAAGAGGTATTGCAAAGAGAGTAGAAGCTTGCAGTTCTGCTTTATGGGTTGATAAAAGGGTGAAAAGTGAGAGAGAAGTACCTCGTCTAATCTAGGGTATGTAGTCTATCCCTCAAATAGTCACCTACAGGTTAATAGTGGAAAAGACCTCAGTGTGTTATTTCTCTTTCTCTGGGTCTTCTTGGAACATTTTGCCCTCCATCAGTACATTCTCCCTCTTTGCTTCCCTGTTGAACAGGAATGGACTTGGGACAGGACCGATTGCATGTTATGAAGAGCTGGTTTCCATGTGGATCCTCCAGTGCTGGTGTGGCCTCACCCCAGTCTCAAATTGCAGAATACTCCTACATCTCCTTGCCCAGGGAAATAGAGTGGCTTTTGTCAGCACAAGTGAATTTATTTTCTCTTGCCCAGTGTTTTCCTCTCTGGATTGCTGATCTTTGATGTTTTTCACTGATGTTATGCTGGTGAAAAGCTCTGGGAAATATTTCTTCAGCTATTTTTTTGCCTCTAATAATCATATCATGTGATCTCCTGATATGAGAAAGTAAAGAATCTGCTTTCTGTTTTGGTTTCTCATAAATATATTTAGACATCCATTTAAATATCACTGCAATGTACATCACACAGTTCTACTCAACACTTAGAGATCAAATAAAATCCTTTTATTCAATCAAATGATCTCATGGAGGAAAGGGTAACAAAATCCTGCAGTGGAGAGAGGACAAGGAAGAACAGAAACAATTTCAGTGCTTAGGACAGGAACTCTAGGATTAGACACCTTTAAGATGGAGTAGGTATTTTTGTGAAGGTTGGAAGAGACAGACAGAGGGAAAAGATACTGGCAGGTTCTTGGAATCACAGAATTTGCTGAGTTGGAAGGGAGCCATCAGGATCATTGAGTCCAATTCCTGACCTTGCACAGGACACCTCAGGAATCACAGAATGTGCTTGAGAGCATTGACCAAGCTCTCCTTGAACTCAGGCTTTGTGCTGTGAGCACCTTTCTGGGGAGCCTGTTCCAGTGCCCTACCGCTCTCTGGGTGAAAAACGTTTTCCTAATAAATATGCCCTTTCTATTAAATATACCTTATATCCCTTAAGGTCAAATTTAGACAGTCAGGCAACAAAAGCCTAAGGCATGCAAACACTGAAGCTCCTGTGAGAAGGAAGGTAATTCTGCCTCATTTTCATACCTTTCCTCACAAAGGCCTTGAGCAGATGGGAAAACAGTGCTAATCGAGGTACACAGTGGCAGCATGAGGATATCAGCTGGGGTCTCTCACACCCTGACAGTGGTTGGATGAGTGGGATATACACAGAAGAACAGCTCCCCAGCACTGGCAGAGGTGTGAGTTCCTTGAACATATTCCACACTGGAATCAGAGAAGGTGTCTTGACTAACTGCTCTGTGCACACTGGGATAGCTGGCTCCTGAATCCAAGTCTGAGAACAGAGTCTGATGTGCACAGGGATATCAGAGGCACTTCCCAGGATGCTGGCAGGCAGGTGGGAATGATGTACCCCATTGGAGCCTTCCTGGTGGCCTCTGCTCTGGGAATGCCACAGCTCAGCAGCTCCTCTTGTTGCAATGGAATAACACAAAAAGTGTGGACAGGTGATACCACAGCACATCAGCTGAGGCTCCTATTGCTGCTAATGCTGACAGAGCTGAATGAACAGGAGACACAACTTAAAATGTGAGGGGCTGGAGACATCAGAGTAAATACTCCCAAAATTCTGCCACTTCAAAGCTGAAATAAAGGGGTTTAGTCACATAAGTATTCCCCTGTAGTAAAATGGGATTGCTCATGTAAATGCATCAGGTCTTTGGCAATGTTTGGGGCATTTTTTCTACATATAAGATTTTAATATTACTATTGTCTTTTCTCACAAAGATAAACAGATTTTTAGCACAGCATGTCATATTTTTACCTCTTTCTAGTTAGGTTTTATAAATACTGCTTTATATGATGTTTTTGGTATTATTTTCCTCTCACTGTATCATTGCTAGTGTCTACATTTTTTTCAAACTGACAAGAATGTTTTTATCGTGATTTATTTTACTGACTATATTGAAATGAGTTGCAACTATATCATGCACAGTTTCCTCTTATATCTGTAAATTCTCATTCCTTTTAATCACTTTGTGTGACGGCTTGCTTCCTCAAACCCAGCGTATTTTGTTTCCTGCTTTTATCTTTTTCTTTCGTAGATATTGCTGACCTTCATCCAAATGCTGCTCTCATAATCAGGTAATATAACCACAAACTTTAAGCTTCCTCCCAGCTTTATCCTTTCCCACATATGATGGATGAGCTCTGTTTAAGCCACAGCCACCAGTATCAGCATTCAGCTCCATGCACTGGAGATAATGGGAAGCTTTGCTGTGCCTGAGGGAACTGAGATCCAAGGGAATGAGGCAAGCTGAAAAGAGGAGCTGCAGTAAAAGAGCTTGGCAAACCTTTCCACAGGACAATGACAGTGACCTGCTCAGTGCCTTGTGTTTAAGAATCACCTGGAAGTAGGCTTTGCCACAATGCTTGCTTAAGCTCCTTTGAATTAATTCCTATAGCTCTCAGCCTTATTATTAAAGTGTACTTTGTCACTGATAATCCAATTCATGTGTGTTATGCCTCCTCCTTAGCTCAAAGTCTCGTTAAATCTCCAAAGAGAGATGTGTTGTCTTCTAGTGTGCCCACGTATTTGTGTAAACCTCTGCAAAATCAGGTCCAGGGGCCCTGATTTCAAAATTTTTTACTGACAATCTGCCATGCTTCCAAATGTATTTAAACAACAACTTCCAAAATGTATTTAAAAAGAAAGTGAACAATTTGTTTAATGAACATTTAAATATATTATTCCCTCATATTTGTGTGTTTAAAGTGTTTGTAGAACTGTAATATGTGAAACACAAAATTTTATGTACAAATCATGCAAAGATTGCCTAATATAGACCCCAAACAGCAAAGCAGAATATGAATATTGCATCTGACTCAGATGAATCCCAGTGTTTAAGACATTACTAGCAAGTAATGGGTGACTTTTGGGAAATTAATTGATGATCTCAGACTTTCTCCTTCTGGACAGTTAACATCATCATATAAATGAAATCCTTATTCTACTGTTTTACAAGCTCAGGAGAGAGATAATAAATAGGACAGGTAAAATTGCTGAATGACACCTTGTCTTTAAAACAAGCTGGTAGCTAATGAACAGGAGGCTAGGGTGATAACTTTTATTCCCACTGCCCTTGCATGTCTTTTTTAGGTTGAAAAATAGAGCTTCTAAACTCTCTGAAACAGATACATAGCTCCACACGTTTCTGCAATTCTTACATGAAGCTGATTATTTTCCTGTCAGAATTTTATACTAAATGTTTTCTAAAACATTTTCTGATGACTGGAAAATGAGATTTTATTTACAAACAACCTAACCCTTGGAAAAAAAACAAGGTGATTAAAAAAGAAGAAGTAACAATATGCAAAAATGCAGCTTTAATTAAATAACTTACATATGGGGAAAAACATTCTTGGATATTTTTCATCAGCTCTGGACTGTTAAAGAAGAGCATATTCCACTAAAAAGGGTTCAGCTATTTTCAGTACCTAATCCCAAATATATATGTTATAAAGTTGAAAGGTCAGTAGATGCCTTAAGATAACATCTACTTTATCAAACCCTTGGAAGGCAGTACCAAGATGGATTGTTCTTGGCCCTTGTTTGTCTAACCAGTTCTTGAAAGTCTCTAATAATGAACATACCCTTTATCCCTCCAACAGCACGCCCCAGTGTTTAATTTAACTTGCTTTTCTCATTTTCCCTCATGTCTGCACAAACTCTTCCATGCATCAGCTTAATCTGATGCTTGTCTTACTGACTACAGATTTGGGAAGCAGTTTATTTTGTTCTTCTTTGGACAAGCTTTTGATGTACTTTTGTATTTTTCTCAAATTCCTTGTTCAGCATTCTCCTCTTACTGCCAAGAAACCTGAGTTTATGTTCTTCCTTGAGTATTGTGTTTCCTTTACTTCTGAAGGGTTTTGCTACTTTTATATTGATTCTGCCCTTAAAGCCTTACTAAAGTTAATTTATATGTTAACCACTCCTTCCCTTTTTACCCCCCAAACCTTGTCCTGTGATAGCACATTTGATTTTCTTTACAAGATCTTTTTCCTGACAAACTCGTGACCTCTGTCATGACCCACGTACTAATTCTTTACAGGGCAAGACATCAAATCTTCATCTTTCTTATCTCTAAAGTATAAGCCAGATGTGAAGTTTCTCATTGTTGATTAATAGCTTTTTTCATTCTTAGTATTATGGCAGCACTCAAGGGACTGAGAACAGAAGATTATAGCATGGAATCTGGGGTTTGAACATTCTTCTGAGACCTGTCAATAAACAATCAGCTCAAGTATTGTGTATGAATGTCAGTGAAACCTGTAAAACTTCCTGAGGTGTTATCTGTCTGGTGAGCTTGACTTAGAAGATATAGTGGTCTTATCATGACACACAAAGAATTTGAGCATCTGTGTCAGGAAAAGGTGAAAATGAACTCACTTCTGTGTGGCCACTTCAAGGCTGAAGGTTATTGCTTTCCCAAGGACCCTTTGCTGAGCACAGCATTGATGAAAGGTCACATAACCAGGGGAGATCAGCAATAGTGTGGAACTGTGTAACCAGACAGTCATAAAGCTTACTAAGCAATAGAACAACAAAACAGATTGGTCTTATCCATAAAAATTCATGATGTAACTGGAAAGTTAGAATACAGGTAAGACAATAATTATACAAGCATCCGGATATCTTCATTTCCGTTTAGTAGTTTCTCCTCCAAAGTTTGTTTTCTCATTGGAAAGCTTTCCTCATGGATTATTATAAAACCACTTATCTCATCTTTAGCAGTGTTTCTCCTCCCACACATTTTCATAGCCTTCTCCCTGGATATCTCTCCTTAGAATGTGAGGAGTAAAAATAGAGCAACACTAGAGCCACTAAGGACTTCTTGCTCCCCCATGAAAAACAAAGCACAGCAGCAGGTATAGATGATCCCTCTCACTTCCTTGCAGAATGAGGCTAACAAACATGAAGTTGCATGAGGGACTGCTCTCCTCAGTTCCTCTGAAGAAACTAAAATACATATGACATTAGTAATGAAGTCCTGCTTTGTCACTTAGTACATTTTCAAAAACAAGCTATTGTTGCTAAGAATCATATAGAATAAAAGTATTTGGCAATAAACAGCCCTTACACGTTTTGGCACAATTTCATCCTTGAGAAGTTTCCTTCAGGGGGGCCCCAAGCAGACATTTGTGCAATGAATAGGAGTGCTGGAGATGGAATATCACATCTGCTGCAGTTTATACCCTGCATAGCACTGCTGGCAAGGAGGCCCAAAGAGGGAAATAGTGCAGTACAGATGTGGAAGGTTCAGGTGGGATTTAGGGGAAAGAGGGAATTCAGGTGTTATTTCAGGCCTCCTGTGGATGCATGTTGGCTGGCAACCACGTACCTGTAATCCTCCTCTCCCCTTTCACCAGACCACCACCAGATTAATTCTCATGTCTGTTGCTGACAGGTTTACGAATTACCTCATTAGTTCCTGTGAGTCTGCATTCAGTGTGAGAGAACAAATGAGCAAAGACAAAACAAAGACAAAAATTCCACAGCAGCCCGGAATTCATTTGTCAGGCAACACAATAATATGGTATAAGGAATTAATGCAACAACAACAGCAAAAGTCCTGGTCAAAATTATTACATTTTGTTTATGCCAGCTGCAGAAAGGAATATGTGGTTTGATTATTTATTAGAACACTATATTGATTAGTCTTATAATCACACTTTTGTGGAGACGATGCACTCAAACTTTACCTGCAGGTACTCTCTGTGTATTTAACTACTATTAAGTTGCCATGAAGTTATTTTCTTCTTTTTTTTTTGGTAACTGTTTTACAGTATTCTATTTGTTCTAGGAAACTCCTGTTCTATATGTATGAGTACCACTGTGAAAAACACATATTGTAGAAATACATATTAAAAGTATAAACAATAGCTACAGTTGTGCATATGTTTTCAAGATGAAAGGGACTTTTTTCTTCTAGAAAATATTTTAAATGTTTAAATTTATTGACTACATATTAAACCTATAATTCCTAGATGAGCAAACTTGGGGGAAGACAATCTTGCATATCCATTTCTAAAGCTAAATATCTACCAACCTTCATAAAGTTTTATAAGCTTGTCTTATGGGGGCTGGTTTTGAGTCATATATTTATAAAGACCATCTCCTTATTGCCTTTGTTCTGCCAAGTTTACAGCTTAGCCTGAAGAGTTGCATTGTCTGGAAAACAATGTGCAAAAAACTCATCTTCATCTTTTGTGTGATTTTCTCTGTTCTGCCAAACATGAATGCATAAAGTCCATCATTAAGTGCTTGAAAAATTAGTTTTCGGTAGCACAGCAACTCCCGTGCACATTTGTGAGATATTTTGACACTTCTGAAATACATATACTGATTTTTGAGCCAAAGCATTTCCTTTTTTTTTTTTTTTTTTTTTGAGATGGCAGACTTAGACTGTAAGTCTGAATGTTACAATGGGTGAAATAGGATGCCTTGATTAAAAATTGCTTTGTAGACATCTTAGAAAGTAAGTGGAAAGCAGAATTTCAGGACAGTACTAACAGTGCACAGATCAAACAGGAATGAATACATTGCAGAAAGTATCAGACAGTATCAATGAAATCAGATGATGCACCATGGGATTTTTGTGTGTGGGAGTTTTGCACCTACAGAGGCAGAGAGCAGTGTGGCAGCAGTGTGAATGACAGCCCGTGCAACCAGTGGAGAAAGTGACTGCAGGGAGCCAGGACCTAGAGATGCATCCAGATGGAAGGGGGTTTGGAAGGGCTCTGTGCCAGGGTAGGGGCACCTCTGGTGTCAGACTGCATTGCTCAGGGCTTAGTCCTGTTGAGTGTTTAAAACCACCAAGGACAGAGGTGGCATGGCCACCTTTCAAAAATAACAGAGCATGGTCTGGCAGTGACACGGAGCAGCTCTCTTGCCTCTCCTGGGTGTGCTCATCAGACACCATTGGTGTGGGTATTTCAAGAGTTTCTGAACTTGATTTTCCTCTAGCAAGGGTGGCTTTTCTTTGTTTCAGACTTTCTCACATGACTCAGGGGCCTGGGATTCATTCCTAAAGGCCAGTGTTTCTAGGAAAGGCTGAGGCAAGAAAAACATTGAGAACCTCAGGCTTTCCTGTGTCTTTTGTTGCTGACAACAAATGGGGCTGCTGCTCCATTTGAAAGCAGGCACATATACTCCCTCATTTTCCTTTCTCTGCTTATGTACCAGTAGCAGCCCTTATTGCTGCCTTTCACCTGCTGTTTTTTTCAGCTCCTGTGCTTTTACTGTTTATGTTAGAGATTACTGAAGAGCTCCTTTTTCATACATGCTCATCTCCTGCCAAATTTGCTTGATATTCTGCTCATTGGGTTGGTCCATTTTTGAGCTTGAAGGAGAATTAACCAGCTCTGCTTGACCCTTCTTCTCTCCAGAGATTCTGTATTCTATGAAATTGTTCCAAGCAGATCTGTGAACCAGGGCTGTGATCCTACTGCTTTTTGCCTTGTTCCTCAGGATCCTAAATTCTGCCATCTCATTGCCACTACAGACAAGGCTGCTCCTGACCTTTACAACCCTGACTGGTTGTTCTGAGGTCCAGAAGAGTTCTGTCACTTTCTGACTTCCAGTTCAGCTTTGTTGAGATGTGGTCCTTAATGCCGTCCTGGATGGTTCTTCACATTGTCTCACCCCTTCAGCAGACATCAGGGTCTGAAAAGCTGAGATTTCTTCCAGTTATCTGAAGGACTCAATTTGTGCAGGCTGTCCTGCATGCCAAGAAGATTGCTTGCCTGCAGATGCACACAGACCTCTGTTCCTCCTGCTCTTCACACTGCAGGCAGTGCTGTTCTGCTCTTCAGACAGGCACTCAGATGTGCTGATTTCCCAGAAAATGTATGAGGTTTTTCTCCATATGCCTGGGAGATATTTCAGCAGTCTGAGGCAAAGAAGAAAACATGAGTACAGTCAAATATTTGTAACTTCCCAGGTCTACGTCAGACTCAGAAAATTATATCACCATGGCACATTGTTTGAGTGTTTGAACACCATTAGATGTATCCTTTAAAGCACATTATCCTACCTGTAGAAAAACAGCTCCTGATTTAATCTTGGACAATCTACAGGGCCTGGTTTAAGAGAGAATTATCAGTCACCTATAATAGTGTTGCCAGATTCTATATCCTGCTAAACGAAAAAAACCCACCACCAAAATGTACCTTCTAGTAAAACTACTCAAAAGTTAGCAGAGGATTAAGTGGAGAGTGGCTAAAAAAATAAAAGTGACTAAAAGCATAAAAATATTGCAGACAGCATGGACACTGTTAGAAGGCTCAGACTAATTTTTTGTGTCAGTTAATGTGCATTGCAAATCAATATTTTAGGTTCAGAGTAAGCATAGCATAACTCAGAAAGGACTTGAAGAGGATCTTAAAAAATAAAAAGACCACTCTAAAGAAAAAAAAAAGAAGGAAACTCTTGAAAGTAAGAAGATGTCTCTAAAATTCTGATCAGATGAGGAAATTACAAAGAGACACAAAACCTGGGAAGTTAAAAGTTAATTCACAGCAGGGCAAGCCAAAAAAGATTTTGATGAGAAATCTGATTTTCTCATCAAAAAAAGATTTTTGATGAGAAAATTGCTAAAAGCATTTAAACTAGCCATAAAAAGACAACTTTAAAAAAATTATCGGAAGTAGGAAGTTTGCCAGAGAATCCATGGGGCTGAGAGTTGACATAGGCATAGAAGGATTACTCAAGGAGAAAAAGTCATGAATTGTCTGTATCAGTGTTTTTAGCAATATTCTTAAATTGTTTATAATTTTTAGTGATAGGAATTTGAAGAACCCACTCAAAACTAAGTCATGGAATATATTGTAGAATAAATTGTCAAGAACTTGAATATGATATTTGCTCACATGTTTTTAGGGAGTTAGAAGAGAGAATTGCTGATTGCAATGGATAGCAGTATATTACCTCTAGTAAAAAGAACCTCAGTTTCAGGCAAATATGAAAACGGCACTAATTTGGTTAAAATTAATCTAAGAATGGTCAAAAAACCCCACACATTATAAGGCAAGATATCTGTCAGAATGGCAAAAAGAATAGAAAAATATAGAATGAAAGGACACACAAATATAAATATTAGTATAATGATCAGGAGTTTTGTAGAAGGTAATATCTTACACCGTCTCTCACGTTTTGAAAGGCTTAAGAGAAGCAACAAATAAAGAGGTTCTATATAAAAGAGGATCTGATACACATGAGTTTTGAAAAGGCTTTGTCAAGGCTTGTCAGTAGAGGCTCCTAAATAAATATAAAATGAGAACAGGAAGGTGCTCTCATGAATTAATAACTGCATAAAACATGGAAAGAGATGAATTGTTTTCAAAACAGGAAGAAAGATGGAGCATGATCAGTGACATCCTGATCAGTGCCACTCAAAATTTTTATCAGTGATTAGGAAGATGACATGAATGAAGAGGGGACAAAATCTCATAACAGCATAAAATTATTCAACATAATGAAAAATAATGCTGCCTATAAAGATCTACTGAAGGGTCTTGCAATATGGAGACTGTAGAGACACAGGTGATAGGACTGTGCAAAGAGGCTGCTAAGAATAACAGTCTTTTAGTAGTTACTGTTTCTCACTTTTTGACTTGGTTAAATTATTCTGATCTAAAATGAAAGATAAATCAGACCAGGGCTCTTTGTGGATGAAAGCTCTGGCAGAACATTACCAGCCTTTTCAGTGTTACCCGGCTGTGCTGTGTCAATGCTTTTACTCAGTGGAGCAATGTGGAAGTCAACCAAGAAAAGGATATTTTCATGCTTTCCAGTATCAACAGTTAAGAGTCCAAATCAATTTGTTTTGATTTAAAAAAATGTCCCAAATGATTGGTTCAAAGATCAGAAAATGTTTCTTATGATTTACTTTCATCTCTTGGCAAATTATTTGAAGAGGAAATGTTTTTTTGTCACTTAGTATTTGGCAAGAGTTTTCCAGCTTGTCTCACATTGATCTGAAACTCCCTTTTGAGAGTAAAGGCGCTGTAGGGATATGTTTGTGCATTATTGCCTTTCAGACTCATTATGTAATAAATTTAATCTGTGTGCATCCTCAGCAGAAATTGAATTTTAAATGTTAAATGGATCCACCAAGGACACAAGGAACTGGAACAATATTTCAAAATACTTTTTGAATGTGAATGTGAAAAGTATGTGAATTCAGTAAAACACCATTAAAGTGCTTCAATGATGATGATGATTATTTTGGAGGATTTGTTCCCAGTTTAGGTGGGGAGGACCTGCATTTGTTAGATATATAGGTTGGATTTTATGTTTGTATCTTGAAAGCAACAGAGAGCCCTAGTGTGTGAATTTTAGCTCTTCGTAGTCAGACAGGAAGAATTTCCTTGCCTGTGTCAAATCTGTCTGTGTTGGCAATGTAATACCTGTGAGTTGCAGCATCAGCCAACCCCCAGGGCAGTGCACATCCCACTTTAATAAGCATTAATGTTAGGCAGAAGAGTGTCTCTCTGGGCAGGGAAGGACTGGGAGCTGACTAAGAGGTCAGCTATCAACACCCTACTCCTACAAAACCTTTGACATCACTGATATCCTGCAAATGCATTTGCTTTGCAGATGAGAAAAACATACCAGAAAATATAGACCTGATTGTAATGGAAAATTCATAGGGAAAAAAGCTTATAATTTTTTTTTTCATAATGTATAGAAAAATGTGTATCATTTCCTCAAAGATTGAAAAAACTGGTTTAGCACATCCACATCAGCACTGAGTTTGAGCAGGGAAATTTAATAATGCTTTAGTATCAGCAAGATATAAACCGTATGTATCAGAGAACTTCAGTCAAAACACTGGGAAGTAGATTATTGTTTTCAAGGTGCAATAACCAATAACATAGTTACTAGGTTTCCTCCTATATGAAGGAAGAGCTCACTCTTTGAGGAGCCTGGCAATATTCAAATGGTTTAAGAAGCTGGTGGCATAGAGCTGCTCAGGCATTCAGCAAAATCCAGGGTCTTGGTATGTTCTGCCCTCAGAATAAATCTATATCTATTTGTAGATTAGAGCACTGCACTGGAGAACTCAGAACAAATTTACATCTGGAATTTTGCAAGGTTAAACCCCACTGTCTCCTTAAAAGTCAATAAAGCAAAACCAGAAATCCATCATATTCCTTTGTCTCTGTCTGAATGGCACTACAAGTGCAGAGCTGTGCAGACCATCACACAAAATATGTCTTATATATTATAAGATATATATATATGCATATATATATATATAAGATTATATATATATGCAGGGTGTAGGCAGTTCTAGGAGGAAGATCTGCAATGTTTTGACCTTCCAGCTCAAAACCAAAACAAAAACAACAATAACAACCCCCACAAACCCCCAAAAAACCAAAAAAGCCCCAACAAAGCCTATTTCTTTCATTAATGGGTGTAATTCATGCACCTCCTTCATAGGAATGTGAACTTTGGGTGATATTGGTTGCTTTCAGTGTTTCAATATTGCTTTCAATATCAACGAAATGACATTTCTACAATTCTTGATGCTACAAGTGGTATGGATTCATAATTTAATATCTTTTCCAGTGAAACACCTGAGACATCAGATTTGGTGTCAGGATAAAAACAAACAGAAATAGCAAGGCTAAATAGGTAAGAAATCTGAGAACAGAATAAAATTTTCATGTCAGAAACCAGGAATGAACTCTTCAGATAACAGAAAAATAATTTGTTAGATATTGTTCCTTTAAAACCCTAATTAAAGCAATTAATCTACCCAGCATTCAGACAGAGTTCTAGAAACCATGGCAAAAAAGAGGCCACTGGAGTGAGAATTTTTACTTTATGAAATAAAATGTCCTCCTATTTTTTTTCTTCTTGAAAGAGCCATTTTCTTCACTCAGAAAAATGTCTCCACAGTGATTTGAGACTCAGAGTGTGTAAAATTGTGCAAATCAGCTTTTCTGGCAGGCTGGATATCAAAGAACTCATCTTTTCAGTGAGGATAGTGAGTGCAAGTAATGATGTTAATACTGAAATTACTCACTTCCAAAATGTAGAATATTGCTTTCTTTTAAAAGTAAAACTCTTCAACCTTCTTTCAATGACTATTACCATTAGGTATTACTCTGATTAGATATCCCTTTGATCCATGTGACCCATTAGGAAACATATGTAGAGATAAGAAAAAATAATTTTCTTTAGATCTGTGAGCCGTTGCCTTTTGTATTCAGATGTCCGTACAGGTTTTTTAGGTTTGTGTGTGGAGGGTGTGGAGGTTTGTGTGTTTCTGCTTGAAATTGTAAGAGAGAAACTAATAGTGCCTTTTTGGTAGAAGTAAGTGCTCAGTGGATCTATAAATACCTACCATCTTCTTTTTAAGCCACCATACCATTCTGTTGGTCTCTTCAGCTGTGTTAAAACCATGGAGATTTTGTGATGCTGCAGAAACCTTTGCATCCATCTGAATGCCAGGTGAATTTTCAAATCTTTGCATGTACAAATTAGCCCTGGTAATACTGTAAGATCTTTTTGCAACATTTATCAGCTCTACTGTCATTTCACCACAGAGCTGCTGAACCTCTCTAGGAAACTAGGGCAAACCCCATGCTCATGAGACCCTGAAAAAGGTGGTATGAGGACCCTGACTGTCAGGCGGGACTCCATCCATTCCCATAAAATGTCAACAGGAAAAACAGACTGCTACTGCAGAAAATTGGAAAGAACAGGTCTTTTACATACTGTAGACCTTAAAATGTGAGTTTTAACTTTAAAATGTGAGTTGGTGCTTTATAGAACTGGCTGCCCTGTTCTGAGTTGTAATGTCAGTTCTGGAACAGAGTAGTAGAAGCTGAGCTGTCCTTGGGCATAGTTTCTGGCCAAGGTTTGCTTGCCTCATGGGAACAGAGACAGGAGTTGTCACCTGGCAGCTGTTATATTTTTAAAAAATTTCCTGTAAAGAGGGAGGCTCCACACTGATAGTGTAGGGTCATACCAGGGACAGCCTATTTTGTGGTCAGGCTCTTTGGTGTCAAGCAGTTGAAACTGTAATAAGTGGTGGAGTGCCTTTGTCATTTTACCAATGGAAAGGGACCTGTCTTTACCCTTGCATTTATCTGAACTTTGAGCTGGGAGGAACTGGGCCAGTCTGTGTGATTCATATGTACCTAAATCAGACCATGGATAAGTGCTCTGCAACAGCCAGAACAGCTACCGAGAAAAACAGGGAAGGGTTAAGTTCTGCTCCTGGTCACATGAATGCAATCTGACTTTGCTGACTTGCTGCTTTTTAGAAGAGTTAACTGTTGCATCTTTATTGAGCACTGGACTTGCTGTAATTTGGTCACTATTTCTTATAACCCAGAGTTGTGGGGACTTGAGGATTTTGAGGATGTTATTTAACCACAACCCCCAGTCTAAACTCGCCACCAAGTAGCTCTACCCAAATCCATTGGCTGGGCATGGTTATTTGACAGCAGAGGCATAACCACATGGGAGTGATAAAGATATCTTTAACAAGCTGGGCAGTCTCAGTGGGGTTTACTCACAATGAATGTGACCTCTGATTCTGCTGCCTTGTTGTATTTTCTTGGGGGGTGAACTTTGTACACACCTACAACCAAGCTGATTCCAAAGGGGAACCAGAAAGATCTTGCATCTTATACCAAGTCCAAATCTTTGACCCGGAAAAATTTCAAGTGTTCCAAACACTCCTAAAAGCAGAGGAAGCAATCTGAATTTAACTGCTGTCAGAACATCAGAAGGGAAAGACTCAGCACCTACATTTTCCTACCTCTGAATATCTATTGAAAAGTTTAATGATAGTGAGGTGTCACATTAGAAAGAAAGCATAGGTGGAGGTTAAAATCAAGATATTGTCATGATGAAACTGACAACAGCAAGAGATGTTAAAAGAGACTGTTCTGGAAAACAATTTTGAAGATTAATTGGTAAAAAACTGATATTTATTACTACTGCCATAAGTGTTATTTTAGAAGCTCCCAGCAAGAAAAACAACACTCCAGAAGATGTTAAAAATAGAAAAGTATGAGTTTTGAGATTAACATTTCCAGCTGAGGGAATACCTAAAGAGAAGAAAATTTAAATGTTGTTGCCTGAAAGGTTTGCAGTTATCTGTGCAGATTAAAAAAGGAATTGAGATTCTGTGTGAGGCTGCAGGCTCTGCTGCTCAGAGAGCCTCTTTGTAATGAGACTTCTGAATGTTCTGCTTGCAATGCCAAGGAAATTATACTTGGTATAAAAGCAGGATGTTCAGGATCCTTCGGAAGTGGTGAAAAACTCTGAATTAGGGAGTTGGTTGGGAGTAAAAAACACCTTAGTGTGAGGGTCTAGTTTTCTCCAGACTTAGACCTATTCAGAGACTGACAAGTGTTTCCTTTTCCTTGCATGGGAGGCAAAAATGTGAAAGAAGTTATAGTTTCATTCACAAAGTCAAACTGGGCACACAGCCGTTGAAATATCTTATAAATGTGTCATACCACCACTTCAAAGAGATACAGCAACACTTTGATGCATCAGGTATTAGGACAGGTTGCAATACCCAGGGCAAATGTCTCCACCCTGGTACTTCTGAATTTGCACACCATCAGTCCATGTGGCTGGTGAGGTGGCTGCTGTCCTGTGAAAATGAGGTCATGAAGCATCATTAAGGTTTATTATTCCAGCCTTGCTCACACTGTTATACTTTGCTAGGCATGTGCTTTATCAAAGCCCATGTTCCTTGAAAGAAATGTGCCTTTTCTCAGCTGTTTTGCATGAAGAGCTTGTGCGACACGGTGTTATTAAGTATGATTAAATGTGAGAGAATCTGTCCCCTGTTTTGAGGACATAGTGTTCTTTTTGTTTTTCTTCATTTTGAAAGAGCAGTAGAATAACCAGGGAAATTATCTAGTCTGATAATGATCAGCTTGGTGAGTGACTGAGACATCAACATGCTAATTAGACCTGCTTACATTTGTTTGTGATTTGTTCCTGTGCCCACAGTTCCACGAAGTGTTTGATATATACCAGAGAACGGAAGAATGAAATGGTACACAGTGGCTATGTTTACTCTTAAGGGTAAATAAATAACACTCTCAGTCCTGTAGCAGTAACTGTCTCTTCAAAAGCTGCCCTTTCCTAATAATTAAAGGCCCACTGGAGTCAGTGTCATTTCTCCTACTGATTTCTGTAGGAACCAAGCAGGCCAATTCCTTTCTACTCTGTTAACTGGAGGCTGCTTTTTCCAGACAGAATGATAGAAGATGTGGCAGGAAATGTCTAACCCTGGCTCACAGTTCCCACCATGTCCAATATCCAGAGCTGTCCAGAAGCAGAAGAGTGACAGCAGATTTTCCTCTCCTTTTTCTGTGATCATAAGCTCCTGTCAGATGTGCTCTGTGTTTCCAGTTCCTGCTCCTGCAACTGTAGGAGCCTGGATTTAGCAGGAAATCAGTGCAAAACTCCTGTCTACATACCTTCTGTGATGGTGGTAACAACAAGGGATTTAGTTATTGTAGCACAAGATGAAAAAGGAACAACCCCCAAACCCCTACTATGGTGGAAAATGGCACAAAAATCACTTTATTTACTGGTTTAAATCCAAGCCATTCCTGTAGATCTCTCCCAGTAACAGAATATCATCATGTGTTCATGAATCAGCCTTGCCCTTATTTTGGAGCGGTTTGTATTCATATGTGTGAGTAGCACATTTGTCTGTGAATGTCTCTGGTGTCCGAAAGAATTGTGAGCTCTTTCTTGCTCTTTGTTAAATCCACTTTTCCACGGAATCCTTGATGCTATTTTAATACATCTATAACAATTTGGATTATGGAGCACATTCCTTTTTAACATTGTGCTGAATTCAACATGATACCAGGCAGAGCCCTTGCTATTTGTCAGGAAAGGCTAACTTTGTGATTGCATATAAGAGCAATGATATGGGTAAAACTTGCTATTACTACTGCCATAAGCTGTTTGAAATCAACAAAAGTATCTCAGATGTGCATTTTGAATCTTCTTATTAGTAAGAATTTATTGCAGCTGAGCCCCTGCAATAACAGGGGGTTTATCAGTGGGAGAAATAAGGAAGTGTAAAAAATTAATATTCTTAAGTAAGCTGTAAGCAAAGGAAGTCCTTGCTGAGAAACCAGACTGTATATTTATCAAGGAATTTTTTTTTAATTAACATGATTTTATTAAAAATGAGCCTGAAGACAGGCAGTAAGAGGAGTAGTCTTCTTCCTCTGTTTGGGTTTTGATTATCACCTTTCAAATCCTGTGGCCATGATCATGACAAGCTGACAGAATCCTACTCTGAATATATTAATGAAAAAAAACATGTCATATGCAGAGTGGGGCAGTGAGGTGCAGTGGTGGAGGTACTGCCAGCTGAACTGGGGACGTGTCTGCACCCAGATGTCACCCACTTTCACCTTGTGAACACTGCTGGCCTATGAAGGGTCTCAATCATGTGGGTTTCTCCTCTAGGGATGTGTTAGAAGCACAGAATTACTTGTGAAAGGGAACTCTCCAGAGACTCAAAGGAAGCCTGAGCTTCAGTGAGGTAGGCTGGATGACATTGCCCAGGGAAGTCCTGAATAGTTCTTCAGGAAATAGATTCCACAGGGCTTGTGGAAGAACTTGTCCTAGAGTCTGACCATTCTTCCTGTCAGAAGATTTTCTCCTAATACCTAAGCAGAAGTCTCCTTGTTGCAACACGTCTTTTGCCTCTCCTCTTTTTCACTGTGTATCTTCAAAAAAAAGGTGACACACCTTTTCTCTAGCCTCCCATTAGATGGTTGAAGGCTGTAGTAAGGTCCTACCCTTAGACTCCTCATCTTGAGAATGGTCCAAGTCATAAAAAAAAGACAAAAAGAGGTTTTTGTAAGAACCATTGATGGAAGGAAGGTCACTGATAGGCTGTCACATAAAAGATGGAATATAGTTAGGAAATATTAGTCATGGAACTAAAAATGTCAACATATGTGAAGTGAAGGTTTAATTTTATTGTTTGTCAAAGTTCTGAGAAAAAGAGAAGGACTCTTATTTTAATCATATCTTGCTGTGTATCTCTACTTGTAATACATATTTTCATGTCTCTTAGTGTGCTCTTGTGTCTTCCAGGTACTAAGACAAGGAAGGGTTTATAGAATACATTAGTAGTATTCTGCTCTCAGCAGCTTTCACCTAATAGAAACATCCAAGTCACCTCTTCTTCCTTTCTCTTCACAGGCACGTTTCCTCTGCAGAAGTGCTTCCATATGTATGCAGTGCAGTAGCTGATGTTTGCCACTGTGATAAACAGCAGATTTTATCTCCTTGACATGTGTTGCAAGACTATAATTCCCTGCAATCACAGAGTTTTATACAGCAACATTGCATTGCAAACAGATACTTCTTTTTATATTCAGGCACAAGTTGTATTATTTTTAATGCTACATATTTTAAAATATTTCACACAGGTGAATATTTATGCTTTGAATTATTCCCTTCACATTTTACCTATTTAAAATCATCCTGCCTCCATTATTTTAGTGATTGCAGTGTTTTCTATTTTAATACAGCTAGTAACATACTGTTGATTGATTCATTTAGGTATGGAATATTTCAAACAATTGAGTAGCATTTCTTGCACCAGCTGGAATATGCCTGTCTTGTTTGAGACTGACACCTTGTCAATATTTCTTTTTTTGCTTACAGTTCTTCACTGACTTCATTATTCCTCTAACCTGTCACTCCATGCAAAACAAGCCATTATGATTTTGACTGTTGAGAACACTGTTGAGAACCCATATTCTCAGACAGAGAAACGTTTTGAAATGTGTCTCTACAGGAACCAAAGCAGATGAACAACTGCTCCAGTGCCCACCCCTGAGGGAGGATGCTGGGGTTGGCTGCCAGCTGGACTTGGCACCCTGATGGCAGCAGTTGGCTCCATCACCTTCCCAGGGATGCAGGGGAGACTGACCAGGCTTTAGTTGTTACCTGTGTCCTCCTGCTTGCCCTTCTGGAAGAGAGATGAAGACTTGCTACAAAGATTGCTGCTCCTGCCATGTTCCTACCATGTTTTAGAAGAATTATTTTCAAAAAAAAGGACTATTTTAAATTATTGTTTAGACAAGATTAACTGGTAGTGAAATACCATGATTTGTGATTCCCTAGACCCCGGTAACTTATTTAGACTTAGAACAGTTGCTAACCTGCAGACCTGCAATGCAGACACTCATTTTAATCAGAGACTGAATATTTTCTTAGCTGTATTTTATTAAATACCTTCTGTCTTCACCAACTGCAGTCTTTACGTAGATGTTTGCCAGTCCTAATGATTTGTTGTTGTTCAATTTGCAAGTGTGTTCCAGCTTCTCATAGTTCATAGCCTGCTCTCACTACTCAAAATTTTTGATACTGGATTAGAGACTGTATAATTTTGTTGTGTAATGGTGGAAAAGAATTAATTATTTTCATTTATTTTCATTGTTGCTTCATTTTAGTTTTTGCTCATCTTATCTTGCTAATTCATTAAGGATCATTGTGGTAGGAAAAAACCTCCAAGATCATGGAGTCCAACCTTTGACTGAATACCACTGTGTCAACTAAACCCCAGCATTTAGTACCATGTCGAGTTGGTTTTTGAACACTTGCAGGTATAGTGACTTTACTACTTCCTTTCCTGTTTCTGTATTAGCTGAAAACATTAATCAGCTTTCTGTTACTTCTGGTAATTATTCTCCCTGTTCCTTTTTTTCTATTCTATCTTATTTTCTGCACATTGCCAGTGGTGGCTTGCTATTTCCCCAGTTGTTTTCTCTTGGGTCAGATTTATTTCTTGTGAATGAGGTCAACTGTACTTTAGTGGATTTTTAACTTTGATACATACCCAGATAATTTCCTTGAATATTGGCTTTTTTTCCTACTTATCACATAATTTTATCCATGAGGATAAACTTTTAAGACATTCTGATAAGAAGAATTCAACTTTAAATAATCTTCTGGGGAAACCCCAGGTATTCATTAGCTGTCTAGAAAGCCTGTGGTTCAGTTCAATAGGGGCACTTCTGTTAATTAAGGATAAGAATGTACTTCACCAATGGAAACTGAAGAGGAAATACCAGGAGATGAGGAAATGAGAGATTTTCCAGCATGGATTATTTAAAGCAGTGACCCTAGAGTGAACTTCAACTGCTCCTACAGACAGCAAAAAATTCAAAGCAGTTGACAA
Source organism: Cisticola juncidis (assembly GCA_013400215.1). Lineage (NCBI taxonomy): Eukaryota > Metazoa > Chordata > Aves > Passeriformes > Cisticolidae > Cisticola > Cisticola juncidis. Next base: position 731,976 of record VXBR01009075.1, read on the forward strand.
TAACCTTTAAGGTGAAGGATGAATGCTGAGGGAGGGAAAAAAACCCTCACCCAAACCACTCACACATAAAACCAGTTTCTGGATTTATAGATTGCTATAGGGTTCTGAAGGTGGCTAACTTGTTCAATTTCTGTAAATCTCTCTGTGTGGAATAGGTCATTCAGACAGAGAATCAGTAATGCTACTTTTATAGTAGCTCTATAGTGTAAAGTATTAGATACCTTACCTAAAGATTACTGATAATATTATCTTATCATTACTCGGTAATACTTTTATATTTGTGATTTCTAAGAGTAAAAACTTATATTTATACTTAGAAGAGAATACTTTCTCAACCTCAACCCCTCAAACCTAGTCTGAGGGATCTGTTTTTCTATCTTTCCTATTCCTGGCAAGAACAGAAGTCCACAAGTTCTTCCTGCTTCATAACCTAGAGGTTTCTCTACCCTGCAGCCATTCTGAGTACTTAATGAGCTAGTTTCTGAGTCAGATCTAGGAATGTGACAGATTTACAAGAAAATAAAATTGCCAATGGAAGTCTGAAAACTGAAATAGTTATCACTTTATTTCTCTCCCCGTTTTCATCATAGTATCATAAATTAAGTTACCTTTTATTCTCTTGGAAAGGCCTCTGTAGCTACAAATCCAGATGGTTAGAGCATGAGGACAGTTCAGTCCTCCTCCTAGCCTTTAATTCAGTTTGCACCTCTGCCACTGAATCTCAGCTGAAAAATAAAGCACGACGGAAAAAGTGACTGAGGTTTTGTTTCTTTTATATTTCTAAGTTAGAAATTTTAACATTTTGAATGGATAATCAGGACTGAAAGAGCTTTTGGTAATTTTCCTTCCAGAATTCTCAAACACTGAATCTTTGCAGCTCTCAGCTTCATTAAATAATTATGTTGAACTTGCCCACAACCAGGATCTGTGCCTCAGGAGTTTCTCTGGCTGTGTGTGGGAGCTCACAGATCCCAGGGTTGCTGCACTACACTGCATCTGGTGAGTGCTGGCCTCTGTGATGCCTGCAAGGTGCTGCCCTGCAAAAGTAGTGCTAAAGCTACATCATTTCACAGGCAGTCAGAAAGTGGCTGCTGCTGCTCAGGAAGGAAGAGTGTGCCAATATTCATTATGGTGCATACTCAGTGTTCCTCAGTCCTTGGGAGATGCCATCTGTGCTCACGAGAAAATGGAGACAGCATTTGGAGCCAATCACTGGACATGCTACACTAAGTGGGAATGTGCTTTGCACACCATCTCCCTTGGATTCATCTCTTCCCCTGGAAACTTAATAATGTTTTGGGTTGTTGGGTTTTTTGTTTTTACTCCTAAATATAGAGCTTGCAGAAACAGAGGTACCATCATGAAGGAATCCATATAAGTCTTTTTCCAAACAAATATGAAAAAAATCCTGCAAATCTATTTTTCTTGATATTTATTTTTCCTGGTATTGCAAGAAGGATATGGCCCCAATAGGGAGTTGCTTCTGGTGATATTTCTGATTGGCAAATGTGTTTCAAGAAATACATGCATGAAATGGCAGTCTTCTTGCTTTTACATTCTTATGAGAAAAATTACCTTATTAATTTTCAAAAAGTACATATTTTACACAGATGTTAAAAACCACAAATTGAAAGAGAACCTTCTAAATTATTGACTGGTGGAAATGACATCTTTTGAGCATTTTTTTCCAATCAAGCAGCAATTCAGGTTTCCTTCCAGACATCCTATTTCTTCTCCTTCACTGGTGGAATCATGCAGTATTCCTCTCACAGCCTCTGCAGTCTGATGTGTGCATGAGAGAAGAAGCAGAATGATTTCTATGCATCAGGTGAAATGGCTGTGAGGGCTGGAATGAATGATGATTACCAGGATTCCCATTGTGAAGGCAAATGAGCAGAAAATACTGTGGCAGAAAGAACCCTTCAATCTAATGCAAGCACTGGAGCCATAGCCCTCACATGCTCTTATTCAATAATTCTGGTTGTGTGACCACTGCCTTATTCCCATCTTTGTTCATCAATGTTCTAGGTCTGGTTAAAAGCTAAAAGGTACCAGGGCACAACCCGTTAGCATGTCTAAAATGCCTAATGCAGGGTCATGTTCCAGCACAACAGTGTGGTGTTCTGTCTTGGGTTATGTAACAAAAAAAAGTCTATTCTATTTCATCTGTAGAAAGCAGTTGATTTATTTTTTCTTTATCTCTTGTTACACCAGGGTGAGGAGGGTGGATGCCTTCTGATAATAGACCATCTGTTAAAACCAGGTGGGGCAGTGTTTCTTATCTCTTTCATCAACTTTGTCCACCCTCTGGGGGATATCTTCTGTTAATGGGCCATTAAGGCTCACCAGTGACATGACACATTACATCATCCCATTGTGAGATGCTCCACCCAGTGGGGAGGAGCCAACCATTCCCTACCCAGATAAAATGGGGACACAGGGACCCCAGATCATCCTCTTTTCCACTGGATTCCCAGAAAAAGACCAGACTCATCTCACCACCACTGAAACTGCCTACAGGATCATCTCTGCTCCAACAGAACCACATCTGTCACTCCAGGAGGACTTATTTGGACTTCTTCCAACACCCTGGCCAACAGGGTGTCAGGTCGTTTCTAGGACTTTTGTTTGTTTGCTTTTTTGTTTGTTTGTTTTGTTTTTTAATTATTATTGCATTTGCATTTTTAATATTCCTAGTAAAGAATTGTTACTCCTATTCCCATATTTTTTGCCTGAAAGCTCCTAGTTGCAAAATTGTAATAATTTGGAGGGAGTTGGTTTTACCTTTTCTATTCCAAGGCAAACTCCAGTTTTCCCTGACAGATACCTGTCTTCCCAAACCAAGACATGTTCTCATGCAATGCTTACTGAAGAAACAGCGTTGCAGTGGAAGAACAGCAGCTGTGCTTTCTGAGGAATAAGTAAAAGGCCTGGAAAAAGGAAGAACCAAACCTGTCTGTGAGAACACACATGCAGATATTCTGTCTAAGTATTGTTTAAATAAACATTTGATTTTTCAGTGACGCTTTCCAGATCATAAATTCTTTTCAGCAGAGATATGCTATTAATTTAATAATTTACACATTGTTTTATAGTTCAAGAAAATGCTTTAAAGCAGCTTGGCTTTGTCTATATGACCCATAAGGGGTTATACACATCCCAGTTTAAATATCTCTCATGTCATTCTTAAGGAGGGTAATCAAAAAAGAAAGGCATTAGTTTAATGCTCAATGCTGCCCAGCTTTTTTTTTTTAAAATTATTTCTCAAAGCTCCTCTTAAAAGGAACTATTTTTATTTCAATATTTAAATTTTACCATTGGAGTTAGGTAATCGCAGGCAACTCTACCATAATTATTTTTCCAATGTCTTGTCTTTTGTGACCAAAATTCACAAGCTAGTACACAATATCAGCTTTCTGCTAAAATGTTGTGGTCATGTCTTCCAAGAAATAGGATATCCAGTCTCAGCTTGTGCAGTTTCTCAGGAGGGATTCCCCAGATTCTCAGGTGCTTCTTGTAAATTGATTCTTTTATTGATTTATTATTCCCTGAATGTAACATATTCCCTGCAAAGGGTAAACAGCTGAGTATACTAATGCATCTCCAAAGCTAGAGGGAGTTTCCTGACATATAATCTGTTTACTCATGCACCCCAGCTAATTCCTAACCCTAAAATTTAAAACTTTTATAAAACTGATGATTAGGAGTTTCTCTGATCATCGTCTGATGATCTGATATCATTCACAGAGTTTGAGAACATCACATGAACTAGAAATATTTCCATTGTTTTGCCATTGTTGTACATCCTTACACCTTTTTGGTGCTGATGCTTTGAATTTAGAAGTTGCTGTAGCTTTTACTATGAGAAGTTTACTGAAGTCACCATTTCAAGATAGTGATAGCATTTACTTGAACTCATACTGCTTTGCATGCTGGTGACCTATTTCAAGAAAGTCCACAAAGTCAGAATGAACCAACATTATCTACAAATTCATCAGAGAGAACAATCAAGTCCGTATTTTTAATTTCAGACATCTTCACTTATCTTGCAGCTTTTCAGATATGTGATATGGATAAGAAAAATAAATTTGCAAACAAAATGTTTTGGTAATAAAAATTTTTAATCATGTTCTTCACTTCTGACTCTTAGGCTGCCTTACCTTTCCAGTGATGTAACTTCAATAATACTTGATATGAGCACTGCCTAGATTTATATTGAATTCTGACCAACACCAACAAAACTTGAAAGAAACAAAAAGGGCAAGTCTTAAAAAACAGAAAAAGAAACCACTAAAGGCCAGGCTGGTGCTTCTTGCTGGAGCTGTGTTTCAGAGATGATGGTGATAGCCAAAGGGAAGCTGACACAGTTGATAGTTACTTGCTTTTTCAAAGCAATGGATAAATGGTGATGTACAGAAATGAAGCCAAAATCACTGCTAAGTCTGCACTGAGCCATTCTACCCATTCAGATTTTGCCTTCCCATTTTGTGAAATTCGTCACAGAGAACATGCTTTTACAAAGCAAGCCAAAATTAATGCTCATAAATATGTGATAAGAGAAAGGCAGAGTCCCCAGATAAAAGATTTATAATGCCTGAATGGCCTTAACATATTTTCTTTGATTCATGGGAGCATGGTAACAGCACAGGGAAATGCCACTGCTTTCAGATGAAACAAATGTCTTTGTATTGACTATCGAAAGCAACAGATGTTCTGCAAACCAGTACTTCCACAAAGGGACAGCCTTGGAACTATTTTGTAAACAACCTAGCTTAAATTTTAATACATGCACTTTGAGCATGGCTCTGTGACAGATGGGTTGGGCAAGCTCTGTAATAAAAAGGGCATCTAGCTGAATTTGGAAAGCCTCAAGCAGCCTGGTTTGTTATTTGGAAAATAAAATCTGAGAGCCCTTGCCTATACTTGTACATTTCTCTGTGTGTGTGCATGTATCTTTTTCTGTGTATATATTTATGAGAAAATTAGAGGTTTTTCTTCAAAATCCATTATGGATCAGTACATATATATATATATATATATGTATATATGTATGTATGTAATTTTCTGAAAATATTTCTCCATATTTGATCGTTTTCTTTCTTTAAGTGATGACCTTAAGAACAAATACTTTATGAAAGCATGGTGTAAAAGCAGCTGGAAAACTCCAGTGATACTGTGAAGCTATTAAATTAGTGTCCTTAGGGCCTGTTCTTCAGGTGTAATTCCTGCAGTGTGCAGCTTACAAAGACACATCAGAGCACCGTGAGGTTCTCATCAGCTGAGCATTTTCTGACACATCATCATGAGAATGGCAAAAGATAGGTGCCATTTCAGGAGAGCTGATGTGACGGACAGGTGTCCAGCACAAAGCAGGTACACATCCATCTGTGGGATTGAATTCTTGTCAGCTTTATCTGCTTCTTGTCAGAGGACAGTGCAGGCTGCCCACTCCCTGATGTAGTAGCATTAGTGGAGCATCACTGGATTGGGGATGGATGGCCCCAGACTGGATGGAAATGGGACTGCTGAGCCCCTGAAAGGTGGAGATGGTGACTGGAGCAGGTATTCAGGTCCTGTTGGTAGCCTGAGGGCCCTGACACTTGGTGTTTCACTGCTCTTGGCTCTCACTGCAGATATTGGTGTGCTTCATGAAGACCTCCTATTCTAAGAACAATTTCTAGTTCTTGATATACAAGATGCTTTCCCAATACCTTTTGAATGGGTTCATGGGGAAAATAAAGACAAATCTGCACCTTTTTCATTTTACACATTGGGCCTGATGGCACCAGGAGATATGGCAGCTTTATTTTATAAGAATCTTTGTGTCTACCTATCATCCACAATTTTAAGGCATTGTCTCACCTTAAAACTTCCACCTGCCATTCAATGTCAAGAAGAAAAGTGATTAAACCCTTTAAAAATGTCCCTTTCCAAAAAATACCACAATGAAGAAAAGAATAAATCTCCTCTGGATAAGGCAACTTTCTATGTTTTGGAGGGTTTTTTTCCAATTTTCTTTTATTTTTTTTTTAATTGGCAAGGGTAAAGATTGCAGAAAGACTAAATGTTTTAAGTTATGCATAGCCTATGCACCTCTCTCTTGCAAAAGATAAAAACAAATACTGAAGTTAAGTACTTTTAAAGTCAGTGAACTTTGATTTGCTTATTTCAGCATTTATCATCATTGACAGACATTTCCAGGCATCACTCTGCTCTTCTGGTACACATATCACTTAAAGCTTTAACAGGGCTCTTGTGCATGTGTTTTAAACAGGAGAAATAGTCTGTTAGTTGAGACTATACACAACCACGTGTGGCTGTCTGGCCTTGAAGAAGATGTTAATGCTCACTTTATTGAAACGAACATAAATCATACTTTTAATTTCACTGAATATGTGGGCTTTAAGAATGTATTTAAGTGCCTTTCTTGTTGCTTTCAGAGCTGAAGTGTTTGCAAATCTGACTTAGGTATCCAGGCAAAAAAAAAAAAGAAAAAAAAAAAGAAAAAAAAAAAGTTTATTGATCTGTCACTTGTGAGTTGGTAGATGAAAAACACCACACTGTTTTGGGTAGATTACAGTCCAAGAGGAAGTATTAAATCTCTCTTACTAAAAGTAATAGGTATGAAAAATGGATTGCTGCCAATTTTGACTGATTGGGAAAAGAAAATATGTTAAGGTGAAAGTGGCTATGGTCTTATATAATACTGACTGAATGCCAGTGAGATAATGTACAGGTAAAAAAAAAGGCAAAAAAAGTGCTAGACTAATCTCAAAATCTGCATTACAATGCATAATTTCCATTTCCAGAGAAGTATTTCTTGAGATATATTTGTGGATCAAGAAAGTTATTGCTCTGGTACTGCCCTTTGGTAGCACAGGCAGTAGTGTCTTATTACCTCCAGGGACAGCTTGAACAATTGCTGTGCTAGTGCCTCTCTCCTTCAAAGACAGAAATTTGCATTGGATTCACATAAGGTTGCATCCTGAATGCAAATATAATCATAATTAATACAAGGAAGGGACAGGCATAGTACTGCACTATTATGGTTGTACTGTAAAATCCATTATGTTTATAGGAAGCTCCTGACAGAAATAGCTTGCCTTCTTAAATAGCACTAATGAAAAAGAGGACAAAAAGTCATTGATAAACTGCCACCACCCCTATGTCCTTGCAATATATTAGCCCAAAATAGCACACTGACAATGTATAAATCTATGGAATTATGATGGAGGAACACGAAGGGTACAAAAGCATGCGTTTCCAAGGGCATTTCCATTATGCAACCCACGACAGTGAGTCAATAGACTTCACATGTCACTGTCTGATAATTAAGAGGGGAGGGTTACTAAGGACTTTTTACTTTATTTATTTATCAAACTATCAAAGGGAAATTAGCATAATGAGAATTCTGACACCCAGAATTGTTTGTCTTTCATCAGAGTTTCTCAATAGCCAGTGAAAAGTTTCAGTTTCCACTGACAGGCACAGTGGTGAGTGTCTCAGCTGCTGTTCAAGTCAGTGGCAAAATTCCCACAGATGAAGGAACGAGGTTTCTTGGAATAACATTGAGGCTGATGCTGTTACCTATGCCTCTTTTCTCCTAAAGACAAATTACTTTATCTCTGGGCCAGGAATCTTGGTGCTTATCCAGAAGATGCTGCCAGTTGTTGCCCTAAATCTTTCCCAGTGACCTCAGGTAGAGACAACCTGTCCATGTTCACTCCTGTTCCTGCAGTGCCCCATGGCTCCTGTTGGCATTAACCTCACCTACACCAGGGATGCTTTCAGAGTCTGCCTTGTGCCCACTGATCCTTGCGAGCCCCAAACTTAATTCTGTAGGATCAGGATGGATCCATGGCCCCTTCAGGCACAGAGCTGCTCTCGATGGCCCAGCCTGCCTTAGTGGCTTCTGCACTGTGCATGAAGGTCCTGAAATGAGCTTAAATGAGCTTGGTTGTGCTGTGGTCACAGCCAACCCCATGCAGTAAATGAGGAATGAACAGATTGTGGAGGCACTGCTATCAGCTGAATGTCAGGCTGTGGTGGCAGACTGATGTGGGGTTTTGGCAGCAAGGGCAGGAGAGAGATGTATGAGTAAGAAATTAATTGCTGGCCCTAGCAGATGCCATGTGCTTCACTAATAAGAGTTAATACCAGTTACACTAAATAAAGTAATATTAATCCATCAAATCTAGTTTTGAAGAAATTTCTTCAGTTTTAAAATTAAATTAATTTTGGTTCAAAATAAAATTCTACAGAAGCTCGTGAGGCTTTTTGCAACTAATTTGAGGCATTCTGTAAGAACAAGGGCTCACAGCAGCAGCCTCAAGAGCACATTTGATTTAATGTTTTCTAAGTATTATTTGCTTTACCTCTGGCAGATATAATTAGTGTCTCCCTAACACCCTCAGAGTCTGATTCGCCCTAATTTAACATAAAATCATGAATCAATTATTTTTTAACTGTGTCACATACATATAATTCTGACCAAGAACAAGTTACATGGAATGAGCCTGCAGTAGTAGGTAAACGCTGGGGTTTGTTTGCTATTTTTTTCTTTGTGTTTTGGTTTTCTTTTTTTAACAGAAGGCTCATATTGGCACATCTTGAGGTTTTGGGCAGTATTCCAGTGGAATTTAACTGGACTAGTTGCATAACTCAAGTGGACACTTTTTGTTCCAGTCAGATCCATTTGTACACTCAACATGAAGAAAAAAGTTTCACCATTTCAGTCTGTGCCTGGGCTTACCATGGGAATTGACAAAATAAACTCTTCATCCTATTCTGCTTTTTGCAGTTGCCTGTCTTCACAACCCTGCCTGTTGTGATTAAACATCATTTTCCCTCCTAGCCCTTTGGCCTAGACTTCTTCAGTATTTTTAATTTCTTTTTTTTTTAATCTCTTTTGTGTGCTACAACACATACTAGGTAATCTGGTGACAAGACAGGTGAGTGCCTCTCAGCAGGAATAAAAGTACACTTCTATTCTGTGACAGACAACGCAGACAGCTTTCTGAGTGTTTTGTTAGGGATGTTCACAAGCCAGTGAGAAGCAGTCAAGCCAGGCTGGCAATCTAAAACTTAATTGAATAGGGACCCAAGACTGAGCTATGCAAAATGCAAGCTGAAAAACAAAGGGCTAATGTTATTTACATGGACAAGAGCTGATGCAAGAAGGCCCCAAATTATCCCTTTTCAGAGATAGTGAAATTGTCTCGTTAGTACAATGATACCTAAAGTCTTTCTTTTTTTGAAGCCACAGTTAGAATTAAATAATATTTTTTCTTTGATCTGGCTGCAGTTAATTTTCAATTCAGTATTTCATTTTACCATCAAGTTACATCTTATCAAATCAAATAAAATATTTTAATACTTACAGATACTACTGTATCCCACACCATTCCATGAAGCATTTCAAGTTTAGGATGGGTTGATTACATTGTGGCAAAAGCCATTACTGTAGGAAGCTCTCTGGTAGACCACCACCAGTCATGGAAAGTATTTCTGTGTGGTATTTCCAGACAAGAGATTGTGTCTATGTCCCTGATTTAAATGGGCATTGTAATCTGTGGATGTTTTGGGGGCGGCAAGAGGCCTGAAAGTGGAACACTGACTTCAAAAAGTGGGTTTAGAGGAAGTCTTGTGAATCTTGCCATTTGCCAGGTGCTGATGGAGAGCCAAGGAATGACAGTAGAGAAGCTATTTGAGACAGAAAGGCACCTGGAGAAAACAACACTGTCATGGCACAAGACCAAGGAAAGTCATGAACAACCAGCTCTTGTAGGGCACAGCTTTCAAAATGTTCACTTTCTTGATTCTAAAGAGACTTGATACATCTGGCCTCTTTCAGCAAATCAAAGGGGAACCTGGCAAAGTGAAAGGGGGGTGGAAGTTGAATCTGTTGATTTTGTACAGACCAGAGGATCTGATGGATAATTTTGCAAAGAAGCAGCATAAGAGCTCAGCAGGACTCAGCATTCAGACCCTCAGGGCATGATATCTCTGCCACAGCTATGCACAGATGCTCTCCCTGCCACTCAGGCTGGAAAAGCCAGACAGCAGGCCTGGCATATGTACAAACGCCTGTGCTCAGTTTATTTAAATATACACTTAGAGGGTTTTGTGTACTGATGGTTGCAAACTTGCTCTGTGCTACCACCGTGTTTTGGAGTGGAGGAAAGGATGGATCTTGTCGAGATCCCAGCGTTCTCATGGTCTGGTTCTGCCCTGGGGAGCTCTGCAGATGGCCCTTGTCATCATCTGTGAGGGAACAAAGCAGCCTCCAGCACACCTGACACTGGCTCTGCCCGTTCACCTGGGTGCTGAGTCCTTGGTGGGGGCAGGCTCACTTTGCTTCTGCTGCTGGGAGATGCTGCAGCTCATTTAAACCAACAGGCTGCATGTACAACGGGCTGGAAGCAGGGTTTATTTCCTTTTTACTGCTCCAGTTGGTCTTAAGTGGAGGGGTCATTATGCTCTACACTCCTGTGTGTACAGGTGTGCTTGAAAATGCCTTCATCCATTTAGTGGATGAAAAGCACAATACATCAGCCATTCTTGCTGGTCTACATTTAAGGTATCAAGTGAAAGGAAAATATGTGTTCATGGCAAAGTGCGTGGGGAAAAAAAGGAGGATGTGATGACTAAAATACTACTTTTTCAAGAAAATAAGCTACCCTGTGAAATATTTCATAATCCAGAAGAACTTCACAGATCTCAGTTTATCCCTCATCTCTCAAAATATTGTACGTGTAAGTCATCTGCTTAAGATATGAGTGATTCAGCTTGTGCTTGAACTTGTTCTTCACCTTGTCAGTTGCAATATGGACAGATTCCAGAGAAATGAATATATCCCGCTGTGGATATTCCACAAGCAATTCAAATTATCATGTGCTGAAATTTGACATAGGACATAATTTCCAGTAAAAATTCCATTTATAAGATTAGCCAAAGAGAAAGCCCATTCTCTCTCTCTCTGTATGTATATACGTATTTTGTCAGAGATTATTTCCTGAATGACTGAGTATTTTATGATGGATCTCATAAATAAATGTCATTTTAGATATGAAATTATATATTACAAAACTGTTCCAAAGTGGCAGACTGGTTCTTTTTTTTTTGTTATTTTTTAAAATAAAATCTGATTTTAATGATCCCCCTTGTGATTAAATTTTCAAAACAAGACTTTATACAGTCCTGAGAAAAACCTCCTCAGTCAAGATTTACAGAGGAAGACTTTGCCTATGTTGCCAATCCAATAAATTTCCACATGGTTAGAAATCATGTAGTTTTTTTGAGAATGTAGTAGCATCCACATGCCTTAACGGGCAACTACCAGTTCTTAACAGCAGTGCTTATAAACTGGGCATAGTTTAAAATATACTATTATTATAAAATTCACACACACACATACAAAGGACTATGTACAAAAAGATATTGCAAAACCAGAAGTTTTTCTTAGTTGCAACAGTGAGTTGTTTCATGGCAAGTGACAAAATGGCAAGGAGGAGTATGAATCACACCAGGGCATGGAGAAACAGAGGCACTGTGAAACTGAGAGGCTTTTTCAGGCACCTCACACACTGATGGAAAATCTGAAGATGGTACCTATTTAAAAGTTACATAAAACAGCTGTGGGTCAAAACATGCCCCATATTACAAGCCCCAAATCAACTGGACTTTATTTTGTTCTATACAATCTTGATATATTTTTCAACTGATTTGAGGCCACATGGTCAGAAAATACAGAGTAATTATATAGTGTAAATGAAATCAAAATAAAGTTTGAGATGTTGAATTTACCTTTAGATCATTCTCTCTCCTGCTACAGGCTGAAGATACTACAGGCTTGAGAAGTGTTGCATTACAACAGTGACAGGGAGTCTTCCCTAACCAAGTTCCCCCTTGGGTGTAAGCATGATTCCTCTCAAAGGTCTTTATAGGAATATGATCTCTGGCAAAACATCAGCCCTAGATAGTACACTTTATACTTTTTAGCAAATAATCTGAGAAAATCCATTATTGTGATGGTTGTATTCTGGGAGTGTAACTAGGTGCACATTCCTGTGTGATAATAAAAATGCACATTAATATTGGATTGTCAGCAGTGTGCAAAAAGATTGCCAACATCATGAAAGAGAAAAAAAGGTCATCTTTCATTTGCACAAATTGATTTTAATTAATCTGATTAATTTGCATATCCTGTTGTTTCTGGCAATAATGAAGACTGAATCGTGCCAAACATATACTATGAATCTGACAGGGAGAGCTTTGGCAGCTTTGCATTCAGTGATTCACAGCAACATGCTAAACCCTAACAACTGTTCCTTCTGTGATGCTGTATTGCAAACTAGAAAGATAAATTGGAATTTAACTGGACTGGATAAATGAGCCCATTACCAAGGGTTTAGTTCACTGTCATTCTGAGACCAGAGTTAGATAAAAGATCTGTACTTGGTATAACAAATCAGTCATCATTTCAGAATTTTTCAAACAGACGTTCCTTTGGAATTAATAATTTACTTATTCCCATTATCTTGGTACGTCTGGGCAATATTCTGCTGGCTGCACTATAAGCAGAAACACAAACAAGAAAGTTGCCTTTAGGAGTCCATTGCAAGGTCATGGAGAGCCATAAATCCATCCTTACAGTTTCTGTGCTTGCATCACTTACCTTCTTCAGCTCCTTTCTTTGTCTGCCTGGAAGAGATGTCTGGGTAGATTTCACATGCTACAGTTGACAAATCACATAAGGATGAATTTGAAAAATGGGTGCCACTGTGCCATGACCATCATGATGTGTAGCATAGATATTTGGAAAATTCTTCTTATTCCCCTCATTTTCAACGTCAGCAACTGCTAAGCAGTTTGTCTATGACCAGTCATGAAGGGTGCACGCTTTGTAGGAATCCCCCATGACAGGTTTATATGTTATCAGATATTAAAAGAAATGTCTGAATTTCTCCTCTGGAGGGAGCCTAAGTCCTGAGTCATGGGTTTGTTTGATTTTTTTTTCCTTTAGTAAAACAGAGACCAAACTCTTCAATGAATTATCCAATTCCCAGAATGGTTTCAAAAACCATTCTGGGATAAAAAAACCAAAAAACAAACCAAACCCAAACCTACACTTAAGCTGACTTGAGGCAGTGTTGGCTGATGGATATATATCTCAGTTGTTCAATGTCCAAGGCAGTTATCAATATACCCATCTCTCCATACCATGGGCATTCATAGACCCAAAGCCATGAATTAAGCTAATGGGTGAGTAAAAACTTCTGACAGGTCCAGAAAAATGCATTGTAGGTCAGGAAAGTATGTGCCAGTAGAGGAAGTTCTTCAAATGGAAGCCGTTACCACCAACTGCAGACATATAACGTTTAGGCATCCTTCAAGCAACTAATGTAAAATCTCTGAGCACTTATCACTATAAGAAACTCTCATAATTTCTATAGATTTATACAAGTCTTCCAGAAATCTTGGATGGTCATTTTAATAATTGCTGTTGAAAATTGTCCAAATGAGTATTACAATTTTAACTCCTCAATCCCCCCCCCCCATCTTATGCATTATCTTTTACAATGTTTCCTACTCTCAATCCTGAGCTATCTTTTTGAACCCCAACAGGTAGCCAGGTCAACATCTGAGTGGCAGGCGCTGTGACTGACCCTTAAACCTGTGCACCATTCCATAGCTGTAACAGAGAGCAGGCTTGAAATTCACCTCCAATGTGCTCTCCTGATTCAGTATAAACAAATCAATCACCTGCTTGCCTTTTCCCTGAAATTACAGTCACCCCTGAAAGAAAAGGATTCTGCATACATTAGATCTTTTTTGGAGCTTGGCTTTATTACCCTGACAAGAATATACCATTCCTGGCTGTCACTTCTTGCACATTCAGCTGTAGATGGGTTTCCTAAAGGTCAAGCTATCTCTTCTAAAAGAATATCAGTATGGATTGAAAAGCATGTAAGAGTGTAGCTGGTATAGCTCTCCAGTGAGACAGCAAGGCTGACTGAAGCAGAATTCAGAGGTCATTCTCTTGAAAATGTGTGAAAAATATGCCGAATCAGAAACCTGCAAAGCAGTGACATGGTGTAAGTCATTAATCTTTACGGGATGTTAGGAACTGGAATTAGGTGCTGGATCATGTGCCAAGTTCAGAAGGGCAATGCAATAATTAGTGTTCAGCAGAAACCATGAATTGTTCCTTCTCTCATCTTTCTTCCTGAATATCCATAACAGGACATATGCTCAAGTGTACCTGCAAAAAAACCCCACAACAACCTTCTGCAGCAACCACGCCTCTTCAGTGCTCTGTATTCCCCAAATCTCTGCCTTTCCTTGCTTTTTGCAGAACTGCAAGGATACAGGGAAATCAATTCAAATCCTTACACAAGAACCAATGGAAGCTGAATGCACTGGTTGACCAAAAGGAGGGTTTTTTCACATCTTCAGCAGGTGCTGCCTTCAGGGCAGCATCCTAGTGGTACTAGAAAGAGCAGCAGGTCATTCTTAAAAGTTGCTTGATACTCGAACTTGTTTTCACTGACTTCCTGCATGGAAAGTAAATAAAATCTCTGTACACCACTGCTACCTTTGTGCTCTGAATAGTATCCTTAAGAAATTGGGATGTACTTATCAAAGAATCGTTTAAGGCACAGAGACAATCAGAGTTCAGCTCTGTTCTATGCACAGGCTCTAGGTGAGGTTTGTCAATTTGATATGTTTGCTCAACACCACAAATAATTCTGACCATGCAATCCCATCAGTGGAAGCTGATGAGAGTGGTCTTTGCTAAGTGGGTGTAGAAAACCCATGCTGAAGAAGGAAGGTGAATAAAGAACTTTGTGCTTTTTGTTCCCTCTGCTGCTTTTTGCTGCTCTGACAATTTCAGAGAACACCCAGTATAAAACATAAATACATTATTTCTATATACAATGTTGTATAACATATAATTTTCACCCCTAACACATTTTTTCTTGCATTTCTTATTCCATGTAGTGATTGAAGAATTGTAGACCAAACAGGAAGTTCTTGCTTATTTTTTTCAGGAATTCACCGGTGATTCAGTAGTTAATTAGAATAAAGTAGTTATTAGAATATCAGTAGGGATTAGAATACAAAATAAAGGAAGATGATGTGTCTTAAGCAAGAGATAAGGGATATTTGTCACTGTCTGTGATTCAACAGCAGTTGTGCTAGAAAACAAACCCCAAGATTGTTATCAACACAGAAAGGCTGCTTGGAAAGGGCTGTGATATTTGAAATAATATATCAGAACGTTATGTTTTAAGAAAAGAGTAAAACAGAAGTAATTAATTATTGCTGTTTTAATTATTACGTATACATAAGAAAATGTAAACCTGTTGGGTTGTACAGAACACAAACTCTCATTTCATCAGAGGTTATGTAGAAACCTCATCCAGAGGAAAAGCTTTCTGAGTAGCAGCTGGTGTCTAGACTGCCTCTTTCCTCACAGATTTTCCTGCTGAAATGCTGAAACCTTATTGATGTAATTGCTCCTAAACCTGATTTAGTTCAGAGGAATGAAAAGGAAATGTTGGCAAGTTTAGCATTGTACAGATGAATATGGCCCAGAGGTCAGCAGGCCTGAAGCTAAGCATGCGTTAGCATACTTTTTCCTGAACTGAAGCTAATAAATCCACAAAAAATGGTTAATTTCCAACATTTGAATATATTTACTGCATTGGTAAACCTAAGATAGAGTTTATAACTTAAATGTCTGATAGATACCAGGCCTGATGATGTTTTGCAACTTTACATTTGCAAATGAGAACAGAATATGGTTCTATTTATGCAACATTTGTGGAATAGATGGCTTAATACAGATATAATGTGAAGCTGTCCATTGGTCCACAGACAAGAACTTTGCTATTTGTTATTCATTCTTTAGCTTAAATATGGGAATAAGAACCATACCTTATGAAGTCAGTTCTCTCTCAGATGCATGGAGCAGTCAACTGATCATGTTAAAACACTCATGAAAAAAGATTGAGTTCTTAACTCTGTGAAGATCCAATTTGAATAAGCAAATCTTTAACACAGATTTAAAGGGATTTGCCTTGTTTTCATGTTTTATATATTTCTGAAAGGCATTTCTACTCTTTGAATGTAAAGCTTCTTTCTTACCCCCCTCAGAATAAACATTGCTGCACAAATGGAGGGACAACCAAGTCATCTGTAGGGTATCAGGAAAAATTGCCCCTATCCTTCAGGGCAATCCAACAGAGTATTTGTTCTATGGGATTGACAGTCCAAATGGCTGAGGGCTGCCTGGAAGGTTCTCAGTACCTCAATGCTCACTGAGCCATAGGGACCTCAGTCTCCATTATCTTAATGCTGTTAGATTTGATTGCATCCTTAAAGTGAGGGGAGCTACCCTCTTTAAAGCATCTTTAAAGAAAGCTCACACACTATGAGAAGAAGGAGTCTTTAGTACCCTTTGGAGTCGGCTTCCCTGCCATTTTCTTTTTCTCATTGTCACGTCATCCTGAAAATAAGTTAATGCAGTGCCCTATGGAGACGATTTTATAGATTTAAGAATCTATAAAGAAAATTGCAGAAGGGCCAGGAGCTTCAGAGATCAGTAGAATCACAGCAGTGCTCCTGTGTAACTCACGGCATGGTGCTGTCACATGCAATCCAATTTCTCTGGAAAGATGATGGAAGACAGGTTTTATCACACGCATGCCACTTTACTTCTCAAATGCAAATATGGATCTCCATAATTCATAGCTTGGGTTTCTTTTAAAGTTCATCTTTTATTCTGTCTCTCTCTGTACAATTGTGCAGACATGCTGTCTGAGTAATTGCAAGAGTGGAGCTTTTGTTTGGAAGAGGGATCTAGATTATGCTGTGAGGTTTGCAGTAACTCAACACACTGTGATCACTTCACCAATGTCTTCTTCCAGTTGTCACATGGAGAATTGTGTTCTCCGCATACACAAAAAGTCAGAAGCCTTGCATAGGAGTTGTCTGTTTTAACTCACAGCAAGGATGGGCAAATTTGTTCAGACAGACCTGGAAGAAGTGCTTATTGAAAAACCACAGTCAGCTCTGCACATGGCCAGTTGGAAGGTAGAGTTTCATCTGGTCCTTCTGCTAGAACTGCTCAGGGACATCTCATAAATCAGAGAGATGACAAGAGCTATGTGCCTTGGATGGATTGAACCTGTTTTAGCTATAGGCTGGGACTAGAAATCTGAAGGAAATAGCACAAAGTGCTCTCAGAAAAAAAATGATGCTTTTAGAAAATTAAATCATTAGAAACATCATACAAAATCTGTTCTTGTGACTCTTTCCAAGGGATTCCTTAGAACAAAGCCTTTTGAGATCTTGTATAAGAGAGGAATTATATTGTAAATAAGTGGGAAGAACTGTCTTCTAACAAACAGAGAATTGCTTCCTTGGCTTAGCAGCCTAGAGCAAATTATCTGGGGCTTCATTTTCTTTCAGTAAGGCTGTTCCTCTCCTACAGCCAAAATAATCCATCTTCCTGGCTATAAGTATTGTGAGGAGGTTTAATGTTTATCTCTTCACTGATAAACAAATCCACCTTCTCTGTAGGATCATGCAACATCCTGATATGAGTCTTTTGTTTGAAAAGGAGGATGCTATTCATGGAACACACAACTCTCAGAAATAGCACTGTGGAGTAAAAGCTGACCTTGAAAACAGAAAGGACATTTTCAGCTCCCAGTAATGAGATGATACATGACAGATGAAGGGAGTACCTGAGAAAATGGCAGGATGGTGGAGGATGGTTCATTTGGTGTCTCTATAGAGCAGTTGCTGAGATCAGCAACTCAGTTGAGTTCTGGGGAGGAGGGAGGTGTGGAGGGATTCAAAGGCCTGTTGACACTCACTGTGCCTGAAGAGAAGATATTTTCTATTTGCCTGTGGCTGGAGTCCAGCTGATAAATTTGCTGATAAAAGGAAGCAATAGTTTACCTTCCTAGACCATCCACTTGCTGGTGCAGCATTGTTCTCAAAAAATAGACAAATTTTTGCTTTTTTGCCATGACATAATTTTGGAGCTTGGATGATTTTGCTTTTCAAGGAATTGCCTATAGAAAAAACCCTCCAACTTTCTGACACAGCCAAATTTACTTTGACTGTTACATAGCTATTTAGAGTGCTATACTGCTAAAGGTCATGATTCCCTTCTGCCCTTCACCCAGTGTACTGCTGTTTTGGCCGCTGCTAGCACGTGATATCCATAGACACAGACACAATGACCCCAGACATTGAGCAGTTCTGGAGCTGAGGCAGACCTTTGTCTAACCCCTGGTTACAGCACACAGATCAATCCAATAGGAAGAGGATTCCAAGCCTTCCCTCACCTGCTTCCCTTATTGTTCCCTTGAGGGCCATCACCAATACAGACCTGATGCACTGTGATCTGAGCAGCAGGAAAGAAATTTGCCTTCTACTTTTTATCCTCTCAGGCACATTTTTTTACTTTAGTAATTCAGCTACATCATGTACTGTCCTATCATTGATTTCAGCTGGAGAAATGGAGATACAGGGGAATCCCTTTCATTGATGTTGCAGGAGCACATCTTCAAGATGCCTGGGAGGGCAGCCAGGGTGCTCTAGTGTGTCCGAGAAAGCCTTGAAGAGTCAGGCCTTGTGGTACCCTGGGCATGGCAGGAAGGTTGAAACAAGATGATCTTTAAGGTCCTTTCCAACCCAAACCATTCTATGATCGTGTGATTGTATGATTGTTTGTATGATTCTGTGATTATACAGATCTATGATTTCATGGTTCTATGACTGTGTGACTATGATTCTATGGTTTTATGATTCTATGGTTCTATGATTCTCCGATTAGAGTGGCAGACAGGGCTCCTGTCGAGGGCCCCGAGTCCCTGCTCTCTACTTCCTTTGTGTCCCAGACCTCAAAACAACAGCTGAATAAACCCAACCTCTCTCCCATGGAGCTGAGAGCACTTACACCTCTTTGGGACACAGTGATCGCAATGCAGTGGAGATACATGAATTCATATCTTTCTGAAAAGCTTAAGATGGCTGTAATAGAGTGTTACTTTTTGAATTTCATCTGTATTTTGAGGGAGGGGGGCTGACGACTTTCCATGTCCATGTCCCTGACAGGCAGACCCCAATGGGATCTGAGCTGATCCAGGAGGAACACCCACAAGCTCAGCTGCCATTGGACTCCACATCCTATTACCATTTCCAGCAATATCTGCTATCTGCCTTCCCCTCTTCCTCGTGTATTAAAGAAGATAACTCTGCCCTGCTGGAATAAATATAGCACACAGCTCTCCTGCCAGGGTGCTTACTTCATTAGTCAAAGGGAAAAAATGATTCTCACAGTTTTTCTCCTTGCAATTCTCCTGAAAGGTGCTTTTATGTTCCTGCTGGAGGCCCTGTATGTGTAGCCAGCCATAGCATGTATTGCCCAAACCACAATTTGAGCTCTCTGTAAGTAACCCTTTCAGCAGCATTATTTATTTTGGAAGAATAAACAAATGATACCACAAGGATTGAGATCTGATTTTTCAGACATTTTAAAAATAACTTGTGTGGTTCTTGTATTGGATTATATTTCAGTGGACTACCCAGTGCTGGGGTAACAGTTGAACTTTATGATCTTCAAAGTATTTTCCAAACTAAACAATTTTATGATTCTCTGAATGGTACATAGCCCTTCCACGCATGATTTAGCTAAGAGGAGAGTCACTTGATCTTGGACTGAGTCAGCCAAAAGTGAATTTTGGAAGAAGCAGTGAGATTTTGCAGTGAGGCAAGGATCTCAGTTATTGGTAAATGGGTCTGTTTCTGGTCAGATCACATCTAGGCAAGCTGCTGAAGGGGTGATCCTTGCCTGTGATTTCCAATGTCTCTGATTGCCATTCATGGCATGTCAGCACCACTGGCCACATGGCCACTATGGGCTGCAATGGGCTCTGTACACTCAGACCCATCCCTCCCATTTCTACCCTCAGGGGAGCATGGATAGAAGGCCCTTCTTTGACCTGGAGGCTGACTCTGCTGCTGAACACTGCCACGGGTGTACATCACAAGGAAAACTTTTGCAAGTGCAGTTTGTTTTGAATATCTCAAATTTGAACAGAGTTTAAGTGGATACTGTGTCTCAGTCATGTGATCTCCTTTTTGTTACTTTATTTAGACAAAGTAAGCCTGAAATATTTATTTTGGTTTTTTTTGTTTTAAATAATTTGTATTCCAGATTCCCACCAGAAATACAGACACAGTCTGCTCTCTTTTCCCTAGAGGACTCTATGGGTAACCAAAAACCACAAGTTTTTACCATCAGAAGAACAAGAGCAAGGAAAAGTGCAAAGTGAGAAAGAGGATATGGATTCCTAGCCAGGTTACTTAAAACTCTTTCCCTTGTCTGTTTTTTAACTCTTAATTAATTTGAGCACCTGCTAGAAAATCAAGTCTGGAGAAAACTCCACAGACAAGTTTCTCAGTCCCCTAGCAAGTCATTAAAAAAATCGAAGAAGGCAGCAGATTATGTCTCAGAAATAAGAAATGAACAGTAAGCAGAAATCTTTAGAGAAAGAAAGAAAAATCAATTTTTCACTTATGCAAAAGCAAGCTGAAAGAAGGCATGTGTCTTCATGTTTCTATCGAGCACTGAATAATATGAAGTAAGACACTGGAGGCCAGGAAGTTGTTAAAAAACCTTAATATATAATGGATCTTGATTTTAACAAAATAATTATGATTAACATTGCTGATCAGGAGGAGTGGAAGGTGCTTCCTCTGTAAAAGATACTGTAGAATATTCCAAGTGGTAATACCAACATTTAATCAAAATTTCTGAAGGATCACCTCATAGAAAAATACTAAGAAACGGGTTCCTGCAAAACAGGGTAATATGAATTCTCTTGCCAGATGTGGTTAAAGAATAATTTATGATCAGTGGCCTGCATATCATAGCTTAAATAGCTGCACCCTCTTTAAAATAATAAGTAATAGGGTCACCTTTCTTTCTCTTATGCTGAAAGGGGCTGTCTCTGCTTGGATGGCTGATTTCTGAGCCAAAACCAGGGAATTTTCTTGATGCTAATGGAAGAGGGCAGAAGATAGCATGTGAATCCAATTTTGAGGATAATGAGTCTGCTTTCCTCTTTCCAGAGCTGGCAGGCTGTTTTCAGATAGAGCTGCACCAGCATATTTTCCTCATCCTCTGCCCTTTCCAGAGGTCGTTTGACCTGGTATACACTTGTCAGATGGTGCAGATTGCCAGAGAGCTGAGACACATCCAGAATGCTGGAGAAAGGTATCAGGTGGATTTTTCTCTCAGAGTAGATAATATTGCTTGGGATTCCAGACAGAAAAACACATGACCGTAAGAAGAGTCAGAGCAGAAGTCTGGATCTGAAGTGGCAATGACTGTGGGTGATTTCAGGCAAACAATAGTAGGAAGGTGCAGAAATACTGAAGCTCAAATATTTATTCCTTTTCCCACTGTCTATGAAGTTTTTATGTCAGGAATTCAGAGGTCATTCTCCAGCAAAACTAAGAGTCAGGGGTGTTTCTACACGGATGCAACCCTCATCCCAAAAGCCTTTGCTTCTCTCTGGTCACTTTGGTCAGGTTTAAAATTCAGAATAAACAATCTGAGGATGGCGATGCAGCTGCTAGGACCTATAAGTTGGCCTCACATGAACACATGGCTTCTGGAGTAAACTGCTGCTAAGTTACAGACAGGATAGAAGAGGAAAAAAAAAACCTAAAGAAGAATAAGTATAGCTTGAGTCGTATTCCCTTTCCACAGACAGTTTCAGGAAATGTTTATCATGTGCATTTTTGAGGTAAATTCTGCATTCATATTTAGCTTGTTGCCAGTTCATATTGTCACAACATAGTCCCCCATGTGGAAATCATGTCCTATTTTTATGCAATTTATTGTATCTGAGATTAGCAAACTGCCAGGTTTGCATGGTTGAAACTACTGTACTAGAATAATCTGTGAGAAAACCTAGAAATTCACATAACAAGCTCTTGACACACAACTGGCTCTGTGAATTACTTATCCTAAATATCCAAGCATGTGCTTGTACTAAACTATCAGCTATATCTTTTATTCAGTTATAACTGAAGTGCTACAGTGTTTACCTGGGCCTGCTGGTGAAAGGATAGAGTTGAGACTTGAAAATATTTATAAGCAGAGATGGTTAAAAAAATTGTTCAAAAGCCCTGTGCTTGGCAGGCTCATCTTGAAAGTCAGGAAGCACTGACATCTCCCTCCTGGAGTTCCAATTTAGATACAAGAACTGACAGAATGTCAAAAATGAAGTAGCAAACTAAGCATAGTGTTATGAAGAGAGCCCTTGCTAACCAGGATATATCCTTGTGATCACCGCTGCTGAAGATTGGATACACAAACCTTGGACCAGCTCTGTGCTCTTGCTTCATGGGAGATGTGGTCTCTGGTCTTGGAGTAGTTTCCAGATTTGCTGGCATTGGACTCAAGGATAAGGAGACATCTAATGTCTCTTTCCTTTGTGGTGTAATGCACAGTGCTCTGGAGAACTTTGCTGAGGTCAGCTCTGTGATAACCATGCCTGTGTAAATGGACATCCAGGGGAGATGTCTGTGTCTGTGTTTTAATGAAGAACTAGAAATATGAGGAGCTGAGAAGCACCTCCATATTGGAAGTTCTTGTAAGTGTTGCTGAGCTCAGTCTGTGGTAGAACTAGGAATGACAGTGGCAAAGCAGTTGGGATTAATTCTGAAGAATTTCGGTTAAAAAGAAAAAAAAAAGAACATTTGAGAAAGAGCAGCTGAAATTGGGTGTCTAACAGAGAGCCCACCTCCTCTTATGGCTCACAATTGTGCTCTAAAGGCAGTGCAAATTTTCCTTCTTTGCCTAACAATTATTAATATTAAAACTGAGATAATATTGTAGTCATGCTTCTGAATCTCCCACCCAACTTCTTGTTTAATATCATAGGCAGGATTTCTGCCAGTGTTTACTCAAGAGAGAAGCACTATTTAATGAAACAATTAAATTTAAATTTGTTTGGTGGCCTGAGAGTCCTCAACAGTATTTCAGGCTCATAAACACAGTGTGAAGAAAATGATTCTTGAGAAATGGGAATAGAGTCAAGTCAGGGATAAATATCTTAAATTGTAATCTCAGCCACAAATCCTATTTCAGGAGCAGAGAGCAGCCAGAAGAGGTCATGATCCAGCCTGACAAGGAATGGAATTAGCAGCACAAGCATGTTAAACACAGCCACTGGAAGAAAGAGAGATGCTGGGCTGAAGTGACAAAATCAGACAACAACTGATTTAATAACACAATCCATAAAGGGTAGAATTTCCTCTTAGGGAGAAAAGTTACCAAGATAAAAAGTCCTATGCTCAGTTACACTGCAATAAAATGGGTAGCAGTCATTTATAAACTAAATAGCATATAAGAATTAAACACAATGATTTCCAACAGAAGTAAGTAAAATTTTTTCATCTGACTGACATGAATCTCATGGACTGCTTATAGGTTTGAGTACTAGTAACATTTAACTGTTTTAAGATGAGGATAACTTCTGGACCCAGTGTCCCATTTACTGTCTCAGTGACATCAATGCAGAAAAACATTTGTGTAACTTGAGAGCTAGGCCTGATCACAGGGTAAGCCAAGCCTTGTGGGAACTGTGCTTGCACATCTTAACAAGTGGATAACAAGGTACTTAAATGTGTCTGAGATGTGATTATGAGTGGCCAGCTCAACAGGAGTATTCATTCTGAGTGCCCAGGTACTGAGAGGGTCAAATCATCCCCAGAGAAGGTCGACTTGGCCTGGAACTCTATTTCTGACTCAGAAAGGTGCTCAAGCAACATTACTAATTTTTGCTCCTACTTGCTCCCCTGACACTAAACTTCTCTAGTTTTTCATCACCTTCAAGGTTTTGTGCTTCTTCTCAGCACTGCACCACAAGCCAGCTAAATTTGGAGTTGAACTATTTTTGAACATCAGCTTTTAGAAGACACTTTGTCAATGTCTAGCTAGTTTTTGTTTTGTTTTTTGCTTTTGAACAGAAAGTTAAATAGTATATACCGATGAGGTGACTCTGTACAGGTCTCTTCTCCTTTACTCTGTGTCCTACACTTGGCTTTCTCTTGCTAGTGATACCTTGTCCTTATCTCCAAAAAATTCCCTAACAAGATTTCTCCTTGCCCTGATTCAAAGCAGCACCACTTTTCCTGTTCTACATGGCCTGAATGACTTTGTTGATAACTTTTTTTCCCCTTATATAGGCTCAGTGGTCTAATTTGCCTGTTCAATGGAAAGGACAACCAGAAGCAAACAAAAAGAAAATTTGCTCTTTTTTATTTTCTTTTTTTTTACATATTTTAGCCCATGCAAAGGACAGGAGAGTGAGGTAGGCTTGCTCTCACTGCAGCTCCACTGAATCAGAAGTATTTCTGATGATCATCATCAGTGTGTGTGGAGAGAGGATGACCCAGCAAGAGCAGCTGTGGAAGTGTCTTGCCAATACTTCCTTACATAGGTGGGAAATACCATGAGAGAGACAAGATCTGTCTGGAGTTCCTTCCATGAATTTGTGAGGATTTTTGTTTGCTTGTTTTGTTTTATTTTATTTTTTTTATTTATTAACTGGTAAAACTTCCTTTTTTTTGAATGTAAATATTCCTCCTGAAAACTCAGGAAATGGTGGACAGGTCTAGGATAGCAGTGATGCTTGTTTGGGAGGAGAAAAGACAAAGGTTACACTTGTATAGTGAAAACAAGAGGCTTGGGGCAGGGAGGAGAAGCCCAGTGAGGGTGAAGAGCCATTAAAGATTTCCCAGGTGGATCAGTCAGGGACAGACTCCATGTGTTTGTCCTTCTGTACCTGCTTTCCCAAACAGGAGGCAGAGAACCCCTTTCCAGACACCCCTTGGACGTGTCCTGTGTGTCACCTCTGAAGGACAGCAGTACCACAGATGGAGAGAGACATCCTTCTGTGCTTTCCTGAGAATGCTGGAGCAGATTGTGTTCTTCAGGGTGATTAGTTTTCATCCCAAATTGCAAACAACAGCTTTATGAGGTTACTCAGACAGTGGTTTATCCAGAGGAAATCTTGTAGCTTGTGACCTGACGGCATTTTGACTGACTAAAATGGATTTTGAATGCTCACATATGGTGTTACCAAGTCTGGATTTTGTTGTCCAATGCAGTTTTATTTCAGTACGAACAGTGTTGAAAATGTTTATTCATCACCACACATGAAAACAAGAATCTTCTAGCTACTCCTTTCCATCTCATTATATTTATTTAAGCATGGTGAGAAACACCATGAGGAGAAGATATTTATTTTGCTCTATTTAGAAACAGATTTATGACAGTGGTGGTGGGCTAGGCCTTGCTGGCAGCAAAGCCCCCACCTTGTTCATTCCTCCATCAGATGGGGGAGAGAATCTGAAGGGCAAAAGTGTAAACAATTAGTGGGTCAAGATCTAGGCAGCCTAATTAGTGAAGGAAAGCTGCATGCACAAAAAAAAAAGGGATTTGTTCTCTGTTTCCCACTATCAAGAAGATGTTTGTCCAGTTTCTGGAAAACAGCACCTCATCACGAATAATGGTTAGTTGGGAAGGCAGGTGATGTGACTTCAACCACCGTGATTTCCTCCCCCTTTCCTCAAAATGTATTGCTAAGCCCAACAGTGCAGTATGGACATCCCTTCAGTCAGTTCAGGTCCTGGCTGAGTCCTGTCCCTCTCAGGGTGCTGGGTACCTGAAGAGCAATTGTTCTTATTATTAACACTGAGGCTAAGAAGGCACGAAGTATCTCAGCCTTTTCCTCATTCTTTGACACTTCATTTTCCTCCTACTTCCAGTGAAGGAGGGAGATTCTCTTTAGCCCTCCTTGTGTGGCTAATGTGTTTATAGAAACATTTTTATTGTCTTTTATGACAGTAGCCAGATTAAGTCCTAGCTGGGCTTTGTCCCTTCTCATTTTCTCACAGCATAACTTCATAACAACCTTGCAATCCTCCCAGGTTGCCTGCAGCTGCTTCCAAAGGTCATAAACTGTCTTTTTTATTCCTGCATTCCAGCTTCTTCTGAGACTTTTCCTCCATCTGTTGCAGTGGTTCCTGCTATACTGCTTCTTATTAACATACAGTTCAAATTGTGGCTTATGAGAATTTAAAGGTGTGTTAAACAGTAAGTTTTTAGATATTTCATGGCATGGAAATGTCTTGGCCCTGGAAGTACCACCAGGCCTGACCATTCCTGGTGACTCAGCTGCCTTCCCCCACCTTGCCCATGGCTCAGAACCCATTTCAACCCCTCCAAATCCTCCTTCCCTGCTCACAGGAAGGCTTTTATCTTTCTTTTAGATTTTGTTTGTTTTCTGATTTCTATATCCAAACGGAGTTTCTTGCTCAAGCACAGATCTTAGACTTGAATCTTTCTAAACAACCACAAGAATAAATATTTCACAGTGAAATTATGATGTGTTTGCACTCAGGAATACATTGACTAAAAGGTCAAATTTCAAGAAAGGAAAAAAATGAATGGAACACAAAAGAGTAAGGAATAGTTCATAGGCAGAAATATGGAACACAATTTACGTGTAATTGTCAAAGTAATTGTTCTAATGGAATATGGTGTGTAGATATTAATAAAGGATGACCCCTACAAAATTTCTTACAAACAATTGCTTTCTCCAGCATCATTGGTTTTGATAAAATTAGCATTTTTAAAATTTTTCAGTGTTCCAGACTGATTCTTGCTGCATTATTTGGTTTGAACATTTGCAACACATTAGAATATTTCTTCTGCTGAATCCTGAGTGAATGCTTGCACTCAGCAAACCCCCAACAGTACTAACATTTTAAGTACTCAGCATTTTGTTGCTGCAGTGAGTTTTCTCGCCCATGTTATGTGTGTGGTTTTCATGTTTGCTCTTTAAATTCACAGTGAGAAGGGTCAGGCTATGCCAGTCCAATCCCCAGTCAGATATGAGGGCTGCTGTGTTTTCTGGTGACCTGACACTGGGAAGAAAAATGACCTTACTCATGTTATTAAGCAGTTGCCTTAAGATTGTTTAGTAGGAGGCGCTTGACCTCTTACCATGGGTATATAAGAGCAGGGTAAGGATTTAATTCCAAATTAATTTTCCCTTCCTCTTTCAGTACTGCTTTCCAAGGTCCCTGGTTACTGTGATTATTGGATTATTGTTGTAGACACTTTATATTTATGAACAAAAGCCCAAAATTCCAAGCCACCATTTCAGGCAAAAAGATACTTTTCTTCTAGTGTTGGCAGGAAACTTTAATACAGAATTGGCTTGTAAACTATATGCAAGTGTACCTTCCAAACAGTTCTTTCAAATGACAATTTGTTGTATTGACAGGGAAGCTGAGGGAGGTACTTGTACTACTACACCCAAATATAGCTTTTTTTTTTTCCTAGCCAAAGCTTAAGCAAACATCATATTTTAGAGGAATTTAGAAAGTAATCAACAGTCACATTTATTTCTCTGTGTATATTCCATTTCTCTTTTGAATGAACTATTAAAGAAGGAATTGAACAAAGATATGACAATCTCTTCCTACTGATGACAAACAAACCTGTAGTAGAAGATGTAATAAAATTGACAAAGCAGCATGAAAGAGGAAGAATGAAAACTCAGATTCTGACAGCTTGAAGCTAGGATATACTCAAAATTTTAGAGCTGACGTAATTTGACAGCTCTGATGAAACCCTGGGAGTATGTATGCACATTCAGCAAAAATATACAGCCATGAACTCTATCTGTCTTGACAGGTTGCCACTTGAATGGATACTTGATTAATATTATCTTTATTCACAGTGCTGCTTGGCATGAGCAAATGAATTTCAAAATATCGAGCTAAATGCTTTCAGGATTCACTGTTGCAGGAAGGATACAGTGTAAATGAGACCTGGAAAATTAGTCCTACATTAAATGCAATCCATCACTTTTCCAAAGGTTTGGCTCATTGGGGTATATAGGTTGACCTATGCATTACAATAATCACTAAAACACATACTTTATATAAATGCAACTTAAATTATTATTCACGTTAAAAATGTTTTATGGGTTTGCTGAGTTGGGTCTTTATCTGAAAAAAATACACTTCTGTTTTGTGAACTCTGGGCTATCATTTATTATACTTTTACTTACTGTTGATTACAATTCCTAAATAGATTAACTCTCTCTTTAACAACTCAGTCTAGAGCAAAAAGGACCCAAGACAAAAGCTGTTCTGTCAGCAATCTGTAACTTTGTAAAGAAAAGGGTTCTAAGTGTAAATTTTGGGGCACTTATTTTAATGTGCTTTCGTTGTACTACTTCCAACATTCTTACTAGTAATGCTCTCCTTTTTCTAGGGACTCATTTAGAATGTGATGGATCCTTCACTTACAATTTCCCTCTCTTGTAATTTTTGTTCCATAATTCAAGTTGCTGTTATTTGGCTTGGCTTCTCCTGGAAGCTGTCAGTGCTGGTTTTGGTTGCACCCAGAATCATAATATTGGAAACACCTTCTGGCTTAAAAGGAAGGAAGCCCATCCAGGATGTTTCTGTATTCTCTTGGGTACAGGATGGCAGTCCTTTGGCACAATTTCAGCTGTGTGTGATTTGGAAAGAGCTGTGTTTAGGCTTCTCAAGCCTGTACTAGAAATTCAGCTCACAAAGGGCTTACCAGTGGAGCACTTTTTTCCCTCCTGGCCAAGAAACAGTGATACAGGTGAAAGCCTAAACCAGCTGGTGAGAGGAACCAAAGCCTGAAGATGATGTTCCTTCAAGAAAGCATTCTCATTATACCCTTAAGATTTTCACCTTGCAAATCATGGGGCAGTACTCAGGTGCTGATGCATCAGTGTCATTTGAGATGCCTTGGGACACCTGATATACTCATAAGAGTCCCGCACTCCTTTGCTTGTAGTCCAGCTGGGACTAGGGAGGTGTAATTGGCACAAGATGTCCAATGTCTGTTTGGTAGATTTCTGTGTGTATCACCTCTCTGTTGAGTACCCTGTGGCTGTTGTAAGGACAAGGCAGACATCAGAGAAGGGCAGTTCATGTTATGTATTCTTAGAATGTACTGTAGGTTAGAGAAGGTGTACCACAACTCTGCCACAGCTGCTAATACAAAAAATCATGTTTTACATAGCATTTTATGGGTGTGCCTTTCAGCATATGGGTTTTTCTTACCATGGTTGCTCTGAAAGTGTGCTCCTGGCCCTAGCTGAGTTGTGACCTGGAGAAGGGGGATCTTGAGTGTATCAAGGCAGGGATATTTTGTGAGTGAGCAGATGTGTAGCTGTATGTTTGCCTTAGAAACTGGAAGGTGTTCTTTTGCACTTTAAGAGGGATTGATAAAGGTGAAGATTGCTCACAGAGATGTTCCCTGAAAGCAAGAAAACTGCTACAATAAGTGAAGTGACTTAGTTCATCTTTATTCATAAAAATACATTTAAGCACAGTTTTCTTTACTGTTCCTTCTTATCCTCGCACAGAGTCAGAGGCAGACTGATTATAATAAGGTTCTCTATTTAATAAAACCAATAGAAGGAACTGTTTTCTACACAACAGCTTATGGTCAAAAATCATGTTTCTTTTTTGTTTGTTTTTTTATTATTTTTCTATTTTTTTTATTGTCATGTACGGAAAATTCGAAAGCATTTGTTTCATTTTATATTCTGAGAACACAGATTGTTGTTGCAGTTTTTGTTTGGACATGTGTTAATTTTCCTTCCCAGTCTAGGACAAGGTGGTTTGTGGCTTGGAAATTGCTGTAATAGACGGCCCTGGGAACTGTTCTTTACTAATGAACACTATTAAGTAGCCAGATCTAGTTCAAGGATGATGACTTTGGTAATTCTGCATACAGGAACATGCTGGTTTTGTTTTGCAGTATAATTAGTCTCTGCACCTGCTTTACTTTAAATGTAAGCCATATGCTTGGTTTATGAAAACCAAACATCTGCCACAGAGTTGCTAAAATATGTGCCTTAAAATAAGCTTCTGATATGCTGCTATACATCTTACAGGAAATAAAAAATGCATATTGATAATTAATGATATTGATATTGAATTTATGGTTGCTCCTCATTTAATTCACAGATTTTCTCAAGAACCATACTTTTGACATGCATAAGTTACTTTGTCTAAAAATGCCTTTTATACTTCTGAATAATCTTTCACATATTAACACAAAGTTTGCTTCTCTCCAAAACAGAGTAGATCTCATATCCCTGCTTACTAGTACTGGGAATGATTCCTCTTGACCACTGCCTAATGAGGTTTACCCTGGAAAGATTTAAGCCAGATTTAACTCCAGGTATATTTGGAAGCTGCCATAAATTTTATTTTTGCAATGGTATTTACAAGAAGAATACTAAAATATACCAGTAGAGTAGATGAATGTGAAGGTCAGACAGATTTTTCTGCTGTAACAGAAAGCTTAATACACTAAGTGGTGATAGCTTTTACTAATGAGAAGAACTATTATCCTTCATCTTTTTGAACAGTGCAGGAAGTTTATAATTTACCTCTCCTGCTTACTGTGACTAGAAAATACAATTAATACATTTTATGATTAAATTGTCTAGTCTGTGTAAAATTTAACTATACTTAACAAATATTATTTATGTATTTAACAAACTCTGCTTGTGTTAAAATTAGCAAGCCATCAAAAGATCTTGATACTATTTTCAACATTGTTTTAAAATGGCAAGTTAGAAAAACAAGCTAAAATATGCATGGTGTTTTTTGTCACTAAACAGATCTTAGCCAATAACTGATTCCTTACACAGAGTAAGAGCAAGAAGGGAAAGTTTGGTCTCTCAAGACCCTAAAATGCAGGGTCTGTCTTTCCTCTGAAATGCAACCTCCAGTTACAAGTGTGGTGTCCATTATAAGTATACTTAAAGACATGGCTGTTAAAAACAGCCTGGATTTCTTCTGGTCAGAGATGTATTCCATGGGAGGAAATAGTTTTAAAAATCATTTGCTTCCTTAACAGAGTTTGAATAGCAGCATAAGACAATGTTGATTCTATTTCTCCTCATACATTCTCTCTTGGGTTTGGTTGGAGGGTTTTTGAGGGCATGGGGGGAAGAGAGGGGAAATGATGAGAAGAGTGCATATCTTTAAATAAGGCTGGGGATAATAACAATGACATCACTACAATGAAGTGTTCATCTTGCCCAGCAGACAACTGCATGGAATCATCTTCCATTAGAAAATGGAGATTGTTAAATCAGAAGAATTTCAGAGGGATTTAATTAACAATATTATGAGAATAAATTACCTTAAACTTAATTTCCAGTGAAAAATTATACAGTTTTATGTGCTGTGTGTTAACAGTAAACTTGAAATACACACCATATTTAACATGATTATATAGATATAATATGATATTGTTGAAATGTTTCAATACTTAAAAAAGAAAATTGATTCTTAGGGCTGAAGATATTCTAATAGTTCCATTCTGTGGAAAATTTTTATTTTAATTGCACGATTTGTGTTAGGAGAGAAGCAATAAACAGCTCTACATGTAAATAAAATTTTGTAGCAGGTGGGGTTGTTACCTAGCCTAAGAAATATTGTGTAATGTTAAGTTTCTAATCTGTTTGTGCTCACATACCTGACAGTCTTCAAGAAAGGTATAAGCCAGCAGAGTTAAACTTGGAAGTCAGTGTTTTTTACTAGTACAGTATTTTAACGTTAACAAAAGAGAGAGAAACAGAGACAGAACTCAAACACAAGTCGTTCACTTTTCTGTCTTAATATCCTAATACTAAAACATGGTTTTATTTTGTCTTATCCATTTTTCAGGGAAAAGTAAAAGTTTAGGTTTGTGCCCTGCTTTTGAAAAAGCAGCTAGCAACTAGTACATGAGGGAAAAACCTTTTCGTCTAAATGGCTTTTCAGTGCTTATATATGTTTGCAGAAAATAACATTTTTTCCTAGCATCTGTCTGCAATGCCATCTGCTACTATGCTTCAGGCAGCTTTGATTGTGTAAACTTAGCTTTTCAGTTTGCCAAATGTAGTGACTCTGAAAATGTATCCCCATTCATCCTCCTCTGAGACATTTGGTGCCTTTAGGAGACCCAGTGCAGAATGTACCAGCCTCATCTCCAGTGAAAACATTGCTTGTTTCCTGACTTCTGCTTGTGCCTTCTCATGTGCCACAGCCATCAGGTCAGGCCTTGGGGACAGATAACAGTACTCTGCCTGTCACCAGAAATTTAAATTTAATACACATCTATAGGGATTTTAAATTCCATTATTGGGTTAAGACCTTCATTCACAGTTTTTTAAGATCTTATAACATTATTTTTCTCACATCTATTGAAAGATAAGTTAGTATGACAATAATGAGTAATGCTACTACCAATACACCTCTGTGTTTCATTGACCTGAACCAAACATTAAAGTCTTGTCATTTTCTAGACTTCTTGTGTAACCATCTCTTAAGCTGAGCTTGTACAGTTATGTACCTATTCCTCCGTGGGGTGTGGTGGGACAAATCCTTCAAATAATTTCTTTTTCTTCTTGAAAACTCCTACCTTAAAACCCCCTCTTAGAAGTTGTTTTATCCCTTGTCATGGCTTTAGTCAACATGAGCTTCCTGCATTTTATTATATAATTGTAACTGTGTGAAATAGCCAAGAACAAAAGGTCATCAGAGGCAAATCAGACAAGTGAGACAAAAGCTCAGCCATGTCAATATCGTGTTGTTGAGAGACTTTCTGCAGTTCATAGAGGCAAAGTTTGAATACATTGGTAGTGTCTTTTTTTCCCCCAGCTGAATTGGAAGAAACCCATAGGAAACACCATAGCCCTCCATGAGATCTGAAGGAGGAGCAGCATTACACGTCAAGCTAAGAGTGAACTGGTAACAGTTGATTTTAACTCAAACTCATAAAACTCATTAAACTCATAAAACTTGACACATAAAACAGAGAGAAAATGATGATTGGTACCTTTAGGGCAGAGACATGCTAGAAAGGACAAGAAAAGTTCATATATTTTAATATTTTTAGTCATTTTGACAGAGCAAGAAGAAAACCAGATAATTATTACCAGCAGAAGTGAGACATTAGCAGAGCTGAGAGTAGGAGTAAATGTTAGTGTGCCAAAATAATCCCTATGTGTCCACAATTTTGAGTATGCATGAATGACAAACTGAGCTTCCAGTGTCATCCTTTGGGTTTAAATCCTTGAGATTCAGGACTGAACTGTCCTAGAGGTGGGCTGGTTGTTTTGTGAAGCACCTTCTCTCATGAACAGCTGTGATTCTGCCCTGCACTGACCACATGAGCTCATCCCTGTGAGTGCAACATCTGTTACAAGGGCTGTGAGAGATGTGTTAGACCAAAGAGGGAGTGTGAAGTGTCCCACTTGGCTTCCTTGAGATATCCTGTGCTGTGATCAAAACTGGTCTCCATTTGAGTCCCAGTGCTCTGGATGAACAGGATTGCAGACCCTGAGAGAGACACATGCTGTTTTGTCCTGCCTATGAATTTCTCTCAGATGAATTGCATGTCTCTGAGAAACCTGTGCAGGGAGCTTGCTCATCCTTCCAGGAAAAAAACACATGGATGTGTTAGTTTGAGACTGTACCTGCTGGACAATATTTAACCTGATGTCCTCACAAATGAGCACAGAGCTTTTAGCCTGGATGGGAAGAACCTGGAGGTGCACTCCTACTGCAAAAACTAACAAGGTATCATTTTATCCTGCACCTTTCCAGCCAGTGTGGAAGACAAGAGGGTCTTTACTCACTGTATGCAGCAAGTTTGGGGCTAGTCTCTTGAAGCTATTATACAAAGAGAGACCAAAGCAAAATAAATGGATGTACATTAATGTAAAAAGGATCATCTGTTGGAAGTCAGTAATACGCTCTATGGAAAAGCTAAGTTTTCAGAAATTTGCCATATGAAAGTGACTGTGAGATGAAGGGCCAAAAATAAAACAACACTGGATTCTTGCTAACACCAGGAATCAAGGAGGCTGAGGCTCAGGTTTTCCCAAACTAGCTACTCTTGGGATGTACAGAGCTGGTATCTTCAAATGTGACATTATATACGGAGGAAAAGGCACAAGAC
This sequence comes from Cisticola juncidis, assembly GCA_013400215.1. Taxonomy (NCBI): domain Eukaryota; kingdom Metazoa; phylum Chordata; class Aves; order Passeriformes; family Cisticolidae; genus Cisticola; species Cisticola juncidis. The sequence goes on from VXBR01009075.1 coordinate 766,099, forward strand.
GTTCTCATCAAATGAAGCTGGATGTGTTCTTCAGAGGTGACTGTATGGCCTGAGACAGTTGAGTGAAAGGAACGGTAATCTCACACAGCTGAAGAATTAGATTCCCTTTGAAAGTGAAGACAGTGCTATTACCCTAAAGAGCAACAGGTAGACTAAACATGATGATTTTGGCCTGGAGGATCCTAGTCTGGCCCTCAGCAGGGCAGAGAAAATGAACTAGTTTGGAATAACAAGGTGTTAATGATATAATTTTAATAAGCCATCTCTAACAGTTTTTTTAACTACTACAGCTGGCTTCCAGGAGCCGACAGAAGCCATGTAGAGGCCTTTAGTCCCTCTCAGATTCTACAGAGAAAGGAGTTGTGCCCATATATGCAGAATATTAGTAACATGACTGTATTTCATTGAGTATGAAAAGCATACAAAAGCAGACAGAACCTGCCCACATCCATATACATGCCTGAATAGCATGCTGAAGCCTGCAGCTTATGGCAGAGGAGGTGATGTACCAGTGATAATCTTCCTGGAACAAAATGTACCTGGTAGAGAATACAGGTACACATTTGGACTTATAGTAATAATAGCTGGCAACAGGAGGGGTGACAGATTTTGTCTGGGATGAGGACAGTAGTTCAGCTCAATTTGACTTTAAGCATGCGGAAAATTCCTGGAGTTGTAGAGCAATACTTGGCTTTGCTTCTAGAAAAGCAGAAGCTTGGAAGGTCTTACAGAACAAAGCAAGGCCGCAGTTGTTTTAGTACCTATAGGGAAACCAGGCTCATGGGAGCTCCAGTTTCTCTGAGACTCGTGCTCAGCATCTGCACACTTAATTCACCGAATGAATAGATTTCCTGTGGGTTTTGTTTGTTCACCTTTTCTCTATTTTTTAATTTTTTTTTCAAAGCTTAACTTCTAGGGTTAAAAGAGGCCAGACACTAAAGAAAGCAATTCAGTGATTCTCTGTGATTCCAGAAAATGACAGCATGTTTCTTTGGAGTCTTTCAGATGGGATTGGGGTAGTGGTGGGAAGGGTAGTTATGACGGTATATAAATATTTTAAAATTATTTTTCATACTGAGATTGAAGATTCTGAATGAAAATGAAAGATAAAATAATCAGGGATGAAATAAACCCCCCAAAAACCAGACTGAAACCCTACAATAAAGAGGTCAGATTTGCATTATTGGGGAAATAAGGAATGCCAATGTCTGAAAACAGCTAAATAGCATTTATCTCTGCAAGAAAATAAGTATTCTTATCTGGCTATGAAGTTCATAGATTATTTTTTCAAGCATTAAAGACATAAGGAAAATGTGGAGGAAAAACCTGTGACTGCGGGTGTCTCAGATCAAAGCCACCATTCAGACAGCATCACTGGGATAATCCACCCTCTAGCTGATCTTTCCACACTGCCACAAAGCATTGTGAATTCTGTTGGAAGTGGAAGGAGCAGACGGAGTCACAAACATTGCGGGCAGTCGGACCTCTGGTCCTTCTTTGAAGCAGTGAGCTGCACTTTAATTCTCATTCCTAAAAGTTTTTCTTTCCATCGGATATGGACTTTTAAAAATGGGGAAACCAAGTTACTGGTTTCTCTCTTCTGCACTTAGACTGCCCCTACTCCTCTGCTTTTTATTATCCCATCATTGTTTTAAAGCATAACATCTCTTCCTCACGACGACAGCGTAGAACAGAGCCAAGAACTGAGAAGGCTTTCAGATTGACCCAGGCTGGTAAGGGTGTTGTGTGAACAATGGACAGCAGGTGTTCTGTGAACACTTTCATATTTACTAATTGTTGATACTTGCAAAAAACTGTCCTTGTCACTGGAAATCAGGTTGCCCTTTCCAAAGCTGCATTCCTATGAGTGTTATTGAGATAAAACTCATTCCACTAGAGCAAATAGCTGGTACAGACAAATATTTTAATGCCTGTTACCAAAATTTCTCTATATCATTACTTCCTTTCATCAGAAGAATTTGTATTTCCAAATTATATTAAAAAAGTAAATTCTTGATGGATTTTACTGGAGTTGCTAAAATACATTCATGTTAACTCTGGTTAATTCATAACTAACTATAATTTCTTTCATCACTTGTGATAACTTAGAATGAAAATGTGTCATGGTTTTACAAACTGAAACATGCCTTGGGCTACCCAGTATGGCAGATTATGGGATTTAATAGTATTCACCTGCCCTAAGATTGAATTCTCCCACTTACCTCTTCTTAGAACAGGCTCTCTTTCTCCTGTATTTAATAACTTAAATGATTTCCCTTGATATCTAACCTAGATTAGTCAGATGTGAGAACAAAGAAGAGACCTTCTGGCTACCTGCAAGTAGCCCATGTCCTGCTGTTGAGCATTTATCTGGACCATTCATTCAAAGTATGTCAAGTGAGTAAGTGCTAGTTTGTTGCCTAATTTTATTCCAGGTAAAACTTGTAATTGAAACAAATCACTGCCATCAATGAAACTATTTGATACCACTGTGTTCAGCATTGCCTGTATCAATCATACTTTTAAAATGTCTGCAATATAAAATACTCTAAAACCCTTTCTGTATTTAAAGGTCATCTTTGATGGCCTTTATTTGACATATGACATGTTGGAGATATGTATGTACTCAGTGCAATCAAAAAAAAAAAAAAAAAAAAGCAGAGAGTTAAAATTATCAACTAACTGTGGATCTGTGAGGCTGCTGCTTTTGTCTTTAGTGCAGGTAAGAGAATAATGAAAATTATGTCATTTATACCAGTCAAGAATGACCTCTACCTGTCAAGAAGGAGGTTAACTGTAATATAAAATGTTTTTCACATTTTCCTCTGGATTCCAGTAGAATGGACTTGTTTAAGGCTTAAATATGAGCTAATCAAATGGGCAGAACAACTCCCCCAACATTTGATATCACTGTTGTGCAGCACTGAGCCATGTAACTTCTACAGCTGCTGAGTTTCATGTGACATGTTAGGTAAAAACTTAAGTGTGACTGAATTAAATTAGATCCGTACTTCCTAGCCCATAAACTGTTTCCTATATCAGTCAAAATCAGATATCTAGGGACGTGTGAAAGCAAATGGGTGCATGTAAAATTTTGCTCTTTATTCTGCTGCCATCATTGTGTAGAACTCTGTCATATTGCCTTCAGCCATATCTTTACTATACTGGTGAGAACTGATTGATGAAATCATTCTCCATGTAGAATCCATTGTTTATTTCTGATCACTCTTCTTGACCTTCTTCAGGTCATTTCTATATTCTATGCCTTTTGATATACAAGGAGCAAGACCACATTATGCAAACTACGCATTATGTAGGGGCATAATAAATGTTTTGGGTTTTTTTTCCTCCTGCTATTCCTTTTCTAATTAATTTGAATACTAACCTGCTGTTTTGGTAGGTACTGAAGAAAATTTTTCATTGAGTTGTCTATGATAAAGCCAAGATTTTTTTTCTGTGTTATAATAGACATCCCAGAGCCCATCATGTCAAACACTGAGTTTTTCATCCCTTGAATACAGAATTAAACATACTGAATTTAATCAGACCTTTATTTACATTCACTTGACTTTACAATGCTCTGCCAATCTGAACAGCTAACACATACTTCTGGAGATGCTGTTCAGCCTTTGTAAACTCCAGTTTAGTTCCAATGAGCTTTGTTACACTGTTCATGTTTAAAGGTATCTGGAGTGCTTTATGTTATTTGCTTGTTTCCATGCTGGCTCAGGAATGATGAAAACATTTTAGGTGTCCTGAGTGAGTGAACAGACTCTTGGTTTCAGTATATCTGGGCATCAGTAGGCTCTGAACCAGTAACAGTTAGTCCTGCAACAGATTTTAGAAGCCATTCCCATATCTATCACAGCAAGATAATACAGGAATGTAACCTTTCAAATGGCAAATCAACATGCTCATGTATTTCAGCCTTAAATATTCATTAGTATCTTCCTCTTGTTTCTTAAAAGTTTTGGCATTTACTTAAATAATTACTGTCACCAATAAATGGCTGCCCACATTTTGTCCTTCTCCAGTATTATTTATGCCTTTGTTCCATCTTAGCTCTTTGAGCCAGCCTTTATCGTGTCTGCCAGGTGCACTGTGCACACACATGCTGAATTAATCTCCCTAGTCTGTCAGAGTGTAAGGAGGTTCATTTGTTCAAAGGAGAAGGGGAAGGGAAGGGAATTCAGCCCGAGATACCTTGGTCTTGGTTGTCTTTGTGAGTTACTTATACTGGGCAAAATGCTTTCCATGTGAATAGTTTCAGTGCAAGCAAAGACAGTATCAGACATGAGTAACCTCAAGTCAAATCCTTTGCCATCAGCATGCCTAAAAACAAGCTGATTAATTCTTCAAACTCTTATTCCAAGAGCTGTATCACACCACTTTCATCATGTAAGATCTCATAGCAATGTCCTTTCCCATCACGAGTGAGGTGGCAACCCCGATTCAGCACCTGGGCACTTTGCTCTGCAACCCATGCCATATTTGCATAAGTAAATGCTTCCTGAGAGTTTAGTGTAGCTTTCCACAGCTGGGCTGTAAAGTAGATTTATAGGTACAAAATGACATGAACTGCAGTGCAGTTGCATGAGCCTTCTCTGTGGAGTCGGTTGATCTGACCCTGCGTTGGAGGGTTGACTGGCTGGGAAAGTTTGGGGTGCCACGTGGTGGTGGCTGAACACATCACTGATGGCCTGGGAACTCAGCCTGGTACAAGGTGTTAATCAGTCAGTATTCACATACAAACAATCAAGACTGCAGGGTAACTTGGCAAGGAGCTGAAAGAAAACAGGAATATCTTCTCCTTCAAGTCAGGCTCAACTGGACTCAGTGTCAATCCTTCCAGGTAAATTGGAAACACCTTGCTCTTAAATTAGAAGAAAGAGTGTCTCCAAGTGACAATTTTCCACTTGGAAATGAGAGGCAGAAAGGAACCAGGAGGAAACTAATTATGAGAGTATGCTGAATAAACCAAAGTTGCTATTTAAATTTAAAAAATGTTGAAGAGATGTATGAAGCAAAACTGCTCACACAAATTGGTGAAGACAGTCCTGAACAGAATTTGCCAGTGCACAGGGGGAGCTGTGTAAGAACTCTTAGATCCTCCTGAGAAGGGAGGTCTGTGGGAATGCTTTGAAGGCAGATAATGAATACAGTCAGGAAGAAGCAACTGGGAAATGCTAGGAAAAGCCCACTGAGTGTTGAGAAGAATCAGACCGGATATCCATCACAGGCTTTGTCTTTGATGTGTGCTTTGTTACAAAGCTTTGGGAGAGAAGAAAATAGAACTGAAGAAGAGAAATAAAAAAAAAAAAA
>VXBR01009075.1:771425-819403 GCA_013400215.1 Cisticola juncidis
AACTAAAAAAAAAAAAAAAAAAAAAAAAAAAAAAAAAAAAGTTTAAGTTAGCCACTACACAGTTTGTAACTTCTGACTTCAGCTGATGTGACTGCGTTCCTAAAGGTGAAGCGATACATGATTTCTTTTCTGAGTTTAATTGTAGTTTAACTTCAAGCCCAAAGAGAACAGACAAAAAGAGTTTAAATATTTTTTAAAGATTGTTTTTAAAATCAAAAGAATATTACAATTGCATTAAAAATACAGAAAAACATTTGAATTCTTTTGTGTTACAGTTGGTTGAAGGCTGTCTGTAGGTGTATGTCCTATTTGCCTACTGGGTAACTTGAAAAAGCTCTTCATAGTTACTAAAGAAAATATAATTATTACAGTACTTACTGAAAGAACTTTTGGTTCTTAACTTGTAATTTCAGACAAAATCACTCACAATCTTTTCTGTTTTGTTTTGTTTTCCCTTTCTGTAGATATGTTATTAATTTTTCTTCTGCCATAAGTATTTAGGGAAAATGAAACTTGTTCAAACATTCACTTAAAGCAAATTTAATTTTTTTCTCCATAAGCAATTTTCCCATCAGATAGTTATCAGACTTGGCACCTCTCTTCCCTGAAACCTTACAAATTGTTAACTAATAAACTGGTCCCTGTGGCTCAGGCATGCTCTGAAGCTCTAGGCTTATTTAGCAAACAGACCATACAAAGATTTACTTCCCTGTGCTGTAGAGTTCGTATCAGATACTGTGAAGTAGGCTAACATTTTCTGTACATGAGGAAAGAGATTTTTTTTTTCATTATTTTACTGATTTAGTTGAGGAATGCAACTCCTGCCATTTTCAGAGGATCAAGGCAATTTGTAAGTTAATAGACCAGACATCATTGCACTAAAGCAATTTCAATTTGAGTTTATGAAAGTAAGTCATAGTGGCAGGTATATAAACCAAGAGATCATAAGGTTGCAGTGAACTGAGGTTGCAAGTTTGATGTTTCTGTGCTGAGAAAATTAACCAATTTCCATTGGAAGTGACAGATATTACAGCTGTGACACCACTGTTACTTTTATGGTGTAGGCCCCAAGTGTTTGGAATTTGTAAACAGAAATTACTTTAAAATTCTGCAGTGTCGGTCTGAGACTGTCAGTGTCTGGGCCATGATTGAGTTGGAAAAATGAAAGAGCCTTCCTGGAAAGGGTTCAGCCTCCCTGGTGACAATTACTTTCCTCTGTGTTTAAGAAGATGCCAGAAACTCACTACAGCAGCCAGTTACATCTCTCAGGGGTTTTACACAATGACTGAGTGGGCCTCAGCTTGGCCTGCAGAGTTTCTTCATGAAGCTTTTTTCAAAAAAGGTCAAGAAATGAGACTTGGGTAAGCAAACACAAATAAAGGGATTATAATCTTTGCTGCACTGTGAGAAAGGGAAATTGATGTATCTGATTCCCATGGTCGATTTGTGTCCTCACACCATTCTGGCCATACCAAACAATGGCAAGCCTGCCCAGCTTCTGGAGGAGTGTCACCAGCAGAGCTGGCTGGTGACTGCAGCACACTGTAGCTGTGAGAGCAGTGCAATTTAACAACCAAAATTGACATCCATAATGGGTAATGCCCATCTGCACTTGTCTGATGTTGGGCTACACGTATTTCTCCCCTTAGTTGTTACACAACTCATGATGTTACCAAAATAAATTAGATATACAACAGAAGCAAGAGTTAGCCTTCTGGTGGGAGAGGAGCCTTTTTCATCATGACTGTCAATGACCTGAAAATGAAGTTAGCTACTAAAAGTAGCCAGTAAGGGAGAACTAGTACAAGAGATGACTGAAATACAAATTCTCTGAACTAAGAGGATATTTCCAAGTCACTGCAATAATTTTTTGATTAAGGAGAAAACATGCATTTTGCCAAAACCCTATCAGATACCAAAACCAGTTTAATCTGAAATTTTCAACCCAACACCCCTGTGCAGACTGACATGCTCATGACCTATTTAAAATCCAGGATTACAATACAGCTATTAACTTTCTTCTTTGCACCTGTCACTCCATGTTATCGCCTTTTAAAAATTCTCTCTAGAAAATCATGTAGTTTTATAGAGCCCACATTCACATGACGTAAGATAGAAAATTACACTCAAATTTTTACTTACAGATTCTAGTCTCTTCTTTAATTTTTTTATTTTAACTGATTTATAACTTTCAGACTGCACAGTGCAAAATTTTCTAACATTAACTGAGAGTAATTAAATGAGTTCTGAGTCTTTATGAGATTCTTTTACAGTCGTGTTTGAATAAATAAGAAAAAAGCTTGAAAATAAGCATTTCAGACCTTAGTATCATAGTCACGAGACACATAAATCAAGAAAAGTTCAATGAAAACTTTTCAGTCTTAAAGTTGTCAAACATTTCATACTAAATTGCCTACTACAAGCAGATTAGAAATTATCTACTATTTCCTAATTTTAAACTAAATCTCTCTTCTTCAGTCAGCTGAATCAGTAAATGTTTAAACATCATACAGGTGCTTCAAGTCCTGGGCTCAGGCACACCAATTACATGTCTGCATCTGTAGTTAACACATAGAAAATGTTTTGGCACATAAATGAACACAACAACAATTCAAGAAATGCTTGGCTATATTCCAAAATGCCAATCTGAGAAAAGCACACCAAGAGGGGGTTGAGGCAACTGAGCTTTTAAGAAAATTCAGAAGCAAACTGATTTTTGCAATGCTTTTATGTGTGGTCACCTCTTAGCCCAACAGAGGTATCTTGAGTCTGTGGATTTGGCTTTTTTGAGTTCTTCAGTCAAATGCCTTGGCTTCAACCAGGTTCAAAATTGGTCCTTACAGTACAGCTTCTGACCTTCCCATTGCTTTACATTGTATTTTGCTCATGTTTAAGTTAATTGGAGCCATCACAGGATCATTCAGGCTGGAAGAGACCTTCAGGATCATCCAGTACAACCATCAACCCATAATCACCTCTAAATCATATCCTCAGGTGCCACATCTAGATGATTCTTAAACACTTTCAGGAACACGGACTCCACCACTTCCCTGGGCAGCTTATTCCAATGCCTGACCACTCCCTTAGTGAGACAACTTTTCTAATATCTCATCTGAACCACCCTTGGCACAAGTTCAGGCCATTTCCTCTCATCCTTTCACTTTGGACATGGCAGAAGAGACCAACCTCCACCAACCACCAAGAGACCAACAACCACCCTTCAGCTAATTGAGAGCAATGAGGTTCACCCTGACCCTCCTATTGTCCAGAATAAAAAAGCCTGGTTACCTCGGCCTTCAGCCTAGGAATTCAGCCTTCAAATTTAAGGCATCTACAGCATGCACATTTGGTGCCTGAGCTGGACTTCATTCCTGCTGCTTTGAAAGGATACAAAATTAAAGCCTGCCAATAAATATACCATATTACCATATGCTGGATTTTGTCATGAAACATTAGTGATGTGAGGAATTCAGGGATGAAAAAGAAATGTGTAGATATATCATAGTTGCACTGGAGACAGATCCACTTAGAATAATGAGATAAACTTTCACACTTCAGGGCTTAACCAATTCTTTTTGATCACTTCCTGAAAGACATTACAAGCTGTGGATGCTTAAAATAGCAAGGGACTGGATTCACAGATCAGTCCTTGGTTCTGTTGATTAGGACCCAGAGCCTGAAAGATTATTTCCTCCATGAAAAAATAATTCCCTTAATTGTCCATGACAGGCTGTTTTTGTAACATTCTCTGAAACATGTGGCACTTACAGCTCTTGGAATTAGGGTATTGAACTTGATTAATCACAGCTCTAGGCTTGGCCACCCTTATGCACTGTATCCAATCAGCCACTTTTGTTACATGGAATTTATTCTCCTCTAACCTTTAGGTATCTTAAGCAAGATAAAGCAAACATCTTCTTTTTTAAATGCTGACGCATAAGGCTGAGTGGTGGTGGGGCCAAGGGACCTTGTTCTCACTCTCATGACCTTTCTCTCTGTGATACTTTAACACAAGCAGATGTCTGCATCACTGCTGAACCATTCTGCCTTTTGTTTATTTTTGCTCATCTGCTTTTTCTGCAGATGCTTTTTCCCTTTCTTTTGTGGGACAGTAAAGCATTTATACTTAGTACTGATGCCCAAGAGACGTGCTAACAAAGTCCTAGTTTACACATTCACCAAAGTTCACTTAAAGTTTACAAAATCTTCAGCTCTAATGGCTGTATGCCACAGAATTCATGATATTTGCAAGGACACTTTCAGAGGATCTTCCTATTTCAGTTTAACATCCTTTTCTTCTGGGAGTCTGTAAGTTGCCAGTTGAACTTTTGGTTACTGAAGGTGTGGGCAGATACTGAGTACATTTTAAACTCACTAATAATAGTTTTACTTCTGCACTGTAGACCTAAGCATTTCATGAGACAATTATGGCATCAAAATAAGTCACAGCTGAAGCCACTGACTGACAGTCAGCAGACTCCTCTGATGCTCACAGTAGCTTTGGGAAGGCTGCCATTTCAGCTTGGGACAAGGGATTCAATTTCCACTTGCACAAAAGCAGAGCAGAAGAAAAACTAGCATGGAATTGCAGTTGAGGATAGATCCTAACTCAGGAGTGCAGGCAGGTAAGGCAATACAAAAAAATCATCTTCTTGACACCCTTACATCCCACCACCATGTTCTGAGACAAGTGCTGTCAGAGCACTTGATGGTCTGAGAGATGGACTTTGGATGTGTGCCACATTTACTCTTTTTAATTCTTCTGAAATAATAATAGTGCTAAGGAGATAAAATTTGAATTTCTGCCTTGTATTTCAGCAGAGTAGGGTTCTTTTTTTTTGATTTTTACTGTTATTATTTCTAGTTGTAGAAATGACAAAATCAGTGTCACAGAGTGGTTGAAATAGGAAGGAACCCCTGGAGATCACCTGGTACTTCTGCCTGCTAAGGCAGAAGTACCCATAGATGATTGTCCAAGACCATGCCCAGATGACTTCTGAAAATCTTCAGGAACGGAGACTCACTTTCTCTCACCCTCACTCACAGCTCTTTCTCCTTATTTAGTTCTCACATTCAGAGGGAAATATGCATGCTCTATTTGTATATGCATATGATGTGTGTGTGTGCACACCTTTATGCTTCCCCATCCTTTTTTAATACTGAGGTAATATATACATTTATACAAGAGATAAAACTCTGTATATCCTTCACGACCCTAGAACTTTTTGTCTTTGGGTAGGACTTGGTTCTATTTGATCTTCATTAAAAATAACAATACTTAATGGTCTAGTACAAATCTGTTTGGTGTCCCCTGAGTACAGTGGCAGATGAATGAAACTGCAAACTCATTATGATAGTAAGAGCAGCAGACTTGCCAGTGTGTCATTATTGATTGTCTTAATTAGTCATCAGTATAGCATGAAAAGTTTGTGAAGTATTTTACATATAAGGCATGTTTTTTCATCCCAGAGCACAACACACTTAGAGCAATAGCCTCACTTAAAAGCTGATTTGTAAACCCTCCTCCTTCTCTTTGTTTATGAAAATGTTTTCTTTAGATGTCCCGCCTTTTGACAGAAATAAATGTAAAGAAAAAAGTTGGCATTTCAGCAAAAGATCAGTTGCAATTCTGAATATAAATTTTTGATTTACAGGGGAAATCCTGTAGGCTGAATATCAGGCAATGGTCCCAGTTCTGCAGCAAGCTCCTCCTCCTCCTCACTAAACTGACAGGAAGGGAAAGCCTGAGCCTGTTGTGTGTTACAAATTAGTCACTTGGTTCAGGAGAAATTGAGATTGTGGATACAACATGGAGAAATCCTCCTCAGATTTTTAATTCCTTTTCCCGTTATCTTGTGCATAACTGCTCATATTCCAAAAATACAATGCAACTGAGATGAGTGGGGAGAAAGAATGGCATACTGTGTGCTAACCAAGGCATCAGACTCAGCAGTGCATTTCCATTCCCACAGCCTCAGCTCTGGCAGTACCCAGCACTGTGCTGTCTCCATTAGAAGCAGGAAAAGCAGCCCAACTTCTCCTCAGTTTGGTGACAGAGTTTCTAAAAGGAATCAAAGACCTTAAGAGTCCCTCCAGGCACATCACTACATTTTTATTTATCTTGACAATATTTAAACTTTTGATTTGTATGGATTTATGATTTCGAAAGATGCCAAAGGGAGTTAATGTCACACTGAAGCAAAATATTAAAACGTACAGCCACAAGTTTGAGACATAATGCCGTGACTGGGATACAGGTTGCACTTAGCAGAACTTCTGAACCTCTTTAAATGTCATTGTGCTCTATGTGATATCCTTCAGAGCCTGTGACTGCCTGCCTTAAAAGATTTCGTTATATCGTGTTCTGAAGCATGTACTGACAGGCACTACCTTTGGCAGTAGCCCACATGAAAAATTCTTGATGCTGTGTTTACTGAAAAATTTTATTCTTAATTTGTGTTTGCATTGCTCTTTGGTGAGTTCTAAAAGTAGCTGTAGTAGTAGCAACTGCAGTATCGCAACAAAAGGAATGGACAAAGAGCTAAAGAGAATACTTTCTTAGGGGGATTGAAAATTGTAGAGATACAAGTGAAGAAAATATTTTCTTTTCTGCTACTGCTTATGTTTAAATTTCAGCACTTAACTTTGAGACCTGTCAATACCATACACACCTGAAGACCTGTAAGGACTTCTTTCTTCCTTTGAAGGGTATATCTGAAGTGCAGAACACAGAGAAATACATTCTTGAACATTGAATTTGAAAAAATGTCTGGAATCCTTACAACTAATTCTCTGAGTCTGAAATTTTAAAAAACATTTGAAGTACATTTTAGAAGTACTTGGTGAAAACAACTTCAGTTATTTCACGTAATCATATAATATCCTGAGTTTCAGTGGACCCACAAGGGTTATAGAGTTCAACTCTTAGTCCTGCCCAGGACATCCCAAGAATCATACCCTATTCCAGAGAGCATTGTTCAAACACTTCTTGACCTCTGTCAGACTTGTTGCTGTGACCACTTCCCTGGAGAGCCTGTTTCTGTCCCCAAACACCCTCTTAATGAAGAACCTTCTCCTGATACCCAACCTAAACCTCCCATGTTTCAGGTCCATGCTGGTCCTGTAGCTCTTGTCACTGCTTGAAAGAGTGGAGATCGGTACCTACCCCTCCTCTTCCCCTCTGAGGATGTTGAAGACCAGTCTCCCTTCAGTCTCCCTCATGCTGAAAAACCAAATTGTCTCAGCTGCTCTTAATAAAATTGTCTGAGTAAATCCTGGATGAGAATTTTTATTGTTAAAGTATGACAAAATATGTTCAGAAAAATCCAAGTGCTTTCAGCCACTCTACATTTGTTTTGACTTTTTTAGCCACACAAATTCAGTGAAATACAGTAAGAAAGACAAAGTAATATCCATTCATATACTCAAGAAAATTTGCACTACATTTAGAAAGAAAATCTACACTATATTTAGAAAGAAAATACTGGAGAGTTGTGTGATACACATTTTTTTCCAAAATAAAGTGAAAGAGTCTAAAAGAAGGAACAAATAAAAATATTATGAATAACAAGCTTGGGATCAGCTGCCTCTTTCTGGTGGCTTGTTCTTTCTGCTATCACTCAGGAGAGCACATTCGATGGTAATATGAAAGAGATACTTTGCTGTGTGAATTGCAGTCCATTTTTATGTTCATGGCACAGTCCTCTGGGTGAGGAGCCTGTGTGCATCCAACATGTTGTAGTTGTGTGTGGGGCTGCAGAAGTTCACACAAAGCTGCTGCTGCTGCTGAGGAGTGCTGGACCTGCCCTCAGATGTGCCAGGCAGACTGCTGTGTTGCTTTCAGGCACAGGTACTCTGTTCACATGTTTATCTTGCAGACCTAAAATGCCTCTTGGTAAAGAATCTTTGCCTTTCTTATGGCCCCCTCTTCTCAGGTGCTGGTGGTAGTAAGTGCAATTCACCAACCTTCTCTGTTGTTTCATGTGTAGCCAGAAAATTTGGATGGAACTGTGATCACCTTCCCTACGACCAGACTGGAGAGAAAGGGCTCCAGTCAGACTTACTGGGACCAAAAAATACACAAACATCTTTTTGGTGTTGTCTGCCTCAGGAACTAACAGCAGGTTAGTTAGAAGGACCAGTGCTCAGGGACCGAGCATCTTCCTGCAGTGGATATCTGCCTAAAATTCCTCATACTTCAGTTTCCGTGGCCTAGAATGTGTCCTTTTTGGTTTGGACTTCCATTCTCTGTTCTCTAAATAGTTCCAACAACTGTATGGTGGCATTATACTTTTTAATATTTTACTTATATGGATATTTTACTTATATGTGTTTTAGAATACACAACCTTATGGTCATGTTACAAAAGTGCACAGAAATGACAGGGAAAGGGGGCTTGGTTGGTTTTGATCAAATAAAATATGATTTGGTTTAGAAACTATTCTTGGTTTAACTTTAGTCTAATGGCCCTTTCTATAACATTCGCTTTTGAGTGAGATGCTTTGTTTCCCATTTTGAAAAAAAAGTCTGATAAAGTGGTATGCATGAAAAGAAAATGCTAGCCTGACTGTTACCACCCATTAAGGAGAATGAAATCTGACAGTTTTACTTGAGATACAAAAGCACACATTACTCTTGATTGTACCATGATAAGAACGATAGGATCAAGTCTGGTCTGAAGAATGCAGGCATTCCCCAGCAGTATCTGCTTTTTGTCTTCAGCGATGCCTGAGTGGCTGACAAAGTGGTAATGACTTTAAAAGTGCAATGTCTAATTAGAGTCATGGTTGCAGCAAAATTGCTTCAGGATAATTCAGTAATAAAATGCTGTTCTTGGAGAACATTTTTTCTTCAATCCTTTAAGAAAAACCTAATCTGACTCCAAAACCAGCACATTTTTTCCTTCCTGTAGTACACAACATTGTGGAATCTAATGGGACATTGGAAAGGCATAAATAATCCATCTGAAGCTTCCCAGCATGGGAAGTGACTCAATACAGAAGGAAGAAGAGCCCTTTGAAGGCTGAAATATCAATGTACAGCAGCTGGTTTATATCTGTGGGATCTTCATGTTCCTGCAAATAACTGTAAAATCGGGATTTTTTTTGTTTTTTAAGTGAGTCTGTATGTCTTCTGTATAGTGACAGAAGGTTGGCTATCTTTGTGCTCAAGCAGTACTTTGTATAACTGGGAAAAAAAAGCACAGACATTTGTTCTGCCACCCTGATGCAGACTGAGGGCCAGACTGCTACACAAATAACTCTGAAGTAGCAGCAAGTCTACTAAAGTTTTGGGCTGCGTGTCTTCAAAGGCAAGGAATTAGTGTGACAGAAAAGCAGTAAACAGTGTGCAGACACTTCCCTTCCTGCTACAGATAGAAGAGTGGGAGTATAAATGGGAGATGTTTGAGACCCATGGATCTTCAGCTGCACAACTTATTTGCCACCCTGGAGGGATGTACACCAAGTAGCCATCCCCATTGGTGAGGAGATGAGTTATAACTGGCAAAAGCACTGTAATTTAAAGCCTAATCAGCAAACATTTTGGGGAAAAACCAAGGACTTATAAAACAGTTGTCTGAAAACAATGCCTAGCTTACTAGTAGCTCCTATGCTTTCATTTTAAGTGGTCCCTCTAACCACTCTTCATAGTGAAAGGACCTTAAAACTCCTCTTTGTTTCATCAACCATACAGCTGCAAGATGCTGCAGTAAATAGCAAAATGCAGATAGAAATGTAAACAACATTCCACTTGTAGTTTTTTATTAACAAGTTAGTGGATTTTTCTTGATAAAAACAGAGAGATAAATCACATCTTGTAGTATCTTTGGATAGTCAAGTCTTGTAAGGCCAGCTTGGGTACTGGCAGAAATATACAAAATCCAGGACAAAATAATACTGAGTTAAAACAGCTTCAGGAGGAAGATGTTCCCATGGAGACAAGGTTCTGGAGCAGATGTTCTCCTGGGCAACTGGCAGGGCAGAAGCACTCTGTCATGATCTGACCTCTTTGTGTGGCCTTTTCTGAAGTGACTATTTTTCCTAGAGCACCATTCTTCATCACATCTGTGGATTGGGAACTTGTTGACAAATGTTCATTAAATATTCAGCATTAGAATTTCCCCTGCAATATTTTTTACAACATTCTGCCATATCCCAAGGCAGCTAGAAGACTTTAGTAAGCTTTACTTTAACAGTTCAATGAAGCTGGACAAAGTGAAATTGCTTTGGCTCTGAGGGTCTGTGCCCTGGCTTGCAGTAAAGACATAAATACATGTCACCTTAAAGGGATCTCTGACATTGCCCATAACAGAAACGTGTGCACATCTGTGGCCTCTGAGCTCTGAATGAACTGTAAAGTACATTACAAGCTGAAATCCCTTTCAGAGGTCTGCACAGGGAGTGTGGGCTGCAGCTAAGCTGCCATATGATAAAATAAAGCAGTCTGTTTCCAGCATCCACTTGGGAAAAATATCCACAATCAGACCTTCACAAAATGCCCGAGACAACTTTCTGAAGTACGAAACCTGCAGTGTTCAAACGGCACACGGGCCTGAAAGCTCAGCCCGAGGCTGGGAGCTGATAACATAGAACAAGAGTTCAAACTGTGGGGAAAGTGAAACAAGTGAGAGTGCTGTGGGTTGGGTACAGGCACGCCTGCCTACTTATCAGAGTTGATTTTTCATAGGTTTGACTTTTAAGTCTTTATCTCAGATAACAGCTAATGGTGTCCCTAAATTATCTTTGCTTAAGTAAAAGAATTGTGTGTCTTGCATGAAGAAGTGTTAGGGCTTTTTGTGTTTTCTTTTTTCTCGCCCTCCCCATCCCTGCAGATAATAGTATTCTTTTATCTACATCACAATTAATGATGGTTTCTAGAATATGCAGACCAGGGAGCTGTGAGGCTGTATCAAGCTCTGGAAAGCCCACAAAACTTGGATAATATATTTACCATACTGCAGGTATGGTAAATGCTGAAATAGTGTTTTTGTCTAGTAGTGTACAATATAACATTAGAATGCTTCAAAACATCCTGGTCCTTGCACTATATGGTCTAATGAAATGAAATCTGTCAGAGAATTCTGGATAAAAGTCTTTTTTTAGTGATGTCGATCTGTGATACTGATTGTAGCCTGTTAAAATTTTCAGGTGAAACAGAGAATATGTGTAGAATATATATATTTCTAAATTAATTGTGAGAAAAAGCTTAGAAGTTATAAGAGTAGCAGGGAAAATAATCAATTAATTTCAAACCCATTTTAATTTAAAATCCTTCCATTATTCAAAACAGCAACCCATTTCTTTTTAACAAACAGAGAAGTATGCAAGGTTCTTACATACTTCTTGCATGTGTAGGGTATGTGTGCTCTGGCATCTGCATAAGACAGAGAAAAGACAGATGTATCTTTCTCTTAGATACCAATTTAGAAGAGGAAAACAGGTGCTGGGAAGAGCAAGAGAGGAAGTAGTTATTTAGAGGAGAATTATTGCTACACTCAGCTGAGCGCAGTAGGGAAGGTGGACGTCCGTTCAGAAACAGATTTTGTAAGAAATGTACACTGATTATAAATGGATGATTTCTTATAGCTTACCTTTATTCTCCATCAGAGCACAGGGTTTGCATGGTATGTGGTAGTCAGCTAGAGGTGAAGGATAGGTGCAGGTACATACTTCACTAACTCATGGAGCAAGTGTGCATTCTGTGGTACACTGTCTGCTGACTACAGGAAAGGTGGCAACTCCCTCTGTCTGGAATACTCACTTTCCCTGGCACAAACCAAAGCCTATGGGAGATACCCTTTGAGATTAGAGTGAAAAGAACTTCCCCCCTTGGGCCTTTGCAAGCCACATGTTAATATTTCTTAGGTTTTGTTGTTTCATTGGTTTGTTAAGTTTATGTCACCCTGTTACCATACATGCACACCTGCCAGAATGTTCTTCCTTCCCTTGAACCCCTTTGGGTTAATTTTGTTAATTTTACACCTCTGATACCCCATTAGTCTTCTGAGTTTATATTTACTCCTCCACACCATTTTTTCCCATCCCTATTGGACCCTGAACCTGAGAAACACCCCTTTTATGTGGTATATGACCCTGGTGATCCTGGATCCTTGGCCCATTTTGGCTCTAGCCCCTGGTCCACATTTGAGGTGGTGCAGACAATAAACAGCCTTTGGATTTCCAAATGGGGCCATCTCCTTGCCTTTATTGTCAGCCCTTTATTAGCAGAGTCCACCGGGCCCGAGGCACTGGTCAGGGACACAGTAGCACAGTGCAACAAAAACCATTACAGAAGTGTATTGCTCCAAGTGTCCTGCTGGTGGAGAAGCTGATCAGCTCATGGCCAGCCTCATCTGGGGCATGATCTGAGCAGTATCTGAAAGTGTGACTCAGGAAATTCATTCCCAAGTACTTAATGATGTTGTAGAATGCTAAAGCTACAGCTGGATGAACAGGGGAATAAAGGGGAAACTACCTCTCAAAATCACACATTTTAATAAGGACCATATAAATGCATAGTTACAGGGATGTAGTATTTCTCAAAACAGTCTGGGTTTCCAGTTTGGGGAATCAAGCCAGTTTGCTGGATTATTGTGTCAGTCCCCAACTGTGAAAGGATGAGGGCATTTAATGAAAGGAGATACTGAATACTTTCCTCTTTAGTGGTGTGGAATACTTATTTTTATATATTCTTATTCTTCCATTACACAAATATATGAGAGACTCTCCTCAGAAAACACCGTAGGGAAAAAAATGCAGACTATGTCCCCTAAGCACAATTCTCAGTGTGAGAAGGTGGAATGTGAGTGGAATGAATTTCAGGCAGGTAAGCAGCTCTGCTGTCTGTGAGCTCTGAATATCTGACAGCAGAGGTAATCTGACTGGCATGAACCAAGCTCAATAAACAGTGGGAAAATGAATCACAATGGTGCAAGAAGAATGTATTCCAAAGAGCAAGTAAGCAAATAGCTTTGAAATTTGTTAAACTAATGGCCCAGTTTTAGCCAGGACAGGGTTAATATTTTACAACAGTCTTGAAGGGCGGAATCTGGAGCCATGTGGTCATACCTACGTTTTTATTCTATACCATCTGTCACCTCTGGGGATTGGGAATAAGAGATTCTTCCTTCTGGGAAGAAGGGAGTGGTTTCAGGTTGCGAAAAAGTGTGGCAGGAAGGGGAACCCTTCCACCATTGTTCATTGTGGAGTCCTTAGCGAACACTTTGCATGTAAATCACCTACTTTGTACAATTTTGTTGTGAATACTGTAATGAATGAGCATGGTTCGTGCTAAATTGTAACAATATATATACTCAATATCACTTAATATCCATAGGTTAGTATTGTAACTTTATATTTAATTAATATTAGCAGAATTAGTAAAACTAACTTCAGATAAAGGCGTAGTGTTAGAAGAGGCCCCCCTCCTCTTTTTCCTTGGCAAAATACCATGAGAAAACAGGACATTAGACCAAGACATTAGACCAAGTTAGTAAGAGAGTAGTGTCCTTGAAGATGCTAAAAAAGGGTTGAAAAAACTCCAGGAAATCTAAGATAAGGCCAGATGTTACTCTTTGGCTATATCTAATAGAAATTAACTATTTAGTTGTATAACACTAGCTTGGCACATATGTATAACTTGCAAGGTCAAACAAAGGATATACAAGGAAGAGGAGTAGTCTTCATCCCAGCAACCACCAAAAGGAGTCAGAAGACCTTCAAATAACAACTGGAGCATGTGTGATGAAGAAGGTGGCACAGATTTCAAGAATTTAAACTGGGAGGAGACAACTGAAGATGAGAAGAGATGCGGTGTTGGCTACAGTATAAAAGTATAAATGAAATAGGCTTTGATTGGTACATGGGGTAGGGTCCTGAATCCTGCACATGTACCCTGGCCCAGCCAGTCTGCCTTCTGCTCATGCTTTATTGATACCGGGTCCATTCACTGTTAAAAAACTTTTATACAGAATGCAATACATTTTTATTTGAATGTATCCTTTTATTTAATTATATTCATCTCAATTAAAATTTGCTGCTAAATTTTAACTTGGATGTTCTTGGTACCTTTTTATTTATAACAATACTGTTGGTGTTGCTGTTTGTTTTTATCTTGTTACTGTAAATTGTTCTTATCTCAACTCATAAACTCTGCCTCTAGTCTCTTTCACTGGAGGAGGAAGGGGAGCAGCGCCTGGTCTTCTTTTACACTGATATACTAAATTCCTAAACCACAACAGCCTTCTTCCCAGAACAGGAGTCCCTTATTCCTGTTACTGGCAGTGATGTGAGTGGGATAGAATAATAACCCAGACATGCCCACACGGCTCCAGGCTCTGCCCCCTCACAGCTACTGTGAAAAATTTAACTCTCTCTCCTGGCCAAAACCAGGACAGTCATAATTCCATGTAGTAGAAGTAAGTATTGCTTTATCCATGAAGACATAATAATATCGTTGTCTTCAACAAAGCAAACTCCAGATGTGTCATGAGTATACTCAGAGACTGGTAATGAAGATGAAAAATGAGGCCTGACATTGTTTCAAAAAAAGCAGATGGTAATATATAGACTGTTCCTGTATAGTAATTCACCTCTTGGAACTTACTCCCTACTTATTGGTATTTAAAGTACTAGTGTTGGAAATAAACTCGGCACACTTGTCTTTAGCACTGTCACATCTAGCTTGCTAATAAATGGGAAAGCCAAGAATTAGCGTTAATAACAGTTCAGATAATTGGAATTAAAGTGTAGCCCGTGGTAACTCAAGTGTTCATTACCACATTTTTATTCCAAGAAACCAGTTTTTAATAATGGGTGCAAAGTATGTGTTACTGTCACAGTTCATTGTTTAATTAGTTTTCTGATCAAACACATTAATGAAGGAAGACCTAATAAATCATGCAAAAGTAGAACAAAGTACTTAGTTAATATGTGTTGCGTTGATTAATGGTGATATGAAACCACAGCAATTTTGAAACAGTGGTTATATGTGATCACGCACAATTACAAGGGCACCTTCAAATATATTTCCAAAAAAAAAAAAAAAAAGAAAGAAGAAAAGGTATTTTGAAGTCCAAGTGAACACTGGGTCTCTGTGGTTTTCCAGCAATGCTGCTGGGGTCAGTGCAGGGTGGTGCAGGGTGGTGGGAAGGGAATGAAACAAATGCACTTGACTCCTTTACCAAGTGAGATGTAGCTTGGCTGCAAAGGAGGAAAGGCCTTTGCTGTAGCTGGGCTAAGAACTCCTCTAGGAAACCCACAAAGGAGCCATGACATGGAAATCATACATGCACATGAGCTTGGAACTCTGTGCATTAATGCATTCATAGCAGGTGGCCTTTTCAAGACTCTGTGAAGAAAGATGAAGATATGAGGAGTCTCATGCACATCTTTTCCAATGTGTGCAATCCGACTGCAAAGAAACCTCTTATCCTGTAAGGATGACAGACTCAGGGAGCTGCCTTTGAGCTCTCACTGTGAGGCACTCTGGCTGAAGGACAGAGCTCTACTCTTGAGCTGGAATGTCTCTCCAGATTCCTCTTTAGGGCAGAGAGACCTTCTACTAATGACAGATCTTTTGAGTTCCCTCCAAATTTCAACTGGACTGCATTCCAGTGACTCTGCCCTGGAGCTGGGATGTCTCTCAAGTTTTGAGATACCTCACCTGAGAACAGAAAGATTTTCTTTCCCCAAGGCAGAGAAGTGCCCTATTCACAACAGATCATTGGGAAGTGGCTGAGAGCATGCTAAATCTATACCAATAATAACAGTGTAGCTAATTCCTTTAGACATAAATCATTGTCCATTCCTGAGATGAAGACTGGACCTAATTGCACCTATGCTCCATTGGGTGTTTCGGGTGCCCAGTCCAAGGCTCATGACTGGATACTGGGAGGGTATTTGGTCTCTGTGTAAATTGTTCTAGCTCAATTCTAACTTGATTTTCCTTTGTAAATTTCATCTATGTAGTAACAGACTGAACTTTGCCATCAAACTTTATTAGGTTTCACTATGACAAATTTATATTAAAACCGCTTTTGCTGATGCCTTTGCAACCTGTCCCCTCAGCTGCCACAATGGCTGTGGCAATGGGGTACTTGGTGAGCAAGCTACCTTGGTGCAGCTGCAATTTGACTTGTTAACTTGGATCTACATCTAAGGAAGGTTTCTAGGACCATCTCTTTCCCACTTAGCTCTGGGCATTTGTGGGTACATAATGCTCAGATGATCAGATAGATTTAGAATTTCTGAAGCAGCAGAAAAAGACAAGAATTTCCAGTAAGCAGATGTAGAACACCTGAGTTGCTCCAATGCTTTGGAAAATCCCAGTGGCCCCTGATTGTATCTATTGTGTGCTGAAATATTCTGAAAACTCTTACTCTGAAGAGCTTCCTCCAAGTCCCACTGCTGGGTTGTGCTACAGCAGGGTTTTCCTCAGCCTGCCCTCACCAGCAAGGCAACTGCTGGCCTTGACTTGCCTTTGCAGAAGGTCCCCAAGGTACTTGCTTCATGAAGCAGGTACTTGCTTTTGCTCTGCTTGTACAGCCCCCGGGGAGATTCCCCCACAAACTGCTGTGATTAATGCACACACGATCAACTTCCTCTCCGAAAATTGTTCCTTTTGATTTCCAAACAAAAACAGAAAAAGGATGAAGCAAGTTGTTCACCTGCCAGGGGAGCAGAGGGAGCTGACCTGGTTTCCCTCAGACACAGCCATAACCGGGAAGGAGAACACGAGTTCAGCTGGCTGAGCCTTCACAAGCACTTTATTCATGCACTGCAAACTCCACTACCTTCCAGCTAAGAGAAAAGGGAGGCTACAGTTTTCTCTCTGCAGAACACCTTACTACACATCTAAAAGGAGCTTCTCTGCAGTCTTTTACTTTAAACTGATTTCCCATGAGATGAAACCGGTTGTTTACAATATTCTTGGACAAGGCAAGAAACACAAATTAGATTTAGGATCATGCTGTTGGGGTATCTTCAAAAGGGGAGGCTCATAGTCATTACCAAATAAAACATGATTTGAGATGTATAAAAATGTTCATGGATGGTAGAGAAAATTCAGGAAAATGATGATAAAAAATATGCATATACACAATATTACACAATTGTGTGATATACACAATTCCCAGCTGAATTGTGTATATTTGATTTGATATATTTTAAAGAAGCAGGAGAAAGACAGAAACAGAAGAGAACCTCTCAAATTACCTTTTGATTGACAGCCTTGACAGAGTTTTTTCTTTGAAGAGTGAAAATGAAATCCTACAACCTGACATCATTATGAAACCAAGAGTCAAAACCCCAGGGTCAGAAAATGGAAGAAATGCCATAAGCAGACAGTTTTAAAGTTTGTTTTAAAGTTTATATTAATTGGTAGAATTTCTTGGATTTTAGTTAAATAGGGATCAGCTTGGAAACCATGGCAGACTTGTCCTCTGACAGTGAGGTAAATCAGCTCTGTGCTTTGTCTTTCTTACAGTTACTACACAACTTTCTATTTTATATGTACTAAGGATGGGGTCCAGAAGTAATTTTCTAGTTTTTGTCATCATTGCAGGTTGTGCAACTACACAGATTTAGAGGAAGTAACATGCAGCATCTTCCTCAGAAGCAAACAGAGACATAACAAGAGCAATAATTATTCTATGAAATAGGACGAGGGAGTTTTCATGGTGGGTTATTGTGGCAATAACTTTGATTTAAGTGACAAAAAATGAATCCAGTAAGACTGAAGTGTGCAATCTGTAATCCCACACTACCTAGAACAGGAATAACAAATATCTGTATTATGTTCAGACACAGCATTCATCAGGTGGCATCTCTCCCCATCATATTCACTTAAAGAGACTTCAGAGATTCTGTGTCTAAGGGTGTCAGCCTCTGTTCCTGAAGTGGAAGGTTGAAAAGCAGGCTCAGAAGAGGTCTCCCTTGTATCTTTTAAAGGCATGAGGTTCAAACATTCATTGTTCACTCCTCCGTTTACAACAAATTTACACCCCTATAGAATTCCCTCTGACTTTCAGAGAGACAAAATTTTACATCAGATATTTGATCTCCAAAATATCAATTTTTTTTCCTGAAATGGTGGACTAATTTTAAATAAATTTTAAATAAGAAGAACAGTAATTGCAACTCAAGACAAAAGAAATATTTGCATTAAGAATTTTAGGGAGGCTTTAATCAAAGGTAAAAAACAAGCTTTTCAAAACAGTTAACCTGAACTAAGCCAGTGAGAAAAAAATGTTTTCTTTCTTTCTACAGCAAATTGTCTAATGTGAGTAGAAAGCTTTGGAGATCCACCCTTTCCTTCATGGAGACAAAATAATGTATTGGAATGTTTCATGTGAAGTGGTTCAAAGACATACATGTCAATGGAAAGAAGTTTCCACTGCTTTCATAAGTTTTACTAATTGTTTCCCCAGTCTCATTAATCAAAAGGGTTGTGGGTTTTTTTTTTCCTCTTGGGAAAAGATGAGTCTTTCAAAGGCCCTGTTCTGTGCCAGTCAGAAAAATCAGGCGCCACTTTGTTCCTTGATCAAATCATCAGTTGATATACCCTGTGGGGATAAAAATGAAGATAGAACTTCCCATTGAACCAAATAAAAGAGCTGCTGATTCAACTTGAAGTTCCATGGAACCCCCCAAAATCACTGAGGTGTGTTAAATAGAAGTAAAAACACTTGCCAGAAGGACAAGGTCTGAACAAAAGACAAATATGGCCAGTGTGAATGAGATATAGGGCACTTGTCTTCCTGTCCACTTGGGCCACACCCGAGGAGGTGAAGAGTCTCTTCTGCTCATGTACCCCAGGTGGGAGGAACAGCTTCCCACACCCTCATCTTCCACATTTGTTGAGGTGAGTTCTGTGAGTGATGAAATGAATGAAAAGATGCTGCCCAATGAACAGGAAACACCAACTTTCTTTGCCTAATGGAAGATGACTATGCAAACACCTTACTTTGCTTGCCACACCATGCAAATGAAAATCCAAAGGATTTTTTGAACAGCCTTCCCAAAGACTGAGAAATCACAAAATGGGCATGTGTCATACCTGAAAGGGTGTCAGATCCCTTAGAAAAATGATATATAGCAAGATATGAGATCTGTCACAGCCTCAGACAGCTGAGTTGTGATGTGGATAATAATTTTTTTCTCTTCACCTATTCTAATAAACTTGGGAGTTAGAGACATCAAAGGCATTTGTGACCTGTGACAGTTTGTTGTTAGAATATAAATGGTGGGATCTGATGCACACTGCTTGGGTGAAAGACCACAAGTAGCCCCTGCAAGCTCCAGCTATCAATTCCTTACTGTCTAACTGGAACAGCAGACAGCTGGTACACCAATGCTCTTGTAACTGTCTTTAAAGGTGCAGATTATGCTACAACATGTGTGTTGCTTTAGGGCACCTCAAGAACAATGTACATAAAGCACCATGAAATCATTATGACCCACAATGGTACAAATTAATTCAAGACACTCTAAAGCTAATGCATGTTCTGCCTTGGTGCCCACAGGGTGAGAGAGACTGAAGGAGGTCACACTCTTTTCACTGACACCCTCTCCTATTCCTGCATAAAGCTTCAAAGGCTCTGGTGTCTGAAGCTTGTCTGAGCCCTTGCTCAGTATCCTGAAAGCTGAGAGATATGTTTGGAGAAGGGAACAGGCAGTGTCACACTGACACCAGGGGGTGGGCCTGGCTGCTTGCAGGGCCCCAAGGGCAGAGGTCAGCCAGAAGGGGTGCAGTGATGCTGCTGGGAGTGTAAGAATGGACATTCTGAAATGAATGGCCCAGCACTCCCAGAAATACTGTGTGTTTCAAGCAAGGCAACCCTGTATGGAATATGGTGCCACTGCTGTGAATGGGAACAGGGCTAAGGCAAAAAGCCATACACATATTGTGTTTCTTACTGGTTTTATCCCAGCATCTGTGTGGATGAGGTGAAAGACTTTATGTGTAGCTGCTTGGGAATATTGAACATTTGACTGCATTTCTTACCATTACTGCCAACATCTTTCTTCAGGATGCACAGCCTCTGGGATTTTAGGCTCTTTTATTGCTGTCATTTGAATGGGATTTTTTTTTGGCTATACATTAGGGCTAAGTATGGTGACTACACCACTACCCGCCTACTTTCTCCCTCAGTTCTGAGCTTAGATGTCATCCTTCCATCCTTCCATCCATACCAGCATCCAGAGGCTATCCCCCTCCTCTCTCACAGAATACTCTGCTGGAAAGAGGCATTTTCATTAGTGCTTTTCAGTGACTGAATGTCCCAAAACATTTGTAGTAATATCAAGCTGTAAATTATATGGAAATTTTAATTTAATAATTTTTCCCTCTGAGGACTGGAAGAATTTCACTAGCATTGACTTGAGGGTTCCTTGCTTTGAGACTTTTCCCAGTCTAATGGAATTGTTCTGAGCTCACTGTCCATGGGAGGCTGGCAGTGTCTGTTGTCTGTGCTGCTTTCCAGCTTCACCTTCCCCTGAGTGTTGGAAATGGGGTCTGAACCCACCCCTTGTTCCTGAATCTACTCCTGCACAGCACTTTTATTTTTTTCACTTTCTCTCTGTGCAACAAAAAACCCAAAGTTTAGATCACTTAGTGATAAATTTTAGAATCTCAAATTCAAAAAGTTATGAGGATCTCTCTTGAATGAGATTTCTTAATAATTAAGTATAAGTCATCTTGTGCCCAGCAATGATGACCTGATCTGTAGTGGTGCATGTTTTGTTTAGTTGCCTTTTATGTATGTTTATTGTTCAAACGGTTTGTTCTGTGTACGCCCTGCTTCACTCCCTTGATGGTTTGCTCCTGGAAACCCCCTAAGTGACAGTCAGTTATCAATCCTTTGCCCTCCTTCTCTGCAGCCTGTCTGTCTCTCAGGGCCCCGCCTCAGGACTAGAAAGTTCTGTGAGGGGATCCAGTGATAGGCTGGGCCCAGAGGCAGCTCCTCCCTCCCTCCCTCCTGTGATTGGTTTCTGCATGTGTCAGTTACCTGTGTAACCCCGCCCAGACTGAACCCCATTGGTTGTTCCTTTCTCACCGCCCATGGTACCACCCCCCTATAAATGGGACTGTCCGGGAGCCAGACTGGGTTCAGTCAGAGCAGTCCTTGGATAGTGAGGAGGGGCTTCTTCTGGTGCTCCAATAAACTTGTTGGATTTACTCTGCTGACTCCTCCCTTAATTCCTCTGCCGGTGTCTGCACCTGTCATTCCTGCCTTCAGTGACAGCTCGTAGGAGCCCAGACCCACAGGATGGGCTCAGCCTGTGTGTCTCACCAGCCGTACCTACAGCTTACTGCAGTGTCTGAGCTAGCCTGGGCAGGCTTGGGACTTTGTCCTGAGAGGGATCGCAACACTGATCCATTTAAATGGCCTTGTTGGCCACAGACAGAAATCAATGGCTGTATCTTTGTAAAGGTGTTGTGGTTTTACCTGGATTGAAAATATTGTACATTGAAAAATCTGGTTTACCAACTTTCTCCTGAAAAACAACTCACACTAGTGAAACTAGAAGTTGGACTAGATGATCTCCAGGCTTCTGTGGCAACCCCAACCATTCTGAGAAATGAATATATTGAAAACCTAAAACTGTAAGTAGAGTTCCACCATAATACAAAAAAACCCACCAAAACTATACACAGCTAGATAGGTTTTAACTTGTAATCACATAGCAATAAATACAAAACTCATAAACAGAGTAAGCTAGGAATAAATACTATACAGACATCTTTGATGTATATTTATGGATCTAAGCTTGCTGGCTGTATTTGGCTTTATTTAGAACAACATTAGAACAAACTGACTAAAGAGAGATGTAT
Source organism: Cisticola juncidis (assembly GCA_013400215.1). Lineage (NCBI taxonomy): Eukaryota > Metazoa > Chordata > Aves > Passeriformes > Cisticolidae > Cisticola > Cisticola juncidis. The sequence continues at coordinate 793,260 of VXBR01009075.1, forward strand.
ATGTCCTGCAATTGCTACTTGAAAAACCTCAGATGAAAGATTTTCCTGGGCAAACACATGCACCTATACACAAGCTCATAGGACACATGCACACACATGTATCTTAAGTGCTGACACCATATATACTTATAGTGCTATCAAAAGCCATTGAGAAAAATGTTAACATTTATTTCTGTCTTGACAAGACTGAAAACTTTTGGTTTGCTAACAGAAGGTACGAATCTGACCAGCCCAGTGTATTGCAACAATTACAGTGGGCAGGTACCGATCAGGTGATACCCTCACTGTCCAAGGGGACAGGGCTGAGCATATTGGGGACCTCCCCTTTGCTGCTTGACATGAAAGGAGGGCTACAGCTGCTGGATCACCCTCCACAATTTCCCCAAGAACTTCCTTATTAGTTTCACATTCAGCATATTGAGCACTGTGGACCTTGATTTATATTCTTATTTGAGGTTAACAGAAAGAATTGCTTCACTCTTACTAGAAAGGATTTGAGAGTGTATATTCTCCTGGCTGTACCAGCACATCAGGTCTTTCTTCTACATCTACAAAGACAAACCTTGCAGTTGAGCAAGGTTTTTGTTGAAATGGACTTTTATCAGAAGTCAGGCATCAACCAGTCAGACATCAACAAGTGTGTTGTTTTAAGATACACTTCCTGAACAAAAAGTCTGTTTAACATAAAGTGGTTAAGTGGATTGTGGCTAAATTTACTGTAGTTACTCTTTTTGAGTACTTACGCTTTTTGAGCCAAATTTTCTCAATTTTGATGTAAAATCCTGAGATTAAAATTAACATTCTGAATCTTAAATTATTTTAATGGCTGAAGCCCATCTTGTTCACAGGATGAAGTATATCATTCAATATTCCATTAATAAAGTTGTGTTTTGTAAAGATTAGAACGCATACGCTGGTGTCAGTAGCAATAAGTTAAAAAGCTTAAGCATATCTCAACCACTGATTTTAGAAAGTCTGTGTTTTTATTTCTGTTAATGTACATGCAAATATTTTACAGCAGACTGACATTTTTGATAGGGGCCATAACCAGAAGTTTCCTGAGTAATGCTTCAAATTATACTGCCAGCAGCACATTTAATTGTTGCATACATACGGCACATTAGCATTTATTTGCACTTTGTTCCATTCTTCAGTTGCACTGCAGATGCAAAGGCAAGCTGTCACATTGTAGGAATTAAAATAAATGTCATGGGCAACAAACTTATGCCATGTCATACTAAGATATCTTCAGGGCAATATGCAATAAAGCTTAAAATAATTTAAAAGCTCACTCTTAATGCCTTTCAGCGTGCATTGGTTTATGACAGCATGCAGAGGCATGAAAGAGCTTTCCAATGCCATTTTTTTCTTCCAGTAGATCATTATAGGCAGATGTTTTCCTTTTTCACACAGAAATTCTTTAATTCATCTGTCCCATTTTTCACTGCCTTTGGCAGCAAGATTTTCTGTGTTATTTGGTAAAGAGTCAGATATCCAGTTAATCTGAAGAGATGGAAGGATGAATCATTTGTTAGGTCACCTGTTCTTGCTTAGGTGTGGGGTTGCCAGCTGTTCTGGGACTCTGCTGAAAATGGGCTGGCATTGACAAAATTGCTCAATAGACAAGTATCTAGTTCAGAGAAGAGCAAGCCAGAGCAGTTATCTCTGTGGCATGGAGCCAGTGTTGTTTCATTTGCTGTTAACAAGTAAAATGTATAGATAGGTATTTTCTCCTGTATAATATAGAAGTGATATTCCAGATCACTGGAAAAAGGGATAAAATTGACTTTTGTTCCTAATGGTTTATCCTAAGCTTGGGTAACCTTAAAGTCTTTTCTCTGCACAAATAGTTCCAGTAATTTCCTAGCTCCTGTCCCCACTCAAACCTGCTGACTGTATTTCAGGCTTGATTATCTCAAGTATTTGCTTTCTACCTGTGAACAATTTTTCCTGTTCTGAGAATAGAAAAGGGACTCTACTGTCAAATCATGTAGAGAATGGAGTAAGTTTCCAACAAAAAAAGGAGGAAGAGGAAAGACACTTCTAGAAGTAAATGGGATCGAATCTTGTTTCCTTGCAGCAGGATTTCTAAAATTCCATTGTGCTTTATGTTGTAACACAGCGCACAGTGCATATGGCTCTCAGTGATGCCTGGCTGGTTTTGAGTGTGATTGTATGTGATCTCCTCTTGCTTTCTAGGATCTTTGTATAAAAGTACATACTTCATAATGTGACTGAAAAGTAGCATGGCTCTTCTTCAGGGTGCAGATGGAAGGAGCTCATCTTCCCCCTCACAGGATGGTGGCACAGGGGAAAAAGGCAGATCATCTTCCAAAGGCCTGCTGTGCTCACCAACAAGACCAGGGGAGGTGTCACAGGCTGGGGCTTTAGAAGACTCCATGTAGATGCCTTGAGGGCTGAAAAGCTGATGGTGAACAAGAAGATTCTGAAGATGCCACTGGATGCTACAGCAGTACAACAGAGGCACATGGAGTCAGATACTGTTGTAGGACAAAGTTCACCAGATTTAGTACCTAATGAAAAATAGCAAAATTTTCTGTAAAGATTATTTTTTTTCCAAGGCTAAGTTGATAGCTAAACAAAGAACAACATGAAGAGAGAGTATCAAACATGCAAAGGTCAGGGTAGAATCTGGTTTGGGCTAAAGGGTCCTTCATTCTTCTCACTTAAAAATTCTAAAAGTTGGCCTTCCCTGATGGACTTTGCTGCTGACTGCTGCTTCTTGCAGCTGTGGCCATCAAATGCAATATGAGTAAAAAAGTGTGTTGAGAGCTGTAAAAGCCTTTTAAAAATGTTTTTCCAAGTGTCATGGTTTAACCCCAGTAATCAACTAAGAACCATGCAATCACTCAATCACTCCCCAGCAGGATGGGGAAGAGGAACAGAAAAGTTAGAAAACTCATTGTTTTAGATAAAAGACACTTTAATAGGGAAAGCAAAAGCTGTGTACACAAGCAAAGCAAAGCAAGGAATAGGACAAGAGGACATAGACTTAAGCTGCACCAGGAGAGGTTTAGGTTGGACATTAGGAATAATTTCTTCACAGAAGGAGTGACTGGGCATTGGAACGGGCTGCCCAGGGTGGAGCTGGAGCCAGCATCCCCGAGGATGAAAGTCTGGATGTTGCACTCAGTGCCACAGTCTGGTTGACAGGTGGTGTTGGCTCATAGGTTGGACTTTATGATCTCAAAGGTCTTTTCCAACCTAAAGATTGATTCTGTGATTCTTACTTGAGGAACATGCAAATTGGAGATCTGTCTGCTGTTGGGTTTTTTCTTCTCTTTAATTTAATTGCAAATACATCTCATGTCTTCAAGGTGGGATCAGCTAACTTAAAAACAAAGTACTTGGATATGATGACACACTGAAAGTTTGTTGCTTTTATTTCAACACTAGAGATGTTTTTTAATTTACAAAGCTCATGAGACCTCTAGGTATAGCGAAACAAAAAACCTCCTTATTTATTGTGGTAGACAGAAGGAATAATAGAGTTTCTTACAACCCTAAAAAACCCCAGACCATTAGAACAAGGGTTTGAAAAATGAAAGATAATTAAATCTGCAATTTCATCTGTTTCTCAGTTAGCCAGACCAAAGACATAACTTAGAGTTTGCCACACTGTTTGGGTTTTTTAATGTAAGATCTCAGTACTTATAATGCTTGGTTCTTTGATGCGACCACTGTTCTTCAGTTCTCTAAAGAAATGTGTTATCTCTGCTCTTCATTTCAAACACTGGTCCCCCAGTTCAGTTATCTGTAGTACAGTAAGACAGAAAATGCTGTATTCTTTGCACTTTTATGCCTACAGTATGGTATAAAAGGCAGCACCTTGGGCATGCTTTGACAGCTTGGTGCTACTGCTGCAGTGAGTACAGCCCAGAGGGGCTGAGCAGAGCTCTCCAGTGAGGGAAGCTGGGTGAGCAGGGTGGCTGCATCAGCCTGTTGGATGCTCTCCGTGATGGTTTGGCAGCTGCTGGGCACTGGCAGCACACACGGCAGCATCAGGCAGGGAGAGCAGGTGGGGGTCTGGAGTTCTACAGGAGTCTGCTGCCCCAGCTGGTCTCTGTGCTTGGTCAGCAGGGGTCTGCTCCTTGAGCAAATGTCTACACTCACCTTAGGACCAAGCTCTGCTAACAATGCTGAGTCAAAACTCCAAGTCTAAAAAGGTGCAGAGGCGGAGTGGTTTCACAGACCACACAAAAGCCCCCGAAAGGCTCCAAAGGAATGGCCTCTGGGAAACACAAGTGCAGGGAGGTGGGTAGAAAATGAAGGGATAATCTTCCCTGTTACATGTGTGCTATAGAAAACAGATGGCAATGCACAAATTTATGAGGATTAAAAAATAGCAATTAATCTTTCCTCAGACATGGACCTATGCCTCCTTCCTTCAGTTCATTACAGGGGGGTAGGGGCTCACTAAGCTCAGTCCCTGTTTACCAGAGGGTAGTGCTGGCTGGTCACCCTGCCTTGCTATCAGTTATTGACAGGATTATTCCAGTGTAAATTGTTGTTCTGAGATGCAAGAATCCAGCACTGGATTTTTTTAAAAATCAGTGTAGAGCAGCTGCTACACAGAACTACTTGGATGGCGTCCTAGTGACTGCAGAAACACAGCGGTACTTGAAACTTGGAAATTATACTAAGCAGCATGCCCACCTTTGTATTAAAAGTGAGAAAGAAAGCCATAAATCTTTGCAGATAATTCTAAATAATTTTAGACAAAGAGTTGATGTTGTTGGAATTCACCTGTTAGAAATGTAAATTATAGATCCGGCATAAGATGTGAACTCACCTGTCTTTGCTATGATTTAGGGACAAGTCATTTCATGCTTCCTTGCCCATGCAAAACATGTGAGCAAATTGTTTCTGAAATATAAGGTATTAGACTGGTCATATGAATGCCAGAAGGAATTTATTTCTAGTTAATGTATGGCAAAAATTTTCTCTTCATACCTTTATTATGAAGCTGAAGATAGGGTCATAATAATGAAAAGCAGAATTTGTCTTTGGCAGTAGTCAAACTGTAAAAGTGGTGACTTTTTTTAGTAGAAATCTTAAATTCAATGCACGGATGTTATGCAGACTGTGTTTACACTGAACACCCTTCCCAGAGGAATTAAATAGGTTCTTTCAAGAGCGGTGGAAGGTGGAAGAATTGGATTCTAGCAGTAACTGGAGAAAACCCTTGAGAGAACAGAGAGCATCATTGGTCAGTAAATGGGATTTAAAAAATTTCTTGGAGTAACATATCCCTATAGAACTGAAACTAGTAGTCTGCAGCTTCAGAACTGAAATTCTACTCATTACTAGCATAAACACCATTTTTTGTAATTTATTATTTTATTATTTATGAAAAAAAAAAAAAAAAAAAAAGAGATGATTTTGACAACAAGCAGTAGACTCTTTATGCAAGAGGACCTTGGTAGAATAAAGAAGAAAATACCTCAAGAAAAAAAATCTTACTGAAATTTATGACGATGATTTCATTTAATTACTGGAGAAGTATGCCATCCATAATCATACTCTTTTGTGCATATGCTTTTTAATAATTTTTTGTTTGTCTATGTGAAACTTTAATTATTAGAAAACTAAGGAGTCCTGTGATATTTATCATATTTTCTCTTTTGCTGTTAAAATTTAATTATTTTGTATTTAATTTGATAATTTAATGGACTTATAATTACACACTTACTTACTTCAAACAAATGAAACCCCAAATCCCTCACGTACCCCAATCATTCTTGACTCCACATATTGAAAATACCATTTGAATTTTGGGACCATTTTTCTAGAAATGTTATTTTTCCATTTTTTTGATTCATATGAGCTTTGTGAAAAACAAGCAAACATCAACAGCTTATGAAAAACACATAAAAAGCTAACAAGATATGAAAAAACACAGATTTTTTTTAACTCTAAAGAGATCAAGGACAATCTGTTCTCATAAACCCTGTCCCTCCCATACCCCCTCAAAAAAAAAAAAAAATAAAAATTTGCAAACCATACAGGTCCTTGTCAGTTGTCACTGGAATTGAAATTTCCCCTCCATGGAAAGGCAGTTCTTCAAGTTTCATTTTGCCAGTCCATGCATAGCATTGCTGTTGTTATCCCAGCCCAGTACAACAATCTGAATAACTCTGGCTGGTTTCAGAAGCGTGTGGTGTCAGCTTCCAGACAACACACAGAACATCACAGTTCTGTGAAATTCTTTCTGAAACACTCCTACAATTTTTCAGTGGAACATCTCTCCTTGATTCACTTTTTTCAAAGAGCTGAACAAGCTCTGCTTCATCTCTCTAGCTTGGAAATATTTCACAGGCACAGAGTGCAGATACTTACTATCTCAGTCCCATTAAAAGTAATTGCAGAGAGTAATGCAGATAATTATTTCTGACTTAGTTGTTGATCTTTTTGGTTCAAGGAAACAATATGAAGATCATCTGCCCTCTTTCCCTGTCTTGTCCTGTTTAATTGGCAGGTCTGCATTACAGATTGCAGTCTCCTGTCAGATGACATTCTGAATTTGGAGCATAGTCTTACATTGCTTTGCTGCTAAGGTTAATTAACAGTTCTTCTTGCTGATACCAGAAACAGAAATGTGAAGGAAACAAGAAACTGGCATAAATGGAAATCTGCCAATTATGCTCTGTGAAATTGACTTTAGATATTGTTTAGTGACAGTGATGAGAAAAACAAGTGTATCATTTCTATTTGTAGAAAACATTTTTTCCACATTCCAAGTCAGTATGCATTAGTGAAGCATAAATGCCGCCTTTTGTTTGTTTGTTTGTTTGTCTGTTTTTAAATAATATTTTGGGACAATAGCTTAATTGACTTACTTTTGAGTGACCCTTAAATCTTGACTATTTCCTCTTAAATATTTTCCAAAATAGCTTCAGTGCATGCCAGTTTCACTTTTCATTATTCTGCCTCAGTAGAAGTGCTCATCTTCCCTGAATGACTTCTCATAGTTTTTATGAAAATTATTTCTAAGTTACCATTCCTACAATTCCACAAAGTTTTATCACAGGAAAAAAATCACCCTCAACTAAGTTCTGAAGATCCTCACTTGTACTAAGGCCTGTTAAAAAAGCTGGTTCCACTGGAAGTCAACCTCAGCCTCCCTGCAGCAGGAGGATTAGTTCCTTCCAGCAGCTGTTTTTGGAAAAAGAATTGATGCTTTTGAAGCCTATCCCTGAATGCATCTCACTCGTGGACATAGTGGTGGGTTGATACATAACAGTTATAATAGTTGTAAGAGTGGAAGTCAAGGATATATTTAAGTTTAACCTTGAATTGAACTGAGGAGGGGAATTCACAGAAAGGACTCTAAGGTCACCTCTCCTTCTGCCCAGTATTCTTGTGCCACACCATATGGATGTTTGTCTGTTGTGATTTCCTCACTGTGAAAGGGCCTTATATAAATACAGATCCATTTTCCTTAAGAACTGAATTGTTCTGCTTCTCTCAATCCATGTTTGCCCACTGGAACAGACATTCCTCTTCTCTTTACCTACAGGAAATCTGAGATGGGTGTAAGACCAGGTTCCTAAGTGAAAATTTAAAGTGGTGTTGAGTAAGGGACAGCTCCACGAACATTCCTTTAGGCATAGCCTAATGAATGTGGGAGCACTGACAAGAGAGCAGCCTCATGGCAGCCCACGTTGAACAATTCCCTGTTTCTGGCAGATTGTGGGAACCTGACATTCATTTGAAACTTAAGTTCATTTGAAATGCAAGTGCACTTCAGAAATCCCCAAAGGGAAATGCATTGTGAGAAAATGAGAAAATACCAAGAAACTGGTCTACAGAAAGCCACTTTCAGTAGGAGGAACTGAAACCCAAAGTCAGTGTTTGTGGCAGCTATAGAAATCCAAGATGTTTTTTCGTATCAGCCACAGACTCACAGAGGAAGGCTGCTGTCAAGCCTGCTCTGTTTAATTACTTCATCTTCATCACAGATAGACTTTTATTGGTGATATTCCAGAATGCTCCAGGGTACCCTTCTTTGGACAACACAGATTGTATGAAAAAATAATAATTTAATTTAGGATGTAATGCTCTCTCTGTCATAGGAGGTGGGGAATTATCTACTTATTTAATTTCTAAAGTAAAGATTTTTTCTTTCCCTTTTCACATTTTTTTTTTTTTTAAATTTAACTAGACAATCTACTGCATCAAAATGGGATCTACAGAAGCAGGGTATGATAGATTAATTGGACGATTCTTGTAGGATGGTACAATGCAATTATCACTTCTGATATAATTTGGAAGTGTAGGTTCACAGTGTATTACAAACTATTGTAAAATCCCACGACTGGTAAGAAATTAACCATGTTCAACATTGTAATTACAAAAAAAAAATCTTAGTAACAGTAATGTTGGCATACCTCCAGTTTTTGAAAAATACTAAAACTGTTCTTCCTAAATTCAGTGTTCTGCAAAAAAGTAAGGTTCATTCAAAGTGATTCTGTCTCTTTGGGACTATATTATAATTCTGCAAAAGGTACAATATTAAGAATTGAATACTTTGAAGAGCTACTCCAAGAATACACATCAAATTAGAAAGCTGAAAATTCTGTAATAACCTAATTTTTTTTCTATGAGACAAAGGAAGCAAATACCAGATTATGTAAATCTGTGTGTTTTGGGAATATCATGAAAGATTTGAAGGGCAGAAAGTCCAGTCCCTGTCCCAAAGAATAGGGAGAAAGTTTTCACCTTTCATCATTCCTAACTGACATTTTTCTTGTCTATACCTAAATCTAATGAAGATTTCAAGGCATCCTGTAGCAGCGTTTACTTCTGGATCTTAAGAGTGGAGGCTATTACCTGAGCATTAAGGACAAACATGTTGCAGGACTAACTTGGTTTATGCTGAGTCCTAAAATTCCTGAGTGCCTCATAACTGTGGGCAAGGCCATGGTGGGTGACTTCTCTTTCACACTGAAAATCAGGTCACTATGTTCCTCAAGGTGAGTCTCGGGGTCGTTGTTCCCCGAGATTCTCCTCGGGGCGGCCGTTCCCCGAGGCAGTGGGATCTTCCCCCAGGGTTGCTGTTCCCTGGGGATTTCCCTGGGGTTGCTGTTCCCCAAGGTAATAAGGTTTTCAGTCTTCTCTTTGCCCTAGGTGTTTCACATCGATGCCAGAGATGACAAGTTGAGTCCAGCAGTCCGTGTTATCAGAGTTGTTAATTCTATATTATCTATCAGTTCTTGTTCAGCTTTGCAAGGCGTCCCCAGCAGAGCAGGACACGCGGCTGGACTGGGCGGATCAGAGATCCCCACACCTTCAGTACGGTATCTCCGACCCAACCACTGTCCAAGATGTATTTGTTGTTTACAAAATCTTACCAATACCAACTTCCTACACTAACATGTCAATTCTATTCTAAACCAATCTCTAAAGTCCAAATCAGGAAAAGATGGGGGACCAGAGCAAGAACAAGGAGGCCAGGGGCCACTCCCCAATTCCTCCATCTTGTCCCTTCAGCCCCATATACTAAGAATCCTAATTTCTATATTTATATTCTATAACAAACTACTATTTATTTCTAAATTCTTAGGATCTGTGATTCCTCCTGCATGTGAGTATTCACTCCCATGGACAGAAGCCAGAATCAGTGTCCTCCTGGGCTCTGTGTGAGGCTGGCTGACCCCCTGTACAGATCCCAGACCCCCCTGTACAGTCTCCAAATTCTCCAGGGCTGCCAGAGGGATATCCTGGACTCTAACAGGTGAGAAGTAAGATAACTTTCAATTCCTAACCCAGCTAATCTTTAACATAGAAAGCTGTTATCCAGCTAGAAACAATTCTCCTACATTTCATGCTGTCTGTGAAAATTTGAGCATTCCCATAACTAAAAATTTCCTTTTTGTGGTGGCTACTGAGAAGGCGTGGAAAGGCTTAGAGGAAGTCTTTTGGTTGCTGGATGGTAGCTATGAATATTGTTGTGCTCTGAATTTCCAGGATCCAATTGAACTTGGATGAAACTGATAGTTACAGATTTTGCATTTGTAGAGGGATGTTATACAGCTAAAATTAACCCTCTTATAGCTTTAGAGATATTTAAGACTTTGAATAGGGGAAATTATAAGAGGTGTTCTCAGACTGCTTTCTGTCTGGTGTTTGTAGAGCTGAAGTGTTTGGAACTCAGCAGAATCTCTCTTTTCTCAGTTATTCCTGTTAATCAAGCAATGCATGTTTCTAGGAAAAGCAGTTCACTGATTGCTGGAGCTGCTCCTTGAAGCTCTGGTCTTCAAACTTGTTTCTTTCAAGACATGAATATTGCAAGAAACATTGAGAAAAAAAAATTTTTCCAGAAGTATGTTGATTTCAAACACTGCTTCCACACAGCATGGGATTCAAACTACCCTCATCATAGCACTTTGATAAATTTTCTGTCTCCATCTGCAATGGTGTCCATTGCTCTTGCTCCAGACTCAGGAATTTGAAGATGCATTTAGTCATGTGCATGGATTGTGAAGGACAACTGCCCTCTTCATGGGTATGCCAGTATATAAGGATACACTAAGTTTTCACTTACTAGGATTCCTGGATGAAAGATGTAAGAGATAAAATATTAATCATAGAAAAGACTACACAAAGCATGATGGATACTTTCCTCTTCAAGCAATGAGAAAAAAATAGGACTCAAGGGGGCAGTTGCAATATAAATTGGCATTGTTTGAGTAAGTGAATGGGACCAGATGACCTTCAGAGATCTCGTATAATGTAAACCAGTCTTTGACTCAACAGGTGTATTTTTGTAACATAAAATGTATAGAAAAGTGCTCTGCACAGGGTTTCAGGAGGCCATTTAGTCCCTCCACTCCTAGTTCAATGTCGCCTGTTCTCAGGTCCTGTTTCTCGGGGCTGAAGTAATGGGATTTTTCTCTGTGCATAGACATTTATTTTCACGGCCTCCCAAAAATCTGTTCCATCATCCAAAAATTCTTACTACTTGGAACTTTTCCTTGACATCAAATCTAAATCTCTCCTTATGTAATTTAAGCTGATTATATTTGCCCTAACCTCAGTGCTGGCAAAGAGGAGTTCATTAATCATTTGTTCTGCAGCTACCTTTTCTCCAGCTGAAGCCAGCCGTACATCACCTTGGGGTCATTTTCCCTAGACTAAGCAACCCAGATTTTTTCAGTCCACAGGGCATGTAGACATCTGAACATTCTTGTTACTCCCCTTGAACCTTCTTTAATGAGTTCACAGACCTCTGGAAAACAAAGCCTCAACCTGGACCTGGCTCTACAGGTGAGACCTTCCCAGTGCTGAGTAGAATTGAGTTTATTTGAAATGCTGTAATAATGAACCTCCACTTAGTAGATCACAACATAATTTTGCCATTTTAAAATCAGCATAATATCACTGACTCAGCTTCAGCTATAAGCATGTTAAAGCATGATCCTCATTCTAAGTGTTCTCAAACATTTTTCAATTATCACATTGCTATTAGTATGTCTTTTAGTGAGATACAGCTCTCTACAAAAAGGAACAAAAATTACTGCCTGGAACACTGTGGCACTCAGAAGGGATGTATTGCACAAGAAAATGTGGACTCTTCTAGATGCCCCCTTTGCTAGAGAAATATATGAACTCTTCTGAAAGGAAGCAATGAATACTTACAGTCAAGTAATAATATCTTAGCATGTATTTCCAGTTAATTATTGCAAACACCTTGTGTTTCTTTGTCATCTGTTATCAGGAAAAACATCAGGCTGCATTAAATTTCCTACTCATTGCAAAGGAGTTTAAAAAAAGCAAAAAGCAGAGTTCCTGTACTGGTTTGGTTCCCTATTAGCTACAGTACTTTTAAGATTGTAATTTCAATCCTGTGCTCTGTGCAATGAAATACAATTGTTAACAGTCATGTTCTGGGGGACATGTAGAAATAATGAGGTAGCTTTGGAATTCTGCCTTCCCTATCAACAAAACACTGTCACTTAAATGAATGCTTCTAGGAATGCCGCAGGAGTACAATGCACAGGATGGATGACTTCAGATTACGTAAAATAATGATGCCTTATAGAAATCTTTTTTAGTTCTGTCTCAAACTACAGTAAAAAAACAGTGAGATATCATCCTTCAAATCCATCAAATTAGTACTAATTGGCTGCTTTTCTGCATGAGGAAAACTGAGACCAGGGAGAACTGTGAGGCCAGTCTGCAAAAGATCTGTGGTAAAATGGGGCACATCCAATGAATCCTGGTCTGAAAGCTGCAGAGCTGTTGCTGATTTAAAGAAATGAAGGACAAAATGTGACTACTAAGCTAAATGAGACATGCCATGCAATATTAGGTTTAGGTACTTACTGTTTTGAAGGTATATAGATGAAAGAAGCTTGTGTTAAGGAGAGCAGGAAAGCCATCAAATGTCAGGAGTGCTGGCACTGTGCACCTCCTACTGAACTGAAGGCAAAAGCAAAGCTTCCCATTCATCTCGTAAGTTGTCTATAACAGTGATCCTCAGAGTCCTTTAATAAATTACTGCCAACTTTCAAGACTTTTCATGGACTACTGGGCATTCTTTATCTGAAACTTTTAACTAAAAACATATTTTTTGACCATTTCACAGACACCAGTGGACTGTAGACCATAGTTCTGGAGTCATTAATACAAGGAGACATATACCACAAAGCTCTTGCAGTCTCCTGTGGGTATAAAAGGCAAAATGAAATTCAAGTCTGAACAGATCTGTCATAATGTTGGCATTTTCACATACTTATACCAGCAATATGGATAAGATAACTTCCTGGGCTTGGCATCAAATAAGAAAATGCTTAGCACTTACAGATACAGTTGAGTTTGTGTTAGGGAGGTTTATTTTCTTTGTACACAGAAATAACTTTACTGAACATTTCAAGCTGTTTGATCCAAAATCTAGTGCGGACTACTCTTTTTTCCCCTGCTACTTTTGCCTGTTGCCTGTTAGCTGTTTCAATTCTTTCAAAAACCAGCCCTAGTCATCTTTCCTGCACTATTAAGCATCCAGTCACTAAACCACTACAAAGTCCAGATAAAAGGAAGAGTACATGATATTTGATCCTGACATATACACACAGGCAGAGTGTCCCAGTGGTTGTTACTGGGAAAAGAACTGTGAACTGCAGCTGGGGAGGCAGGATAGAGAAGACAGGGCAGGAGAGCCCAGGAGGAAGGAGGTGAGGCTGCTCACAGACACAAGGAAGACCTTAGAGGGGTAATGGACTGGTCTGCAGGCAGGGAATGGTCTGAAACATCTCAGCAAGCCAGTAACTTTCTCCTTCACGATTTCACTGCTTGATTCCACTTACTGACCAAGAACAGCATTGGGTGTAAAAGCTAGTGTTTTGAAAAAGAACCTGTGGCAAAGTCATAAGTGAATAAATACGTGGATACATCTAGTAGAGTGTGTGGCACAGCAGAAAATAAAAATAAAAGAGCAAGATATCTGCTCTTCTAATTTAAAAATAGTTCATTATTTGGGAAATTAAAACTCTAATACTTATGTATCATACTACTATTTAAAGTACTGTGCAAATCCAATGGGTACATACATCTGAACACCAGATTAGAAATTTCATTTTTTCATGGAATGGAAAATCTAGTAACATCTTCCATAAAATATTATCTATAGCTACTAATTTATGCATCTCTTGTAAGATGGTTATGGTAACTTTTTTCTTTCTTCATCTTTGTTTCCTACCATATTGTAATGAAAAAACAGGTGTAAGGGACATCAGGTCAACTTCATTGTTCTAGAGATATGATGTGAAGCCAAACAAAAAATTATCTGATGAATGGTACAGGTACTGACAAACTACTATTAGTGATTATAAGACCCTCCCCTATATCAAAGTACTGCAAGTGTGACTGAGATGTCGTACTGGACATGGGATATTTGGATTTTTCAGTGTTCCCAGGCAGCTGTCCTGAAACAAGATTCCGTTTGGAAAAATGCTGCACAGATGAACCAGAAACACTCCTCTGCAATCTGATTGTGTTAATCAGATTTAGTAATGACATAATCTGGAGAATACTTACAGATCTTTACCCAGATCCATAGAGGATCCCACACATAAATTATACTCCCTTGTTTATCCATATAGGATTGCTCCCTTCCAGTTTGAACATCATCTTCCTTTTAAGTTATTTATATTGTAGAGTAAGTCTAGATTTGTCTCCATGGGGAACAATCCTTATAGCTGTGCACTGGGAAAGGGGGCATTTCTTATTACGGATATTTGCCACTTGTTTAGATCATGAAGTGACACAGCATTTCAGCAATGCCCTAAATTTAGTAATGAAGCAGGAAGCCCTTGATGAAGTTCACAGCTACACAGGAATTAGATGATCTTTCCTGTGAAGATTATTTAAGGGAACAGTGATTTTTGTGGGACTGAACAATGTCTAGCATATGAGTAAGTGGGAAGTGACTCTGAGGACTTGTGTTAAAAAAATGAAAACAAATAAATAATATGGAAGGACTACACTTCTGTGTGAATTTATTCTGAAGGGTCAAGATATCATGAGTGATGTTTCATCACAAGAAAGGAAATTAAAGGAAGAAATACTGCTCTAAAGAAAATAACGAACAAAAATGTTGTTGTTTGCTAAATGGAAAAGACTAGTAGTCTTATTCGTAGATACTTCCAAAAAGTTGCTTCAAAAGCAATAATGAAAAAAATTCATCAAAGACCTGAATTCTCACTTTCCTTTCTTTATATGTTTTTTCAGCTTTTCCTAATGAACATGAGTTCTAACCGAAGTAAGAACAGACACTTTTTTTGATTGCATTAGGAAGTAATTCAAGCCTTAAATATTCACAATTCCTCTTGATACCAATATGAGTTGTGTATGAAGACACGTAGAAATCAGTGATGCATATCAGGGAAAAGAATTTAGATTTAAAAAAAACCAAAAATAAGTGAATATTAAATATATTCCTATCAGTGGTTCTGGGAAAAAAGAAGGGGAAAAAAAAAAAAGCAACACTGATTCATGAGTTAGATTAGGAATATGTTAATGAATTTAGTTGTGCAAATCTTTCCTTATTAATTGATGGTGGTCTCCTTTTCCAGATAAAATTAGGTAACAATGTAACAGAAGGATGTGGTCAGAGTATACACTCAATAAGTCTTTTCAAGTCTTTGCACTGATTATTTACAAACAGCAATATCAATGGTACACCATACACATTCAAATACGAAAAACATGTTGGATAAACATCTTCATTAGTACTCTAAAGGAATCAGTTAGGTCCACTCTATAAATTAATCCAAATTTTTAAAAGTCTGCAAGCAACTTACCTGCTTACTAACCACACTTGGTACAGAATATCTGTATACTGTACACTTCAGTTTGACCTGAAGCACATTTGATTGTCCTTCTGGGCTAAGCACAAGAGGGAAGATGATTAAATTATACACTGATTACCATTTATCTCAAGTTTTTGACATGTTCCAGTTACTTTGTGTTTTCCCAACAACTGATACCAGAGGATATGCCGACATTAAGATTCCAAATATTCATAGTGCCAAAAGGAAGACCTCAATATCCTAGCAAATTTTTCTTAGAAAATGAAGAAATAGAGAGTAAACTGAAATACATGAGCTTTTGGTTAATTCAAAGACACCAATTGTTTCTCAATACATACTGTGAATTTCCAGTTCCACAGGTCTGAAACACTAGGAACACATGCACCTCGTGTTGAGCTTTCTGTATTTTGGAGTGTATGAGGATTCATGAGACACAGCTGAAATTCAATGTTTGCAATGGCTTAAGTGGGACAGCTAAGGCAGGCTGATGCTCACTTAAGTTATCTGTAGGTCTTTTAGAAGTCTGCCTTCAGATGCTCAAAAGTTTCACATGCAAGTGAATTGCAGTTCTGAGCTTAAATACTGAGGAAATGGACACATGCATGATCTTCTGTTCCTAGGAAATGCTATGGAATAGCTACAAATTTGCTGTGATGGTGGCATTTCCCCTGCATTTATTAATATAAATACTCTTTTCCTTGACCCCTCTCATAAAAAATCTTTGGTTGGCATCCAAGAGATCAGAGTTAGAAGTGCTGAGGAATTGTTGAAACAGCAGATCTGGCAACAAGGCACAAGAGCTGCCTTGGCTTGCACCAGCAGAGAGAGGTTAAAGATGTAAGAGAGTTGCTACTTTTTCCTCGGTGAAAGAAAACTTCCTGATTTCTGAGCCTCAGTAAAGCTCCACGGGCTTCAAACCTTTTTTGCATCCTGTTTTGCTAGATCTAATTTGGAGGACATTCTACACTGTACTGGATCTTTTATTCATATTATGGGGTGCTTTTTCCTTAAAAGAAGGAAAGAGAGGAAGAAAGAGAAAGAGAGAGAGAGAGAGAAAGAGAGAAAGAGAGAAAGAGAGAGAAAGAAAGAGAAAAGCAGGAAAGAAAGAAAGAGAGAGAAAAAGAAGGAAAGAAAGAAAGAGAGAGAAAAAGAAAGAGAAAGAAAGAGAGAAAGAGAGAAAGAAAGAAAAAGAAAGAAAGAAAGAAAGAAAGAAACATGCTTGATGATTTTTTAATGGTGCCTCCTTCTCAGTGTCATTAACAATACCATAATTTGAAGGGTTTGATTGGTATTATTCTAAATGTATTTTCCCAACGTTTTAAAGTACTGTAGATCTCATGTGACTGAGTCCCTCAACATTAAACAGAAAATTGCATGTTTTGACTTGGAAGACCTCATGTTTAAGAGAAAGGACAAAAATTGAGTATGGAAGTCCAGGGTCCTGGAGTCTCTACCTGGATCATGGAAAGAGTCTAAGTGTATCACCAAGGCTGTGTTGCTGTGTTTTGGGTGTTGAATACACCTGGAACTGTATTTGCTTAAATCAATATGAAGGCTGTCTTTCTGTATTGATGTCAACCCTTAGCTTGCTAACAAGATTAATTCCACAACTATAAATTTAACTGGTAGGTGGTTAACATCTTTCCTTCAAAACATCAGTGCTGTTTTTGTCTTTTTTTTTTAACATAGTTATCAACAGCTGCAAGACAATCTTAATATTTTTAGATTATATTAGGAAGGCTTTGGGTTTGTTATTTTTATTCTCCTTTTGTCTTCTGTTTGTATAGCAATAATTATTGAAGCAGCAAAACCTGATCACTCCAATTTTGAAAAATATATATTCCTTTGTGAATAGGAAATTCTGAGAGCTATTTTTAAGGTATACCATCATCCAGGTGATTTTAGAAGAGCCAGTATCTACTTAACTGTAACTGTGGAGATGACTGAAATGCACGAGCAGCTTTTACTGAAGCTTTTATAGCTTTACAAAGCAGGCTTCCTTTTTTTTGTTTGTTAAAGGTTGGGGTTTTTGGGGGGTGGAGGGGAGGTTGTTGTTTATAACATCTTTGAAATAAACCTGTTTAACAGGCTGAATACTTACGATATCTGAAAGCTCCAATGAAACTCCAATTGTCTTTAATTTGGCTCATACTTTGGCAGGAAAGGAGAAAAGCCTGGGAGAATGACCTTTACTTATTCCCTAGAGTGTAAACAATTGAGAGATAAATATGAACAGATCCATGTTCTCTGTAGGAGCCTTCCTCTCCTCTCAGTGTGTACTGTGTAATGAATCTGTAACTCACATTGGTGTCAATAGTAATTATGTACATGCACTGGGAAGGAATGAAATTTTAAATTGGTAACTCTTCATAAAATCTTATTGAAACAGCTCTGTAGGCCACTGTTCAATGCAGTGGGTTAATAAGCATTAATTCCTGCCAGGGCAGTAGGATTAATATAGGTAAAGTGTTTAATAGAAACTTGTTTTTTAATTACTTTCCAAAGAGAAAAGAGAGTAGCTAATATATATGTTTTGTGTAATTTGTGTCACAAAAATCTTCTTTAATTGTAGCTCTCTGTTACTTAGTACTGGTTTTGTCACTGAATACCACCAGATGTGAGAAAATAATTTAAACCATTGGAATAACAATAATTTCGTATAAAAAGCAAGGTGAGAGAATATAGACCTGCATTGTTAAGCCTTTCAGGAAATGTATAAGCAATCTTCATTTCACCCCAGAATGAACAATGTTATAGCCTTTAACTATATGATTGTATAAATAAATTCTTGAATAAAACTATTTTCTTCACCATGTTTTAAATACTGGTTTATGCACTTTTTCTAGTGATATGTATTATTCAGAATATGGTAGAAAAAAAAAGAAAAAAAGTCTTTTGTATAAAATGACACAGCATGCTAATGCTGCTCAATACATTTACAAATAAATCACACCTTTCTGCAACACTGTTCTTCTTTTGGATCTCTGACAGCCTTACAGGGAACTGAGACATACCTTGGCAGAGTTTTAGCTCTTCTAGGTCCCACGAACCTGGCCCTTCCACAGCATGCTTTATTGGCATAAGCAATCACATGTTCTAATCACAGCTCTAATATTGCTAATGACATAGACCACACCTTGCAGATATCTCTATCCATAGAGAAAACCAGATATGAATATGTGTAACCAAACCAGCCTGTGAGGCTGCAGTCAATATATTGCTAGGTCTTTTCTCTGCTTTTGAAGTTCAACAGACCCCTGATCACAGGAATATCCAAATTCTGCCTGCTACCAGGCAGCTGCAGAGCCAGCAGTGAGTCACTGGAATGCAGAACGTGAGATTCCTCCCTCTCTATGCCACACCACAGAAGCCAGAGATTGTCAGCTGAGGTAGGAATTACACTTTCCCTCCTAGCAAGTAGAACCACTGAAAAGATATGGGTAAAGGATTTATTTTCCACCCACACATTCACACATTTGCACTTGATACTCCTCTCTAGTAAACACTAGGGAGAAAAATAGAAATAAGACACTTCTGTGGCATGGAAAATCACCAAATGAAGTTTTCAGAGCACACATCAGTATTTGTTTTGTGATGCTGATACCTTACTGCTCACTCCATGTTATAGTAGTTCTTATGCCACAGGTAGGTGTCCCAAATATCACCTGGGATGACTTCTTTTCCCCTTTCTATTATGTTGGGTTTTTACATGTGTTAGCAGTACTGAATATGAGTATGTGTCTACCTTTTGGAGTTGCTAGAGAGTAGATAATCCTGACAAGGTAGAACTAGCACAAGCAGGACACACATAATCATCTAAAACATCTATGTTTTGTATCATGATTATTTTCATCATGCTCTTCAGCAGGCATATAAAATTAAAAGATCAATTTTGAGAAACCCTTGTAATCCATTTATAAATGAATTAGGCTTTACAGCTTTTTTCCAGTCTGCATACATGATTATACCACTCAAGATCACAACATCCTTATGGTTAGATCGGATACCATATTGTAAAATCTATTTTAAAATGTTATTTTGAGTAAGCTTGATAAGCATTAAATGGGGTAAAAAAATTGTTTTGTTGCAAGCCAGGAAGAATGCATACTTGATTAAATATCAAAGACCAAAATTTACAAAATAATACCACGAGAACAGAAGCAAATTTAGTTTGCAAGCATTAAGGGAAGACATGATTAAGCTGATTACTATGCACAGCATTAGTCATTGTTACTATACAATTCTGCTGTCTGCTGAAGTATCTAATCTACAGTAGAAGTAAGATCTTTTATCCATCAGGTTAATATATAACAGTTGGCACAAAATAATTACTGCAAATGAAATCGAGAAGTGTGATGGAATTTTCATGTATACACATATATAGGAAGAAAGTGTTCACCAGATAAATAATCTCAACATTATAGAGCTCTGTTAGTCAGCCTATCAGACATACATTAGTTAAAACTCTTGTGTAGTTTTTTCTTGCTGCTATTTCTGTCAGAACTTAAAACAATTCAAATGCTAAAAATGAAGGTATGTTGGCCAGACATTTAATTTTTGCTACTAAATTCTAAGAAATGAATGGCATGTTGATTTTCTGTGAAAATAATGTCTCTGATAGCTGTAGTTACTTCAGAGAAAGCAGAGAAAGGAGGTGGTTAATAGCATATATTTGCAATAAAGTTGCTGTATGCAGGTTCATATAGAGTAAATCTAAACGTAACTTAGTTCAAGTCATTGATTTTCCTTCTCAGTGGCCCCACTTGGTGATCTCAATTTGCATGTGATGTGTTTTGTAGAAATTGTAACTGATGTTTCTATTCAAGTGAGATCAAAAGAAGAGTCTTAATCTGTTTTCCTGCAGCAGTGATGGTCTAAGGGTGGTGATCCAAGGCCCAGACTCATTCAGAGGGAGAAGAATTTATCTCACAACTCATTTAACTATATTTTGGGGGTAAGTTTGCAGAAACAAAGTTAGTTTCTGTTTTCCCTGTCTCTGGTTCCTACCCAAAGGTGGGTAATGGGCACTACCTTGTCCATTCGTGCCCCTTTCTTTGCCTCCTGGCTATCAGGAACTGAAGCATCACAAGGCAGAGAGGGGGAAATGCTCTGCTGGAATGGATATGGAATCACTTCTGACTACTGGAATCCCTTTCTCTAAGCCAGACAGTATTTCCAGGAAAGGAGATCCTGGTTTCACATGAGAAGGTTTAAAGAAAAAAGACACCAGTTTAATGTTCAAGACAGATTTTCTCATCATGACTAGATTGCCTTGGGTGAAAGGGTCCTCTTTGGATACTTTCTTGAAATACAATATATTATACATGTTGTCTTAAGGAATTTAAATCATAAATGACACAAAGTGCTAGCAATGATTCAATTCATATCTAAATTGCCAGGAGGAAATATGAAAGGGGAAACCGAGACAATTTTGTGCTGTTTCTGTTTCTGACTCCTGTTTTTTCTCCTGTTTGAGTATCTGACAGCCCCTCCCAATAGGAATCACATACTGGGGCTGAAGGTCAAGGAGTGAATGAGTTGCTCATTTTAACCTTCCTGCCTTCTCCTACAGTCAGATTGAAACATAAGTAACATTTAATTAATATTTTCTCCTTATTTCCAGTGTCATCAAATTCCAAATGCCAAATATTTTTACTTTATTTGTATGAAATGCTCCCCTATTCTGTAATGGTACCTTTGGTACCACACCTGGAGCAATGTGTTACAAATCACATAAATCAAGAATTTAATAATGCTAAAACTCAATAGCTGGACCTACAGCTGGTGAAAGTAGTTGTAGTAGTTGAAAGTAGTTGATCAAGTTCCCTACATAATTTTACACTGTAAAATTTCCAGACTTTAATGGAGGAAACAAGTTTTCAAATGAGATTTAGTTTATTCTTTATTTCTTACATTGAACACTCCAGGAACTGATATTATAATGTGCTTTATAATACAAAGAGAAATATATGCGTATATTATAAATTATTATTTATGTAATATATAATATATAGTCAAGATTTCAGAAAACAAAACTCAGATACAGGAAGTAAACTCAATACAAGTAGTATATTTAAAAGACCTAATTCCATTAAAAGTAAATTTGTTATGCTCTCTTTCCTGCTCTTTTTGTTGCTATTTAACAGGAAAAACTGCATAATATAGAACAATAAGGAATTTCTTATTCCTTAAGCAACCTGTGGGAGGGTTATTTTTGAAATTTTGAGACACTAAGGCAGGAAAATATGTTGCATATATACAAAATGGAGCTGTACTGACCAATGCATAATATCTGTTAATGTCAGGTATAAAAATGTTTTATAGAAAACATTTGTTTTCGTATTGGACAGCAGAAAATCTAGCAATTTCCTTTTCCTGACAACTCAGGTTATCACAATCGTTCACTGAAAGAGATTTCTTACTAACATAGTTTCCAAAATTAAAAAGAAACAAGATTTAATTACATTGTTTGATCCTTTAGACAATTTGTTATGGCTCATACACAGTTATGTATGGTTCCAAATCCAGGCCAGTTGGTTTCTTATCCTCAGTTCAACATGCAGTCACATTAGATTATCTTCAGGTTTTTGTTTTGGCTTTTTTTGCCTTCACTATAATTGGACATTTTACATAGACCGTACTCTCAATTCATTTTTATTTGGCACTATATTGAAATACACTTGTCATTGTTAACCAACATCCAACAATTATGATAATTTGACATACCATTTCGAAAGTTATATTGAATTTTCTCTTCTTATAGACACTAATTGCATATTTGAAGTGATGGATCTTGTTCTCTCAGAAGCATGTGTCTGGATCCCTTATTTATCATAATTTGAGAAAGAGGTATGACCTTATTTCTTCCATTTCTTAGGTTTTTAGATATGCATAAACAGTGCAAACAAACATAAATCATGTTCCATCAACTAACTGTTATAAAGCCATTTACATGGAAACAGGGTAATTCTGTCCTATTTTCTGCCCAGTAATGTTAGTGCTTAAGAAACTCAGGTGGAATAGAGAAATTGGACTGAATTAGCTCATAATTGAAATAATATGCCATATTTGGCACTATTATTAAGCTTCTGTATATGGCTGGGAAACCATAGGGATGTGTTATTTAGCCTTTTCACCTGAAAACATCTTGTCTTCATGCACATCCTTGTGCCATTTCACGAGGCTCCCCTCCAGTCCCAGTGGGAGCCTTTGATTCCTATTCATTCGCAACACTTCTGCTGTCAGAAATGTGTTGTGGTAGATAACAAACGAGTGACACTGGAAAGAGTCACATCTGTGCAAATGAACATGCACAGTTCATCCAGAACCTGCTGCACGTCAGTGGCACTGCTGCCCACAGCTGTGGCTCTGGCACGGGAGGGGAGCTCCAGCAAGTGCCATGTGCATCCAGGCACTGTGCTCCCAAACAGCTCCCTTGCTCTGCAGAGCTCCGAATCATCCCTCACCACCGGGTGTGCATTTAATAAACACTATTGAGTTGTGAATCAATGACAGCTCGGAGACTTGCAGCACTCAAAACAACTACAAACAACTTTTTTTTTATGAGAGGTGGATGAGGAGCAATCGTGTTGCAAGAGTAGCTGAAAGTAAGAAGTTCTTCATGCAAGTGTTAATTCATGAAAAGGGGGTGGTGATGGACTGAAATCCAATCCTCTTTACCCCCAGTGTACATGGGAGCTTGACCTGGCACCCTTTGATTAGAGAAAACATTTGCTTTGAATTTCAAGCAGAGAACTATTTGAATGACTGTTGCTGTTAGTTAAACAAGCATCAGTAACACACTATTTTCAACCCTTAATTATTAAGTTTTGCTTGGCACTTCCATGTAACTACCATGTCTCACTAAAGGCTAGACGTTTGGAGGTGTAAGGTATGGTGGAGCAGCTACTTCAAATTTTCATCATGACATCTCTCACCATGTTTTTAAAAGCCCACATCAATTAAGGGAAGTATGCTTTGAAGAACTTCCTGCAATTTTTATTTAGCTTAGAGATATGGTTATTTAGCATTTCAAATAAGCCATGAAGTGCAGAAAATGGCCAGTAGCAGCTAAATCCTGGAAAGCAGAATTTTAAGTAGGTTTTCTCCAGTTAGAAAACTTAAGGAAACGTTCAGTTACTTGCAGTTACCAAGAAGGGTAATGAACATTTATAGGTCTTTAAAAGCATGTCATGTCACAAAATCCATATTAACAGATTCATTGGAAACATATCTGCTGTATTCAGTCACTTCTGCATTATGAGCTCTGCAAGCAGTTCTGAGATTCCCTACACTTTTAAGCAGGTGGCAGTGTAGGTTAAAGAGACATAGATTTTTCCTGCAGCTGATAGAAATCATGCTTTCCAATTTTCCCATTTATCTCAACTTAAGGTAAAAATATACAGCACTATTACTGGGTTCTTATCTAGATGGGAACAGGCATGAATGTTGAAATGCACTTCTTTGTTGACTCAACAGTATTCCATTATTTCCAGATGCAGCTTTGTGAGCTTTATTTCTCAGAATAAGACACTGCAGTAAGAGACATAATTCAACCTCTTTACTTTAATATGACCTGTCTTTTGAAGGGGTTAGGTGGTGTTACAGTGCAGTGATTCAGCATCAATGCTCAGTGTCTAATGATAAACTTTAATAGTTTTAATAAAAGCAAATAATAGTTCCCTTTCTTCCACTGGACCTTCATTTCTGTCACTGACACAGACTCAGCAGCTAAGGCAATAAGGAATTTAGTTTACCTTTGCAACTTTGGACTGCTCTTTCAGATATTTCAATCTTTCATGCATAAAATGTTCTATTATCTAGCATTTGTGCCTAAGGATCACTAATAAGGTTGATTTTAACATCTTTGACAGCAACATGGATGGTGGGATGGAGCACATCCTCTATGAGCCTAAGGATGACAATCAGCTGTTTGGTGAGGTGGGCAGGCTGGAGGGAAGGGATGCCATCCAGAAGGTTCTTGAGAGGCTTGAGAGGTGGGTCTCATGAACCTTGTGAAGTCCAACAAGACCAAGGACAAGGTCCTGCACTGGATTGGGGCAATCCCAAGCACAAATGCTGGTTGAGTAGAGGATGGATTGAGAGCAGCCCTTGGGGAAAGACTTGGTGGTGTTGGTGGACAGGAAGCTGGACACGAGCTGGCAATGTGTGCTTGCAGCTCAGAAATCCTAGCACATCCTGTACTGCACCAAAAGCAGCGTGGCCAGCAGATGGAGGGAGGTGATTCTGCCTCTGTGCTTTGTAAGCACAGTGTGCTGGAGTGCTGGAGTGCTGTGTCCAGGTTCAGAGGATCATCCTGAATGAGGACATTGACCTGCTGGGGCAAGTCCAGGGAAGCCATGAAGATGATGGGAGGAATGGAGGGCCTCTCCTATGAGAGAGCTGGGATTGTTCAGCCTGGAGAAGAGAAAGCTCCAGGGAGATCTTACAGCATCTTATAGTCCCTAAAGGGAGCTTACAAAGAGAGCTGAAGAGGGACATTTTACAAGGACATGTAGTGATAGACCTTAAACTGAAAGAGGGCAGGTTTAGACTACATATTAGGAAGAAATTCTTTACTATGAGGATGGTGAGGTTCTGCAAAATGTTGCCCAGAGAGGTTGTGGACACACCATTCCTTGATGTGTTCTCGGTCAGGCTGGGTGGAGCGTTGAGCAACCTGGTCTAATGGACGGTGTCCATGCCCATGGCAGAGGGGTTGATAGATGATATCTGAGGTTCCTTCGAACCACAATTATCCTAAGATTTTCTATATTTTTTTATTTTCTATATTTTATTTAATTTCTTTTTTCAGATACATCCTACCTTATTAAGCTAAAATAAACAAACAAAATGCAACAACTGAGTTTCATTTAATGAACAGTATGTGGCTTTGATCTCTTGCTAATGTGTGAACAGAACAACTCTTTTTCATAAGCATTTTTTTTAAAGATGACTAGACACATGGTAACAGTAGCTGTCATGAAGCTGTAGGTTTTTTACTCAGAGATATGAAAAATGTGTGCATGTGCAAATACTCTCGTGGAAATGAAGCAGTATTCAGGTGGACTGGTTCTGTGGCAGGAGAATATAGCCAGACTTAAAAAATACAGATGAACCTAAAACTGAAGAAAGAACAATAGTTCCTTTTATTTTGGGAGTACAGGATGGGTAAAAATCCCAATTTCTTTGCAGGATTTGATTTCCACGCTGTCGAAAGTAAAGTTCTTCACGTTCAGGTGGAACTTGTGCATCAGCTTCTGCTGGTGCCTCTCCTCCTACCTGTTGGCACCTCCGACAAGAACCCGGCACCTTCCTCTCGACACCCCCACTTTCCATATTCGCGCACGGTGATGAGGCCCGGGCTGAGCCGGGTGGGTGCCCTGTGCAGTGGGGAGGGAAGGGGCGCAGTTCAGCACTGTTCCCGCAGTTCAGCACAGTTCTCCGCAGTTTTCCCTGCAGTTCAGCACTGTTCCCTGCCGTTCAGCTCTGTTCCCCGCAGTTCAGCACTGTTCCCCGCAGTTCAGCACAGTTCCCCGCAGTTTTCCCCGCAGTTCAGCACAGTTCCCCGCAGTTTTCCCCGCAGTTCAGCACTGTTGCCCGCAGTTCAGCACTGTTGCCCGCAGTTCAGCTCTGTTGCCCGCAGTTCAGCTGTTTCCCGCAGTTCAGCTCTGTTCCCCGAAGTTCAGCTCTGTTCCCCGCAGTTCAGCTCTATTCTCCGCAGTTCAGCTCTGTTCCCCGCAGTTCAGCTCTGTTCCCCGCAGTTCAGCTCTGTTCCCCGCAGTTCAGCTCTATTCCCCGCAGTTCAGCTCT
>VXBR01009075.1:819940-864411 GCA_013400215.1 Cisticola juncidis
CCGCTCCCTCCGTCCGCGCAGCCCCCCCGCCCTCACACCCTCCCGCCCTCCGCGGCAACGCCGACGCTTCCCTACCCAAAGAGGGGAAAAGCAGAGCCACCCAGTAGCCCCGCCACCGTTCATAAATACTAATTTTCAGCGAAAGGGGAATAAAACATATCGACAACAGAACTGCTCTCAGCGCTGCTCCCTTTTGACTGATGCTCCTCGCATAGTTGGGTTTTCTTCTCTTTTCCTTTTCCTTTCCCCCCTTTCTTTCCATTTATTTTCTTCTTTTTGCTTTTTATTTTTTCCCCCTCCATCACCAAAAGCAAGTCGGGGGAACAACTGTGTCTGATGCCTTATCTCTTTTGTGCTGACTGCTGGAGATGAGCCTAGGCTTGACCTGACCATGATTCCAAGGACTGGCACTTCTCTTTTACCCCTACTTTGTAGAGATCCAGACCTTCTCTTCCTGATTGTCAAGAAAAATAAATTATTGCTGAATTTGGAAATCTAGGCAGCAGCAGCTTACTTTTTCCGTGCATCTGTCTGGAATAATTTCTGGGATATTTCCAAATCATCACAGAAAGCAGGAGGAATGAACCGGCAGCTAGTGAAAATATTGACAACCTTGTTTGCATTTTTCTTAGAGACAAACCACTTCAGGTAGGTGATACCACTCTGTAATAATATTTGTCAAAAGGTTGTGAGAATCGTAACTATAAAGATACTACGTCACAATAACCTAGTTTGTTTGCTGTATTTGAGAGTGTTTTGTGTTCATTCTATGTAGACTATCCCTTTTACACTCAGAGACTCGTTGCTTGGTAACAAACACAAAAAATAATAATCTCAAGTTTGGGTGATCTATTTTCCATTTTCTGATGCAAAGATGTGGGGTTTTTTCACTGTGTATCAGTATAGCTAAGAACATTTTCTTCGGCTTTTCTTCCTAAGTGCAGATTCTCTGCTCCTGGCAGAGGTTGTTTAGGAAGTTGCTTTGGTTCCCTCCTCTTCAGTCTCTGGAAATGATTGTACCAGTTTTGTAAGGGATGTAGTTATTTGAAATTAGAGAACCAGCCCTCTGATTTTGGGAAAACCCTGGATCAGACTAGTATTGTGTTCACCCAAAGTCCCAATGTTTCTGATTTTTTTAATGTTTCATGAGCTTCTGCTTTAGCTATTGACTTTTTTGTGGTACTAAGCAAACAGGTCAGTCTTTTTAACCAGAATAGCATTTTAAATGAGATTCATTGTTGAACTGTATGCTGCTGTGCATCTGCAGGTACAGATGTATCTAAGAGTAATGAGGTATACATATAGTGACAGAGGGAAACTGTTTATATTTGTGAGCCTGGGTTCACAACACGACTCATAACTAGTGGGCTCTGAATGAGAACAGAAGTAATTTGTATATGAATAAGTGTACTATCTTAATTCTCCGGTTTTTATTTTCTTAATTGAATTATTTCATTATTTAAGTTGGATGTATCATCTGCTGTGTATTAAATATTAAAAATATTTGTAATGGTACCATGTCATTGACAAAAGCAAAAGGAAGCAACTGCCTCCTATAAATGGAACCTGAAAAAAATGTGTGGAATCACACCACGAGAATTTACTACCACCTTGCCTTTTAACAATTCTGGGGGATTGTTTGTCTTTTGTAGCGAGAGAAAGGATTTGATATTTGCTTCTCATTTCAGATGATCAGATGTATATCTGATTTTTTATATTTGCATGTAGATGCATGAAAATACCCCATGAAACACTCCTGAAACTGAGATGTTCCCTTTGGGCAAATATTTAAACAGAGAGAAGTCAGAAACAGAAGAAGTCAGATTCAGAATTACTTTTAATTTAGCTCAAAGATAAAGTGAAAACAGACACAATGAAATTGATTATTAAAGGCTTAAGATAATGTTCTATTATTAAATCTGTGCCTCTACACACCAAGTATGACCGTTTTCATTCTAGTTTCTTTTTCCCCGGGGAACAACCACGGGGAACTCCTAAAGTGTCTTTCTCTGCAATCTGTTATGTGCTTGCAATAGGTAATGTGCTGCGTACACAGCATTTCACACACATAAGGTACCAGAAATTTTCTCTTAAATCCTTGAAACAGATGTGCTCAAAGAACTTGCATATGAATACCACCTGGTGATACTAAATTTTATTATTCAGTGCTCATGGATTTGGGGTGAAACCCCCACCTAAGATCAGTTGTGACTGACTCCAGAACCCTTTTTGCCATGTTGGGAAAGAATCCAGACACTCACTAGTATAATTTAAATTTTTTGGGTAGCATCTGTAAAAAACAATTTTCATTTTCTTTTGTCCATCTGTATCTTTCCCTACATTAACAAACCCAGTGTTTTTCAATGTTGCTTGTTAAGTGTTGCAAGCTGTTGTTTGGAAGTTTAAGACCACCTTAAACCAGTGTTAACATGACATTTTAACAGCATCCATGAAATTAAAATAATGATATAAAACAGGATATCAAAATCACTCTAAGATGGATTTACATGTTAAGATGAAGAGTAATTTGAATCTTCTAAAGTCTTAAAACTGTAACAAATTTATTTTTAAAGCTAAGTTTTTTTCCAAATAGAAAACTGTGTTCATGTATGATACTTGAAACTCATCTTTTTTTCTAGAATAAAGTTTTCAGATGAAAGGCAGAGTATGTTGCTCTTTAAAAAAATTAATTTCTACCTTCACTGAGTTGAGGCAATTTTATTTAGTGATGTAATTTCTCCATGACTTGAATACAATACAAGCTAAATATTAGCTAATGGTGGCTAATAATTTATTTAGGACGACTTTCTGTAAAGAACATGATTCAAGATCTGGAAAATCCCCCTCACAGACCCTGTCTCCTTCAGATTTTTTGGACAAATTGATGGGAAGGACATCGGGATATGATGCTAGAATCAGACCAAATTTTAAAGGTAAGTTTTCTAAGACTTCTAATAAATTAATTGATAAAGTTTGGGGTAAATTATAGGTTTTGAGGGGTTTTTAACCTCTGGGTTTAGTTTATGTGTTCAATAACTTCACTTTTCATGTGTCTTAGTGCCATGGAAAACAGCTGATCCATGGGGTGGACTAGGAGACAGAGCAGTGTAGGTAATAAGGGTCCAGAGCTTGAAAACCCTCTTTCCATATTTTTGGAAATGGTAATATGGCTATTACCATAAAAGTAATGTTCAGCTGTCAGAAAATGCTTCTGAAGACCTTACTAATTTAACGGAGTGAATAGGATTATGGGCTTCAGAATAAAACCAAATGAGATTACTTGTTCCTGAAATTTTTAAGCCACAAAGACAGTATCATTAAAACTTCCATGCTGAGATATTGTCTTCTTTATAGCAGTGTCTGAAGAAAAAACTCAATGTTTTCTCTCAACTTGAAGAAAAGTAAAAGCTTCTTCCCCAACGGAGAGGAAACTCTTGGAATATACACAGAAGGTTTTATCCTGCAAATGCTGAATGAATGATAAGAACCAATGTGTCAGGATCCCTATAAAATATAGAAATTGCATTGTGTTTGGAACTTTCATGAAAGCTCCCTTTTCTTGCAAAATTTGGAAGAATTGTGGAACATCATCACCACCATCGCAGCACAAAGAAGGCTGTGCACTGGAAGTTTCTTTTACAAATATTATTACTCAAAGCAAGTTTTCCTTACTGTAGCCCTGTAAATTCCCATAGAAGAGAGCACAAAATATCTTGTGGCTTTCTGTGAGTTGGGAGAGAAGTTTTCATTGCCAATATTTCGCATTTTGGAGAGTCCTATAATTCCACCAAAATCATCTCCTCTATGCCAATTTAGAGCTCAGAATATGGTTTTACTTTGAAAACTGATACAATGCCTTCTCCCTTAAATCTCATGGCAATGTACCTTTGCAACTCGTATCTATTAGCTTTGGCCACTGAAATGCATTTTTCCTATATTAAGCCTTTTTAGCAGTGCTGTGAAAGTTGATAATGGCTGGAAAAAATAATCATTTTTAGCCAGTGAATGAACTGTAAGGAGAAGCTCACATGTCAATGAGAAAAGTGTTTAATTAAATTTAGATCAAAGATCAGTTCTTCCCTCTGTTCCACATGTGCAAATTACATGATTTAGAACAAAGTGCCTTTTTTTGACTGCTTCCTATGCCTAAGTGAGGAGCAAACCAGTATGGATTTCAGATCCAAGGGTTTGAAAGCTGACAAATTAAGAAAACTGAGTCAGTGAAGTCTAAAGTCTTAATTTCAGAGTATTTTTGAAAGTGCTTATTGAGTTCCTGAACTGGTGTCCACATCAGTTTATAGTAAGTAATATTGCATTAGTCTCTCAGATTCATTTTGTGTATTTGCATGAGTATCAGTGGAATTTTAGAGAATGTAAATGGGGGCAGAAATTGCCTGAATTGAGCATGATATCAATCCTTAGGAACATTTTCTTGCTCTTTAAAAGGTGGGGGAGATGGGGGAGTGCACTAAACAATCTTCATCTCTTGTATCTCAGAAAAAAAACAGTAATAGCAACAGTCCCATGTGCAGGTATGACCTAGAGACAGCTCTCTGTTGCTCCCCAGCATGTGTCTGCAACCATTAAATGAAAAACATGGGAGTCAGACTCATGGCTTTGCTCCCCTGACACTAAAGTGTGTGGAGCAGGTATTGTGTGGTGCACGCCGAGATGTTTGACAGACACTTCTCCCCTTGGAGTACTGTATTTTGTTTGCACTCCCAAAGTGAAGTTTCTGCCTCTTGAAACGTGTGAGACCTTATTGGGAAAGCATCTGCCATAGTTTGGGTTTTGATTTTTTTTTTGTTTAGTCACACTCCAGAGCAGGATGGTGCTTTGCTGCAGTTTGAACTGATAAATAGATCTTCAATGCCTTCTCATAATTTTGTGTTTGTGAGCTCTCCCAGAGCTCTCAGTCTTCTGATGAGGGGCCTGAAAGTTCTTGTTCTTTGCATTGTTCGTTTGAATTGTATTTTGGACCTCAGAGTTTAGAACTAGAGAGTTAAGTCATGCAGTTTTGAACTTCACATCACTAAGGTCAAAACCGTGCCACATAATAACCTTATTTATTGGCCAACATCCATGTTTTAGTTGCCCGAGTCTCATTAATATTGAAAAAGAATTGAAAATATTTATTTTTCTGTATCACCTACTTCTTCCTTTTAAAGAATAAGGACAGCTGCAAAGGAGTCAAATTTATTCTGCTAAGTTATTATGACAGACTTTTTTTAACTGAGTCTTTACTATGTCCATAATAGATTGTTCTGTTTTTTAACATTTATAAATATGTTTAAGATGATTTTGGGGATAAGGCCTATTGTACAATACTGATATTCTAAATCACAGAAATGGAAGACTGCATGAAATGATGAATGAGTACCTGATTCATAATACTTTTTGTGTTTCAAGGGAAGAACTTCTTATCATAAAAGAGGCTCCTAGAGCAATGATTTAAACTAGCGATCTTCTATCTGGCTTTGATTTTTAGTCTGGGATTAATGTTTGTTTACTATGTTTCAGAAAAAACATTGTGAATCAAGATAGTTGTGCCACTCTTCAGCCTCTCCTTGCAGGGTCTTGAGGGGCAGCTGTTTGAGGAGTGGCTGAGGCACCTCAGAGGCTGAGGGGAGACCTCATTGTGGGCTTCAACATCCTGATGAGGGGATGTGGAGGGGCAGGCACTGATCTTTTGTCTCTGGTGACCCGTGACAGGATCCTGGGGAATGGCCTGAAGCTGTGTCAGGGGAGGTTTAGGTTCAATATCAGAAAAAGATTTTTCACCCAAAAGGTGAAAAGGTGCAGTGGAACAGGATCTCAGGGAAGTGGTCACAGCACCAAGCCTGAGAGAGTTCAAGAAGCATCTGGACAATGGTTTCAGGCAAATAGTGGGACTCTCTTGGCCCCTCTGCAGGGCCAGGAGTTGGCCTTGGTGATCCTGATGGTCTCTCACAACTCAGTTCCTTCTGTGATTCTCTGATTCCCCTCATGCATTTGTCCAGCTTTT
Source organism: Cisticola juncidis (assembly GCA_013400215.1). NCBI lineage: Eukaryota > Metazoa > Chordata > Aves > Passeriformes > Cisticolidae > Cisticola > Cisticola juncidis. Next base: position 825,945 of record VXBR01009075.1, read on the forward strand.
GCTGCTTTAGACCGGTTACACAGCTTTTTCTGAGTCCACCACAGGCATTTTAAAGTGTCAGAAAAGTTTGATTTCATGGAAATGCAACTGAGTAGAACACATTTATCTTATGCCACTGATTATACAATAATTAAATATACTTTTATGACTAGTTTGAATTACTGGAAAACAGCAGCTATTAGATTAATTTTTGAAATAAAGGCTGTGCACTCTAAAGAGAGAGAAAAATGCTACTTACTGGAACAAGGTGTTTTATCCAGATAAAGCATTTCTTCATTAGTGACTGCTTTTTCCTATCTTGTTCTTGCAAATTAAAAAATTCAGGAAGATAGTGGGAGAGCAACAGGTGAATATATAAACATTTAGACATCAAAACCAAGTTTTTTGATAGCGATTTTTTGTGAGTTTTTTTGTTTGTTTGCTGTTGCTTTTTTTTCCCCTGCAGTACTGTATAATGAAAGATACTTTCTCTTTTGTGTTGGCCTGTCTTACACAATCATTCGAATGCAGAGGAACCTATTTCTTTTTATTTTTGATAACAAGTGGTTGGATACAAAATGTCCAGACACTAAGAGGGGATATCCCCCTGATGAAAAGCCAGAAGTAAGTGCCAGAGTGACAGCTCTCAAAACTGCCCTTCTCTAATCACTCTCTGTCAGATATTTAATGCATACTTTTTCATCTTCCACTTATCTTTCATTGATTTGAATAGGCCAATAATTTGTGTAAGGACACAGAGGGGAATACTTTTAAATGTAAATATGAAGACTGCAATCTAGTACTAACTGAAGTCCCTAAGAGTCTTTCTGTTGACAACAAATATATGCTCATGGTCCTGTGAGTTGATTTGCAATTTCTTCTTCCATTATAAGATCAGTTGAGCATGGTCTCTGAAATATAATAAAAAGTGAGGCTTGCACAATGCATTTTGATTTATTAATATTAATTTTCTATTTTTAGTGATAAAACACAAGAGAAGCAATGTCTTTTACTTTCCCCAGTGCTCACTTTACTTTCAAAGTTAAACAAAAGCCAGAAATAGCAAGGGCACCTATGTAATGAAACTAGCCATGAATGTGCTTTCTCACTGCTAGAAACCAGGGATGGTGGTGTCTCAGCTTAGGGTACATTCAGCTCAGGCTCCAAGAGCACTGCATGTAATGCCAGGATACAGGGGATCAATCTAAAACATGGGAATCACAACATGGGATGTGGGGCTAATGAAATGCCAACTTGAATTTAACATTTCAGAGCAGGTGTTGATCTTCAGAGGTCACTAATTATTTTGACTTTTTAACACTTCCATCATTTACCACCATTAAAAACCTAAATGCAATCCAGAAATTGTCAGATTATCTTTATCTAGAAGCACTGCTATGCCAAACACTAAGTATTAGGCTGGCTGTCAGGCACTGGGTACAGAACAGGGTAGTTGGTCACCAAGAACTGCAGAAATGTGTTATCTTCAGGTATAGAAAACATTTGCAATGAAGATGATGTGATTTTCTTTCCACTGAGTTTCATTTCATGTTTTAAATTCAGTCTTTACCGTTGAATCACTATTTACTAAAGATTTTTATGGAATTACATGGAGGCTTGCAGCAATAGTGCCTGTTAATGTTACCCTCATCACTGGATGGTGCAATACAGAGTGAATTACCTACTCAAGATCTGCTGTTTTGTGTGTGATGCAGTTTGGGGGTGTAGGGCCATAGTTGTAAAAGATTAGTCTGTGATTACAGCAATGTAATGCCGTTTTCATGCCGAGTCCGTGGGTTTATATCTGAATAATAAACGCGCGGACTAAGTAATTTACTGACAATTAGCCTGACCACTGTTACAGGAAATGGCTTATGCACTTTAATACTTTAACTCCTTGGCAGCAAGGATCAGGTTTTCCCATATGTTCAAACCCATTGCTTACTTACTCACTTGGCCTCTGAGTTGATCAGTCATGAAATGTTTAAAAACATGAATGGGAAACACTGAATGACATTTAAGGGTGAAATTAATGGCATCAAGCTTAATAAATAAAAGCAGTTTCTATGCGCATGATAAGAGGATCTGTCTGCAAAAGTTGACCTTAATCTAGACAGATAAAAGTTGAAAAACATGCTGAAGATAAGCTGCAGGATTGTAGCAATTTGTTTTCTAGTGGTTAGCAACCTTCCCACCACGCTTCAGTTGGTAATAATTACTGGTCCTGAAGTCAGATGTGGTGAATATCCTGTGCTGGGCTATTCTTCACAAAGGGCCAAGTTCAAAGGCTCAGAGGGCCAAGTCCAATGGAAACTCAAATCTTGTTCAGGCAGAGCAGCATGTAATAAGAAAGGGCACATTATTTGTGCATTCAGGGTTTAGGGCATGGGATGAGGATTCACTACAGAATAAGGGAGACTGCCAGGCCAGTTTTCAGATCTGACCAGACAATTGCACTCCCTAAATATAGTTGCTCGAGATGTCCAAACATATATTATTAATAAGATAAGCTTCTGGTTTCTTTTCTGTCTTGAAACAAATCTAAAACTTTGCAATGTTTTCAGATAGAGTCATGTACACACACCTTATTACACAGTATGATGTTGCACAAGGATACTTACCCACAGGACATGGGGTTTATTTGGTTTTGGTTTATTTTTCTTTGACTGCAAAAATGAAACTAAGGAAATGATGCTCAGGGTCTGCCATAGGTATGCACGTTTTCAGGCAGAAGGTTTGTTATAATTTTAAAACTGCTGGGGGGAAAAAAAACTATGGACCTTGCACTTCTTCCTCTCTTACTTTAATTTCAGGTTCTTCCTCACAACATGAATAGGCTGGATGAGTTGCATGGCTAGTTAGGTTATGTCTAGGCTACTAGACAAATGGGGCCAGGCAGCAAGCTCAAGGCACCCCTGATTAGCTACGCTTCTTGGCTGTTTGCTCATTCCCTGGATCTCTTTCTGAGCTTCCTGCAGCCAACTGCTTCCAAGGCAAGCCAGAAAGGCTGTGAGCACACAGCAGGGTAAAGAACAGGCTAACCAGTGCTGCCTGTCATCCAAGCTGAGGATCTGTCCAGGTCTTCTTTTATATGTAAATGTTTATCAACAGTCATCCACACTGTATTGGTGTCTTTCCTTTTTTCAGAATTATTTAATTAAGATATATCAATAGATTTGGCTGTTGTCATGGAATATTATTCTGCTGCTGCATAAACGGCAAAGGAGATTTAAGAAAAACAGATGTCAAAGCAGAGCCAAAGATCATTGATATAAAAGGAGGAGATGCTATTGTTTTGATCATGATCTAATAAGGATAATTTTTTTTATCACATCCAATGTCCTGTTCAAACTTAAATTTTCTAAGCAGTTGAAGCCAAGGCCCTTGGGTCACTCATTAAGGATCTCATGTTTTAGCTGTTTTAGAAAGCATACAGTTTATATTTGGAACATATATATGTACATGTACATTAAATTTACTGTAAGTATATACATTTATAATTTGCAAATCTATTTTACACAGTTACTAGAAAAATTAATTTGTAAAACAGAAATACGCAGCTTTATTAGACATATTCATTACTTTATTTTTTCATATATAGATTTCCATAGAATCCTAGAATGGTTTGCATTGGAAAGAACCTTGAAGATCATCTAGTACCAACCCCCTGCCACAGGAAGGGACACCTTCCACTAGTCAAGATTACTCAGATCTCAGGCCAACCTGGCCTTGAGAACATCCAGGCATGAGTCATGCACAACTTCTCTGGGCAACCTGTTCCAGTGTCTCACCACCCTCACAGAAAAGAATTTCTTTCTAATATCTGGTCTAAACCTACTCTCTTTCAATTTAAAGACATTATCTCTTGTCCTGTCACATGTCCTTGTAAAATGCCCCTCTCCATCTTTATTGTAGGCTCACTTTAGGTAGTTGGAAGGCTGCTGTAAGTTCTCCCCAGAGCCTTCTCTTCTCCAGGGTGAACAACCCCAACTCTCTGAGTCTGTTGTCATGCTCCAGCCGTCTGCTCATTTTTGTGGCCCTTCTTTGGACCTGTTCCAACTAATCTGTGTCTTTCCTGTGCTGAGGGATCCCGAGCTGGATGCAGTATTTCAGGTGGGGTCTTATGAGAGCAGAGCAAATGAAGATACTCCTCTCCCTCTCCCTGCTGCCCACACTGCTTTTCATGCAGCCCAGGACAGGGTTGGCATTCTGGGCTGTGAGCTGGCATTGCTGGGTCTTGTCCAAGTCTTCCTCCTCAGGGCTGTTTCAGTCCCTCCCCTGCCCAGCCTGTACTGGTGTTTGGCACTGCCCCAAATACAGGACTTTGTACCTGGTCTTGTTAAACTTCATGAGGCTCCCACAGGCCCACCTCCCAAGCCTCTGAAGGACCCTCAGGATGGCAACCCCTCCCTGCAGGGTGACCACCCCACCCAGCTGGGTGTCATGAGAACTTGCTGAGGGTGCACTCAGTCCCACTGTCCGTGTCACTGACAAAGGTATTAGGCAGCACCAGTCCCAATACTGACACGAGCTGTTGCACTTGGACATTGGGGTGTTGACTGCAGTTCCAGCAGGATTGATGGAAGAGGTTCCTGCACTCCAGAGTCCCTTATCCCCATGCTCAGGGCTCTCTAATTTTCCCTGGTACTCCTCAGGGTGCTCCTGGCTGTGTCACTGGTACCCACATGAACCAGCAGCAGTGGGTAATAGTGGGCTGTATGAGGGTAAGGCACTCACCTCTCTTGGGAGCACATGGGCCCTCCCTCCACACCTCGTGGAAGAGTCACCTGCTGTCACTTCAGCTGCACAGGTGTTACACAGGGAGCAGATGGAGCTGCTTTCCTCAGTTCCAGCAGCAATCCTGATCTGACAGGTGTTTACTCTCCAGAGCAGTGAAGGGGTTCTGTGACACATTTCAGCCTTCAGGGGAAGTCTCTTCCTCCTGCAGGTCCTTGCCTGTTCAATCTTCCATTCTTCTGAATTACTGGCCCCTCTCTCTGTGTGTGCTGGGGTTGGTTCTTGACTGTGGGTCCATATAAATCCCTGATTAAGTAATCAGAAAACGTATGTTTGACAGCTCAGCTTCCAAATATACATTTCACAATCTTTCAGAGTGATTGATTTTAATGTGGGATTTTGAGTCTGCAGAGAGGAGCCCCCCAGATGATGCAGACAGGGTGGTGCAAGGTCTGGCAGAATTCTAAGACGAAGGGTGCACCATGTAGGGCATAAATAGTGACCTGCCAATGCCATAAACACCAAGACTGTGATTAAAATTCTAAATGTAGAGAAATATAAAGGCTCTGATACTGGAAACTGTGCAAGATCCAATCCATACAGTACATGAGAGAGACGTGTAATTCACGTGTAATTCACCAAACATTCAATTACTTATTGGGTAAATAAGGGCTAAATTAGAGCAGCCTAGTGGCTTGTTTAAGCTGTGCCAGCTGCCAGCAATCCTCAAGTGTTGCCTGGGAATGAAGACATAATGATTACTCCTGATACATCAACTCCATGTTAGAACTTCATGAGTCAATAAAGAAGGAAACATTTAAAATAGGACTTAGGTGGAATGCAAGCCCACAAAAAAAACCGATGCGCCCTCCCCAGAAATCTCTGATTTACCTGCTTTGTAACACTTGGCAGTGCATTACTCTTTTACTCAAAGTTCCTCAGATTCTCTCAGTTTTGCTCTTAAGTGTGCACAGGAGTGCCTCAGTCTGCTTTGCAGAGCACTCACCTCTCTCCTAACCCAAATTCAGACTCTCTGATGAGGCACTGCTCCACCTCCATCTCCCTATATGGACCAGGAATCTCAGAGTCTGCCTTGTATTCCACAGGAAAAATATTCCTCTCAGTGTGAATCTGTAATCACTTAACATGCCATGCTGCCACCCCCAAACAAATGGTGTCTTCTGAGTGGCTTGACATCCTCTACAATACATGGAAAATTTTCTGGTCCAGTTTTCCTTCAGCTTAAACAGTTCTCTATGTGATCTAAATGAGTATAAATGGTTCTGAGACGTCTATTTTGAAGCAAAGAGTTAAAACTTGACTAAGCCAGGGGAAAAATGTGAAGGGAACATGACTTTTCAACCTTTCAGTGTAGCTGCTTGTCTGAGAAAGGAGAGCCTTTACTCTTGACCACTTTGATGAGATGCACAGAAGTGCCTCCTGTAGCCAGTAAACCTTAGGGGCAACTGATGTTACAGAAAATGTTGTAAGGACAGGGTTTGAGAAACAGCACTTCTCTCACATTTCCTGATTGCCCTGACCACTGAGATAGAAGTATTTTTAGCAGTGACCACAGACTGCACTGTAGGATGAATCCCACCTCCTCTGAATAAGAGACAATGAGAGGTACCCCACCCCATTTTCCTAGAAATCCGCAGCCTTGTAGTCTAAGAAATGCAAGTCAGCATCCCTTCAGTCTGAGACAGGCAGAGAAGAAATCTTCTGTAAGAAGAAATTTTCTGTAAGAAATCTCTCAGTCTTTTGTTACTGGCCACAAAACTGATTGTGTCTTGGAAGGAAAGAATGAAATCCTTGGCTAATTTTTCAGTCTAAGGTTGTATATGCTGATGTGGTGCAGAGTGATGTGAGCAGTGGGTCCTGAAGGAGGTGCCTCAGCCCTGCTGAGAATCACAGTTTCAGGAGGGCACACACAGAGCCCGTTGCAGATTTCTTGCTCTCTGCAAGCAGAACCCTGCTATACTGAAGAATCCTGTTCTGCCTCATGGACCACATGGTTCCTCCACAAGGGCCTGGGTATTCTGCACCAAAGCGGCAGCCACTGCAACTCCTTCAGCCTGCCTTGGGGAGGAGGTTTTTTTGGCTGTAATAAAAAGTGGGCTGTCTGGGGAAGCACAGTAGCAGATGCTGCTCTTCTCCAAAAGCTAATAACCTCTACCTGTGTATTTCTGTGTCTCCAAAGCCCAGGGCTGCAGAGAAGCAACGGGGCACAGCTGTGACTAGCTGAATTGTGGGCACTCTCCATTAAAGAATGGTAACCAACACTCAGTTGATTCATGCTGCACGAACAAACTCATTGCTCCTCCACCCCAGGAACACAGCTATGGGCTCTCTCCCTTGCTTTTGTCCTTGGGGAAATATATCTGAGAAAAGGCTAAATGCTTTCCTTAAACTGACATAATTAGTCAGGGAAAACCTAGGATTTAAATTAACCAGATCAATACTCATTATGTTAGGCTGCCTCTAATGACTACACTCCCAATGTGTGTTGTTTTTATGTCTATGTCTCAGGCTATGAAACTACTGTATCAGAATTGCTCTTTCTTCTTGCACTGTTTACTATGTCTTATGAAGAATTAGTCCTAAATAATAAATAAAACAACAGAACAGCTTGCTCAGAATGCTGCTATAAACTCTCACACTGCAATTTAAATCAGCTGTTGAAGAGATGCAAATTGCCCTCATGGTGCCAAAGCAGGAGCATATGTAAAAACTCCTTTTTTTTCCAGTTATGAATTTGCCTGTTGGCTGTGCATAAACACATGTGCATGTTCTCCCTCCTGTTAAACTAAAACTGGAGATGTGTTTACTCCATAGAAGTTTCAGACTGCAGCAATCTTTCTTTCCAGACAGTGATTCCTTTCCCATCAGATGGAGCAGTTTGAGGTGTTAAAACCTTTGGTCAGTCTTGTTATAGGAAACATCCAAAAATAAGCATCTGGGAGAATTTTTCAACTCTTTGGCTCTGTACCCCTGTGAATAATTTTGCACTCTTTGGCTTCATACCCCTGAGATTTTTGGTTTTGTCACACTTCAGAGGAGTATTTTGTATGAGGTAAAGCACACACAATCTGTTAAAATCAGACTTCAACTCCTTGGTTTTTAATAAAATATGTTTGACTTATCAAAGCTAAAAATAATTAGGGATAGATTCAATTTAGATAAATAATTCCTCAGTGTGGATATAGTCTCATTTGGATGACTTTGTAGAAGACCTCTGCTGAGCATGACTACTGGTGGTAGAAGCCAGAAAAAGATCATGTGCCCTGACCCTGCAAACATCGTTTATGTCAGCAGAGCTCTGAGCCTGTGTGAAAGCTGTGTGGTGCTCCTCACAACAGTGCAGTGAGCATGCTTCATCAAAGAGCAGATTTGGTATTGATAAAAAAGTAAGGCAGTCAGTTTAGGAGATGCTTATTTTTTAGGCTGGCAAAGAGTTCTCATTTCCCTCCCATTCTTCCATGTATACAAAGAACTGATGACAGAAAAAAATGCTTGTGAAACACACCCAGGAAGTACCTTAAGGATGTCTTGCAGCAAAAACACCGATCCTTTTTTGTGTTTAGGATGTGGGATTCGAGACAGCAGGTTCCCCAAGGAGATGTGTGAAGGAGAGGGATAGGAGGCTGAGTTAAACAAGCAACAGATCAATTAATGGGAGCATTGAAGATGAGAGTCAGTATGGAGGAATTAATTTCAAAGTCATCTTCTGCACACATTGTGTGGAAATGAGTTCAGTTGTAAGGAGGTAAAAAATAGGAAATACTTAAAAATAAAAGGAAAATGTTATTTTGTTAGTGCAAGATGTGGTGGGTGTTTGTGTCAGTGTCTCTGACCTGTTGCTGATTGACATCTATACCAGCTCCTGACAATTTCTGTCATTTGTCCCTATCAGTGAGCCATCCTATTTGTCTAAATCCCACTGTTCACCTGTGTCCCATGTATCATTTGGTGTATAATTCCATATCAGCCATAAATCAATGTCTGCTCTCTAATATTAGTCACCCAAGCTGCTTTTATAATTCAATGCATATGCCTTCAGACAGTAAAACAAGGAATATTATAGAGAAAAGCTGGCAGAATTGTTAAATAAAGTGAGTGTCTGAGGCTCAGAGCAACAAGAAAGGAGTTAAAATCAATTCTGAGTCTTCTGTAGCCACAGAGATGGGCATTGTCTAAGCCCTGTATTTGAGACTATAGCTATTGACACTTATAGCTGAGCTTCCATTAATTTCTGCAACACAAGATCAGAATCACAGAGAAGGAACAAAGTGAGACATATTTATAGAGAAATGAACAAAGTAACATTTCTCTTAAATATTTTGAAATGAGTGTGCCAAGAAAAAGTAATCAGTTCATTCTGACTGAAAATAGAAACTTAGGCAAGTAGCAATATTTTAATATTATTTTAATACTTTTTTCCCCCCTTCTTTAAGTAGATCTTCCCTCCTGCCTTCTCTTCTTAGTGAACATGTTTATATCTTGTGGTTCCATGCAGCATCTTAGATGAGTAGGCTACCCTGGCTTCATAAAACATTATTAATAAGATTAACCAAAAGGAGTTTTTCTGACCCTATGCTGGAGTGCAGATTTCATGATTTCATGACTGGAGATGTAATACCATCTCTTATTTAAGCACATTCAGGAGTGTCCCAGGCCTCTGCACACATTATGCTGTTCACATGTCAATCAGCAGGGAAGAGCTCTGTTTTCATTAATGCAGAGCAGCTGAGCAGTTTTTCAGGCTCAGGAGTGAGGAGCAGCTCTCCTACCTGCTCCCAGAGAGGCTGAGAGCCACCTCAGTGAGTGCTGCTTCCTGAGAAGAGAAATGGGGGTCCAGATCTTTTCATGCCAGCAGAATAGCAAACAATTCCATTTGCCCAAATACTATCCATTGCTCTTTTGCATTTGAAGAAGGAAAACTTTAAAAAGAGATGCCTTGCAAAGAGGTGCCTGTCATGACTTGGAAATTTGAAATACTAGTGAAAGGCTCAGAGAAAGAAAAACAATTTGATGGACATGTGAAAGATTAAAGGCTTGATTTGAATATTCTCAAAGTAGACATAAATTCTAAATAACTTTGCACTCTAATCTTGTAGATCCAGTGGGAAGTTTCTAGTTTCTGATTCACTGTTTTTTTGACTTATTTCCACAGTTTTATTTGCTCATGGAATGTTTTAGCTCTGGGAGTGGCTGCACCCAGTCACAAGTGTTGCTGAGGGTTGTGTAGAAATATCTGAGTGAGCTTTTGAATGATTTACTCAGAGATGTGCTGCACAACACTGAGGTGATACAGAGCTCAGCACAAGTTATAATGTCTGGGGTTACTGACCTCCAGAATTCCAGCCTGCCATGACTACATTGGTACCATCCCTCGAAGTACCTACATGAAAGCCAGCTCTAGCACATTTATACAGTCCATTGTGACTGCTGTGGCTATGCATTCTTTGTAGACTAGCTCAGGTTATCTGGGTAAATCAGGAGCATGTCAGCTGTTTAATGGGCTTTCCTTTCCTGAACTCCTGGTTTGTGAAGCAAAATGAAATAGTGCCTGAAAATTGTTCTTATTCAGTGTCTATTAGATAACTTGTGTGGATACATCCCACTGTAGCCCAGAGCTGACAGTAATGTGTGTTTCTGTTATCAGCCTCAGCAGAAAGAGTCAGGGAAGAATGAACACATCATATGGACTATCCTGTAATGCCAAATGCAGAACTGAAGCAGCTTTGCAGAGTGAGCCTTACCTTCCTCTGCCAGAGCTGGGTCTGTGGACAAAGGCGTTCACTGAATGTGAAGCATGTCAGTCCAACAATTTTCACAAGAGCTTTAAGGCACAAAAAAGTGCATCTTAGCAGGGATTCTCCTTCCTTGAAATGCTGATAGGATTTTACCAGCTTGACTCCAGTTACATTCAGCAATAGTCCTACGGATGAAAACTCACATACCACTTCGGGAACTGACTATTCACTATTTGAGCTCAAACTGTGTCAATGTATATATATATATATAGAGAGAGAGAGATGGCTTTAGCAGTACTTACTCCAGAGAATTTTCTTTCTGTGACTCTTCCTGTGATCATCTGGACCTGACAGTCACTGGAGTATTTGTCTTGGGAGGCCTCAGTGATATTTTGCTGAAGAAGAGCTTTCAACTCTGGAATATCACATGCCCTTTTGACATGCAGGTCATTTTATAGGGTCACATTCTTGCTTAGGTGCTTTCTCAAGCAAGTGCAGGGAAACAGCTTAAGTCATGATGTAAGAGTGGACTTCTCTTTTAGTTTGTTTGTTCATATATGTTTGCATGTGTGCCTGCATGTACACTTCTGGAAATAGGCAGCTGGAACTAGGGAAAAATTGTACTTTCTGCTAGGGGTCATGTTTTCCTGCTAATTCTATCCAGTATTGCCTCTATATCTCATCTGCTATGGGTAGGGCATGTTGTGTCTCCCCCAGTCAGAAAGATACCATTTTCATAAAAGGTATTGCTCACCTGTATTTCTAGACACTTGATAATTCTTGGACTGAGTGATATTGATGGGAATGAGAGTCCTAAAAAGATTTTAGACACCTAAAGATCTCTTCAGGTTTTTCTCTGGTTTCTCTCTGAGTGCTTTTGTGACTCGCAGCCTCAGTCTGTTGATCATAAATATATACTGATTACACAAAATAAGTTTCTGAGTCTTGAATGCAACAGTAACCACCCAAAATCATTGCCGTATTCCTACCAGGGCATATCTCATTCTCAGCAAGCTAAGTTATTATATATGACAGGTGAACTTTCAGAGGATGTTGGTTTTAGCTTGATGAAGCAGAACAATAATTTTGTCTTTATTTGAGTTTACCAGCAAATTGAATCAGTGCAAAATACCATACAATTACTGCATTTATTGAGACCTCTGGCCTTATGGATTTTGGGTTTGGTTTTCTTTGTTTGTTTGTCTTGTTGGTGGATTTTGTTTGTTTTTTTGTTTGCTTTTTGGTTTGGTTTGGTTTGAGGGGTTTTTTTTTGTGGGTTTTTTTTGCTCTAGCTTTTTTTTTTTTTTAAATTTGGAGCGGGTTTTGTTTGTTTATTTAGTAGGTATTATTATCATGAATTAGTAATAAGTGACATGAACTTAACAATCCATGTTGGATTGTGTTGATCACTTCTAAGGAAGAAAGATTTCTGTGTTTACTGTGCATGATTCTACCTAGGCAGTTGGAGTGATGAACTTGACAGAAATCCCATAGAAAGACAACCTCATAGAGGAAAGGCATCACTACCCAGCAAAAAATGTCACCTTGATTTGTAAGCCTTAGGGTAACTATGTTGTGCTGGTGCCATTAATTTTGCCTCCTCTGACTGAGCTGTTAAAACTCTAATGAGATGATGATGCTTAAATAGAGGGAAAGATTGGTTTTGCCCCAAGGCAAAATGATAGGGAAAGAGAGAAATCTTACCTAAGTGCTTGCAAAAAAGGCTACCTGTGGTCTGCCTCCTGATTGCTTACTATAACCTTAAGCAAACTCATTAAATTGTGTGAATTTTCTCATCATGGTTTGGACTGCCCATTATATGGGCCCTTGGAAAAGTGTGCAGCTGCACTTCTTCTGGAGTAGCTGCAGGTTCCCCAAGTCTCAGGAACTTTTTCAGTGCTTCAAAGCCACTTTTGTCTCCCTGGCCCAATACCCATGGTCACTGGCCACAGGGCTGGCTGAGCCGCCTTTGATTGCCCTTCTCCAGCTGTTCTGTGTGCTACACTCTGAGCAGGGAAGGAGCTGGGGTGATGAACAACTTGTCCCTGTCTAATGACCATGGCCAGCTGAGGTATCCCAGCAGCAGTTTATCCTTGTCTGATGTACAAGGATGTGCCTGCAGGGCCATGGAGAGGTGCCCTGGCAAGCTCTTGAAGTGGTAATTCAGGCACCTGTGGTACTGCAGCTGCAGAAGCAGAGGCCTCCACAGGGGTTTGCTGTGTTTCAGGTCTCATGAGGGCTCTGATGGATGTTGGAGGCTGTTCAGTTTGGTTGGAGAGATAAATGGTTTCTAAAACTCCAGCTGTCTCCAGAACTTGCATTTAAAAAACCATCTCCAACAAGTTTCTCCATCCTCCCCTTCTGTCCTAGGATGTGTGTTACTGGTGCTCAGGTCAGCATGTGGGTCTTTGTCCTGCCACCATCCACATTTTAATCACATCCCTTGTCTGAGCTCCGACATGAAATCCCTGTCCTACAGACAATGGGATTCTCAGTCCCTTGTGGGATCACTGCCTCCCCACTTGGACCTTTGGTTCTGTTCCTGGATTCCTGTACTATCTCCCCACTCAGGTGGGATTGATTGTAGTCTTTTCAAATAGTATTAATTACCCTGCTCTCCATGGTAAAGGGAGAAGGGAGGTTTGGCTCACCTTTCTCCTCTGTATATACAAAATTAACCATTTAAGATAATGAGAAAAAAACTCTTCACTGGCACAGGGGTCAAATTGAAAAGGTAGACCAGAAAATACTACTTATAGAAAAAGATACAAGATCCTTGCACATCTGTAAATACCTTGCCAATATTTCCGCTGTAATTCGTAAGGTGGTTCTGCCTCATTATCTTTTATTTTTGCTTCCACATGTCTCTGCTTTGCCCACAGTTCTTATGTGTACTGTATTTTAGTTTGCCTTACAAAATCCCTTAATAAATACACATATCGAAGAAAATTGGCAAGTGTACGGATATCATTTTAAATCTCTTGTATGATTATAATATTCCCTTCCCAGTAAGGACACTTTAGCTATATGGTTTGAATTAATGTGAAGAGAAAATTCTGCCAGGTGCAATCTGGAAATTCTGCACCAAAAAGGATGAGAGTTGGGATGAACTTGAGGAAGTAAATGTGATTAGTTGCAGTTATGATCATATTCAGGGGTGGAGTATGACTAAATCTTCTCAAGAACATACCCAATGAAGCAAGATTTGTGACCATGTGCTATCAATACCGAAGAATATTTAGCACAGGCTGCAGTTAGGAGCTGGATGGGGCTCAAATGTATTTCTTTCTGCACCCATCACTCCATATGGGGACTGTTCCACTCATTGGGATGGATTCACCTTTTCTGGAAGCTGATTAGGAAAAGATTCATTCTCTAGCCAGATGGCAATTAGATCACAAACACCTTGGGTACAGGAGTTTTGAGGCAACACGCTGCAGCACATTCAGGGCAAGATTCTGTGTATTCAGGTTTCTTGTGGGTGAGGTAAGCAGATGAGTGCCAGGGACTTTCTGTGCGTGTTAAGTGCCCCAAAGCCCTGGAGGTGTGTGACACATTCTAATGTCAGGGTTTTTCAAGAAGGCAGTGTATCAGAGAGCCCTGTTGGCTGGCAGCAGCAGCAGAAGCAGCAGCAGCAGCCCCAGCCCCTCTGGGGAATCTGGAGAAAGGGAGCTGAAGGGAGCTGAAGCAATATCTTAGCTGTTTATCACAATACCAGACATTTACTTTCAGGTTGATTTGAGCATTAGCTGTCTGGTTTGGGCTTGGTTTGGTGCCTCTTTTGCCTGAGTCCTTTTGAGAAACATTTTCCTTGTGACTCGAAGAACACTTTGATTACCTTTAATATCCCTGAAAGGCACCTGGACTGTTACCTTGTTGTATTGGAAGTGACAAAAGGAAAACTAGGGGCAGACAAGGATTTAGTTATAAAGTATACTTTACTTCATTTTTTTGTAGGTAGTGTCAACTCTTTTTAGATTTTAGGCAGTAAATCAAATTAATTATTTCCTTTGCCTTTGGAGATTTTTAGATTGTGTCCTGAAACCTTGGCTATGCTTCACAGAAGTTTGCTGCTTTCATTTAAATTGAACTATTAGATTAGAAAAATCTTATAGGATGAAGTGTGTTTTAGTTTACCATTACCCCTTGTCCTACTGCAGAATGCCCCACTAAAAAAATTGTTCCCATATTTCTTACAGGCCTGCTTAAGTATTGAAAAGTCACAATCAGGTGTCCCTGGGACCTTCTATTCTTCAGGCTGAACAAATTTTACATACATTTTCAATTGCCAGAGCAGGATGTCGTGGGTGACTGTGTCAAAGGCTTTACAGAAATCCAGATAAATGACACCTGTAGCCCTTCCCTTAACCACTGAGAGTCATTCTACCATAGAAAGCCACTAGGTTGGTCAGCCAAGACGTGCCCTTGCTGAAGCTGTGCTGGCTGTCCCAAGTCACCTTCCTGTCCTTCACATGCCTTAGCACAGTTCCCAGGAGGATCTGTTCCGTGATCTTCACAAGCACAGAGGTCAGGTTAACAGGTCAGTAATTCCCAGGGTCCCCTTTTCCCATGTTTCCCATATTAAAAATGGGTGCAATGCTTCCCTTTTGTCAGCCAGCAAGAACTTTGCCTGATTGCCATGGCTTTTCAAATACCATGGAGAGTGATTTGACAACTACATCACTCAATTCCCTCAAGACTCTGGGATGCATCTAATCAGGTCCATAGACATATTCAATATCCTCAGGTGAGGAACAAACCCGATCTCTCTATATTTTTCTGAGTTTACTGAGTTCTTATAGTGTTCCACTTCTACCAGCAGAAGGAAAGTGAAAGACATTATAATTAAATATGGAAAGAGAGGGAGGTATTTGCTTTATTGTAAAATACAGTGCTCTGGTATATACCTACTCTGCACATCTGGACTGCAGTCTGTGATGTGGCACCATATTTCCTAACATATGTAAGTCACGTTTTCCTAATGTAGTTAAGAGTGTTTACTAGGTTCTGCTCACACTCAGGAGCTGGAACTGTGATGTTCACATATGATGGCCTTTGCAAGACAACAGCTGTGAGCCTCCTTCTCCACAGTTTGCACCATCAAAAATGGTCTTCAAGAATCCCATGCCACTGAGATCTGTAAAAAAGTCCAAATCAATAAAAACTTAGGGGTGAAGAACTAGGCTACAGAGCACCAAGGCAAACCGGAAACAAACAAATACATGAAACCACATAGGGAACACCCACAAGTGCTTAGCATAGCTGTGGAAACTGGGTGGTTGCATTCTTAATTCTCTTTAAAAGGTCATGGTAACTGGTGGAGGTTCCTAATCTTGTGGAAAAAAGAAATGTCACTCCTAACTCTGAAAAAGACAAGCAGGAGAATACAGCAGTTACAGGCTAGCCAGCCTTACCTCAAAGCCTGGAGCAAATCTTTCTTGAAGCCATTTCCAGATGTGAAGGACAGGAAGATGACTGGTTGTAGTCAACATGGATTTCTGAAGGGCAAATGATTCTTTAGAATTCTAATAGCCTTCTATAATAATTCCAAAGTCTTCATGAATCAGGGCAGAGCAGTGTCTAGCTCAACTGTAGCAAGGCTCTTGTTACTGTCCCTCACAACATGGAACAGACTATTGGAACAGACCAGCTAAATGGGCATGGGAAACTGACTGAATTTCAATGCTCAAAGGGTTGTGATCAGCAGCACAGAGTCCAGCTGGAGGCCAATCACTGCTGTTGTACTACAGGCACTGGTACTGGGCCAGCACTGGTCACCATCCTCATTCATTACCTGGGTGATGGGACATGATGCACCCTCAACTACCCTGCAGGATAGAGAAGACTGGGAGCAATGGTTGATGTCCTAGGGAGTGTCCTGATACTCAGAGGGACCAGGAAAAGCTGCAGAAATGGGCCATGAGGACCTCACTGTGTTCAGCAAAGGGAATGCAGACCTGCACCTTGGAAGGGACAATCTGGGAGATGCCCAGCTGGAATGCAGATTTGCAGAAAAGGCCACAGGGCTCCTGGTGGAGATTAACACGAGCCCCTGATGTGTCCCTGCAGCAAAGGCAGCCAATGGACTCTAGAGCTGCACTGGGCAGAGCATGGCCAGCAGGCTGGGAGAAGGGATCCTTTGCTCTGCTCAGAACTAGTGAGACACATCTGGAATGCTGACTCCAGCTCTGCATTCCCCAGTTTGAGAGAGACATGGACTTATTGCTAAGGGCCCAGCAAAATGTTATGAAGGTGGTTAAGAGGCTGTAGGATCTGTCATGCAAGAAGAGTCTGAGATTGCTGAGGCCACTCAGTATGGGGAGAAATGCTTCTGGGGAATCTCAACCATGTGCATGAATAACAGATGAGGTGTGAGGAAAGAAGAGGTAACCAGATTCTTCTCAGTGGTGCCTAATTACAGGATGAGAGGCAGTGGACACAAGCTGAAACACACGGAATTCCACTTAAATATAAGAGAATCATTTTGCTGTGAGGCTGACTGCACACTGGCACAGGTTGCATGGAAAAACTGCGGAGTGTTTATCTCTAGATGTATTCAAAGCTTTGAGCAACCTTCTCTAGCTGATCCTGCTCTGGGACAAGATGGACTGCAGGGGCTGGGCAATCTCTGGAGATTCCTTCCAGCTTCAATGATTCAGTGATTCAGTATGTCTGCGTGAAGAGAAACACATTGTTCAAGGTGCCCAGCTAGTAGAAATGTCACCAGTTCAAAGGAACAAAAATGGTAACATGGAGGGAAAATCACAGACTTCTTGGCTTGTTTTTGACTTGGTATTGGAAATGAAAACACATTTGCAAGATAAAAAGGAAGTGTTTTAAAACCAATTCTTGTAAAAACCTGAGGTGAACAACACACTTCATTGGAATTTAACAGCCTCAAAACATATTACTGTTGTGGTTTTTATTCCCAAAACCAACATGATTGTTTCCTTTAAGGGGGGTAGTCTAGCTCTCAGACAGTCGACAGTGGTTTTCACTAGACTCATTAGTTTATTCTCCCATTTTTCAAAGTAACAGTGTTTCCATCTTTTGTACATAAATTTCAGATCTGAATTATAAACCAAATGGGGATATTTATGTTCTCTGCATGGACATTTTTTTATTTACAAGGAATATGATGTGATTAAAAATAATAATGACAAAAGAAAGAAGCAAGTACTTGATACTCAGTGTTTGTACCAACTTCTGTGTCACTGAAATTCAGGCCTTTAGCATTAATCCTTTTTTATTCTGTTGAGAACCCCTGTTTATTTCATCACACCTAAAAAGTCAAGGAGGCTAATAGGCAACTAATTAAATATTATGTCTCCGTTCATTCTGCCACACGTCAGTGACTGCTGAATAACAGCAAAGGTGGTGGGAGGGAAGAGAATGCAAATAGCTGTTTAATAAAAGCTATCTGTTCATGCCAGAACAGATATTGCTAAAATATTTGGTTATGGCAAGCCAGACACTTCAGATCAGGTGCACAAAGAGCTTGTAGACTGGAGTCAATGTGAAAAGTTTCTCTTGCTGGGAATTTCAGTGGCAAACCTTTGCCTAAAGTGGAGTAAATGTGCAGAGATAACCTTTTAACTTTAAGTTCTGGAGGAAGGGAGGAGGGAGAGAGGAGTGGTTGCAGTGCTAAAGTGTACTCTGTGCTGGTACTGTGGATAATAAAAAAGCCCTCACTCAACTCACTGGTGAATCTCTTAATGCAAGGATCTAGTTCTGTGTGTTTATATAACAAATTCCAACAAAACTAGGTTAAATAAATTAGTGTTGATAAGGTTTTTCTTTTGATGAAAATTTACGTGAGCTGTTTGGGAAAACTCACTTTCTACTTGTTTCCAGCCACATCTGTACCAGATTGTACGGAGGCTGAGGGATCTGTACTTTTGTTCCAATGTATATTGCAACATTTTTATTGCATTCCACAGGTCCTCCAGTAAACGTTACTTGCAATATTTTTATCAACAGTTTTGGATCAGTCACAGAAACCACAATGGTAAGTGCTATGATGCCACTGGCAAGAGAACAACAATACTTAATATATGTCATGAACACAACCTGTCAATTTTTCTATTTATTGTTCAACTTGCAGGTCCTCCTGTAAATGTTACCTGCAACATATTTATCAACAGCTTTGGTTCAATAGCAGAAACTACAATGGTGAGTGGGACTGATCATTGAAGCCATCTTGTGAAGGAGTGGGATGTTACGTAGATTAGAAATGCTCAGGATGTGGGGACATTTACTAAGTTATGAAGCTACTAAAAACCTACTAAAAGCAAAATAAAATAAATATAAAATAATGATATCTATAAATATATAAAGTAGTGTATATTTACATATATATATTAAACTTACCTATCAATTCTAAACACAATCTGTAGTGGTGTGATGGCAGCAGATGTAGGTGTCTGCAAACCTGCTTTCTCAGATTTCATGAGCTCTGAAGAGGCAGAGGGATGGCTGGAGCTCAGCTGTGGGTTTCCCTGACATATTTGAATGTGTTTTATACCACATGCTGAATTACCTGCTGCTGCAGAATGAACTCTTGTTTAACTGAGATGGATCTCTGGGAACTGCAGCCACATCAGTCACAGAAGCAAGTGTAAAACTTGAGTCAAATGACTAGGACATGTAGATATAAGACAGGTATTTTGAGGTTAAATTAGTGCTAGGAAAGGATGGGATTCCACCATACTGAAATTTGTATTTTGACTAAATGCAAAGAACACAGTAAAAAAAATATTTAAAAATAGAAAAATATAAGATAAACAAAATTAAACCAAGAAAAACTTAAAATTTTCATCCAACTTCTATTTTAAACTCTCATGAATCTCTAAAGTCTTTAAAGTCTGTCAGTGAATTATCTTTTTTCAGTATTTGCTAGGAAAAAAAATCTGATTCTATTAAAAAAGATGCTAGATTTTTAAATCATTTTCAAAAGAGAATAAAAAAAGATCTGTTTTTTATTCAAGCCTACATACACCTGACTATGTGGGTTAATCCACAGAGATATTCTTGAAAGATTTATCATAATAAGGTAATAAACTCATAATAATTATTATGTGCTCATATCTATGGCACTTTATGAAGAAATTGCAATGTAGTAATTTCACAGCTCTGTTTTCCAGAGGTTCCTACACAGCATCCAGGTCTTTCTGGATTTGCTGAAGCCAGTGGTAATAAAAGTGCTTGGCTTCCAGTAGGACTGAGAACTTGGTGATTAAAAATGAACTTGCTACCCACTTGAAGTAAAACAAAAAAGTAGCTTTTTTATAAAATGGAATAGATACTGCCCTGCAGGCCTTGCGTTCTGGAGGAAGAGACGATCTTTAGCCTGACTTATGTATTTTGTTTAATATTAATTTAGATTCAATTGCAATTGATGCCATCATTTTAGTAAGTGGTGATTAAAGAATGTAGGAGCACAAATCTTCTGCTCCTAAACAATTTTATTTTAAAAACCCACCCTGTTATTTCATGTTTTCTAGAGATAAAAAGAAAGTTATTGCTTTTCTTTAGTGCTAGTACTAGTACTTTCTTTAAAAGTGTGGGAAAGACTTTGCTATAAATGACTTTGCCATAATATACAGGGCTATAAAACAGATAAGTTAATCTTTTAGACTATGTATTTCTAAAATTCTAAAAACATCTTAAAAGAAAACTAAAATAATTTAAAAATTATAGGGGAAAAAATATCAGGATGCAACATAATTTTCAACAGACTTAATTTTCATTAGTTTTGGAAAACATTAATTGTTTTCCTATATTTTAAGGATTCTGAGAAGCTAGCTTTGAATGTAGCATTTTTACCCAGACATGTCTGTTGATCCCAGTGTGTAGAGAATCAGCAAAGTATTAAGTAGCAAAAAACCCTGCACATCACCAGCTTTACAAGATGGCATTCAATGAAAATATTTGCACGACCCAATGCTGATTGCATTAATTAGACTCCTTCATTGCTTTGATTAAATCCCCTCATTGCATTTTACCTTCTATCAAATATGTTAATGTGCACCTTTCCAATGTTCATTAACACATTTTGCTAAAAACAGCCAAACATCCAAGGAGGCAAAAACAAAGACTATTGGCTTTCTTATTTTGCTTTGTTCATTATATCTGCTAAAAGTGTGGAAAGATTTCTTTAAGATGCTGTTCAATTATTTGATACTGGTTTTCTTAATGTTTCTTCTTTAATGACTATTGTGACTAGTTTTAAGAGTCTGCTCTGAGAGGCAGACATCAATTACTGTTCCAGCTATTCTGCCTTTCCAAAATAGACATAATCGTGTGGTAAGATTGTTGACATCCCTTGTGATAAATAACAAGTATGTTTGAATCCTAGGAATAATTTTCCCTATAAAATGCTCTTGATAGTTTTGACATAAAATTAAATGATTCATTTAAAAGCCTGGATTGCAAATTCAATAGAGACACTCATGTCTCATAGGAGAGGAGTGCTTAATGAAGCCGTGTACTTACACTGAAGGGGCATTATCAGAATATACCTTGGAGCATCTACAGCAGTTCATTGGAAACTTGGAAGATGAAAACTTGCTCAGGGAAGCTTTCAGTAGGAGAAATTAACATGGCAAACAGGATTACAGTCCCAGACCTACTAAATTCAGTAAGCCAGTTTCTCAGTAACACTATCAGGAGCAGTTTCTCTTCTCTGATTAAGACACACAGTACAGGATAAAATTCCTCCCTATGTGAAAGGCCAGCACAACCCCAATGTCCAGCACACCCTTCTAAAAGCTAAAACCTTACATTAAGAAATAAACCAGGATTTTATGCTGATTCAGATGGTTGAATTCCATATACTCTTCGTGAGTTTTATTCCCAAAGACCTAGAGAAATAAAATGCAGATGTAACTGTCTTTCTGCTCTGTAATGAACATATGGGACAGTATCCCAACAGATCATTTTTCCTGGAAAAAAATGTCTTTCTTTGTTATTAAATGACATATATATTATACCAAAATGAAAACAATAAAAAAAAGGCCAGAGTCAAGATGATATAGTTGAAAATTTTCTTTGATTTCTTTGTCTTTAATATAAACCCTTAATTGCACAGAAAGAGAAAAAGATATTTCTGATAACTTCACTGAATAAAGCAGTTATGAGAGTAAACTCTGTATCTATTTTTGGAAGTATTTACACATGCAATATTCATCAGAAAATTCACTGTACAGCATGACTGCAGTTGAGTATCACAGATGAGTAATCTACATCAGCCTGGGCAGCATCCCAAAGAATTTAGATGTTCAGTGTTCCTAATGACCAGGATTTTTTAGCTATCAGCTGTAGGGGAAGTGGAGAGTGGTTTGTACATTGACGAGCTAATTGTTAATTACAGAAATGACTAACTGTGAGGACATTTTTAATGTTGTTATGCCCTATAATCAGTGAGTGACACTATGCAGCAGGTTTTCTGTCAGGGCAAATGATTCAAACTCAAACACAAACTCCAGTTGTGTTTTGGGCACTTAACGTTAGCAAAAAAAAATTGCCATTTTTTAATTCTAAAAACTTTTCTGTGGCTGGCTGTATGATACTATCTCCCATCTAGAGAAAAAAAAACACCATAATTACCAATAAGCTTATTAGATCCTGATTAATTCACATGTGTACTTTTAGCTAAATGAAAAGCTCCCACTGAAGCCACTGGGGATGCTTTGCATGCTTATGCCCATAGGTAGCCAAGTGCTTTTTCTGTTGCATGACCTTGGAACAGGGCATCAAACCACTGCTTTCAATTAGCATTCATCTTTAGGATTTAGAGAGAGACAGGCTTTTGACCAACCCCTCCTGTTGATGGAAGGCCAGCTAAGTCTGCTGTTTGTTTCAGACTCCCAACTCAACTCCTGGGCAATCACTGCTGTTGGAGGGAAAGATGGGAGAAGAACTCAAACCAAAGAGAAGTGCTGGTTCAGAGACAGAAAGCTGCACTGAGCAGGGCAGGGGGCTCCCCTGAACTCCTCCTGCCACAGCAATGCCTGAGACCAAAGGGATCCAGCTTTGCTCTGGGCTGTGAATCTGGATTTAGATTTGATGAAAAATGATATCTATCTACATTCCTATAATACAAACTAAGTATATCTGTGCGTCTAGTCCCTCAGTCTTTGGATAGAGCTATCAAATCTAATCAGATTAATATTCTTTCAGTATGTTTGTATTACTCTGAGCTTATGGCTTGAGAACAGAGGAAAACTGTTTATCTGAGTTGCCTTGATCTATTGCTGACACTGGTATTGCATCTGAGATTGAGTCTTCAGGTCCACACTCCTTGTTCGGAGTGGTGGTGCTGTCAGAAAGAATTTGCAGAGTAGGTGTACTTGTGGTTGTGTAGGAGTGCATTACTACAGTCCACATTTCTACCCTGAGGACCTTGCAAAATACACACTGTAGTCTGCCTCAACTCCATGTTGTTCTACCATTCTCAAGAGAATTTTCCTTCAAAACATAGTTACAGTGGTAGCTCAGGAAAAGTAAATTCAAAATTCTGCACATGATTATGTGTAAACACATATCCCTCCCAAATGCTAATACAGCAAGCATAGGAGCAAAAAATAATGCTGTTCCTGTGATGTGCATGTTGTATTTATATTTTTATTTCTCATTTAAATATCTACACATATATATGCAAAGCCTATCACAAGTAAGCAAAGATTTCAGTTCTGTTTTGCTTCTAACAACAAAGGGAAAAGAGGGAAAGCATTTCTAAATTTATTGTTGTGATGACTCTGATAAAATTATGAGGAGACATACTGCAAAATATAGGGTAATTTTACTGGCACTATTTATGATTTTGGTATAATATATATTATCATATGCAACCTCTTCTATGAATAAAGATTTTTCACACTGTCTTTTATTATCTAAATCACCAACCACTGAAGTTTATCAAAGCAATTTTTAGATATTTCTATATATTTTAGTGATCTGACGTATTTATGATTTCTATGTCATGGGGGGAAAAAATCCCGCTGTTTTCCATAGACTTCATTATATATCATATTACAATGAAGAATTAAAGGCAGTCTCACAACTAGTTATATCAATTTTATTCTATCAGTAGTTGCCCTTGCCTACTTTTCTGCAGAATTAGAATCAGTGCATTCCTGGACTTATAGCTAAAGCTGTCCCATATAAACTCTGAGACACATATAGACTTAAATACAAGCTTAAAGACACATTATAAACATCAGACACTCTCAGTTTCTAAGACCAAGAAATAAGGGATAGTATGATTATGGATGGTGTAACCTAACAAGATGTGATGACATTTTATAAGCTCAGAACTGCAAGTAGCTATTTGATATTTAAATGTCTGAAACAAGATCACTATAAAAAGTACAATGACTTGTGAAAAACAGATACAGGCTTTTGAAAGTATCTTTAGTAAATGCTATTCTTGAGACCTCTCTCAGGTCTGTTTTGCTCTGATTAGTCAACATTCCTGTTTTGAATCACATCTACCCAAGAGCAAAATGAATATGAAAAACAAAGAAAGAACAGTTATTCACCTGCTGAGATTGTAAAGCATCTTCCCATTGGATTCAAAATCTGCATCAGTTTGGAGGTCAGAAATATTCTGTCAGGGCAGCAGCACACCTCACCACCACCCCAGGGAGCAAAGGGGGTGAAAACTGAAGCTCGGAGGGGCTTGCTCACAGGGTCTGCATATTGGGCAAGCTGCTTTCTGCAGCTCTGATCAGAGTGAGAATATTTATCTACATTTCAGAGGTGATAAGTTCTTTTCTACACAGTCCAGTTGCCTGACTAAAACCTGGTCAGGTCATACATTTTCCAACTCAAAAGCAAAGTGTTGCCATTTTAATGTACATCCACTACCGTAATGCAAATCCTAGATGTTAATGCTTTATACTGTCAGCAGAATTACCTGATAAAGGGTTCCTTCAGATCATATAATCAATACAAATATTATTAAATATTTTTTCTTTTAGAGGAAGAGTAGATGGTATTTCTAAGAGAGCGTTCACAAACAAATTTTGATAGCAATTTCCCAGAGATAAAAATCTTATTTGCTGACTTTGGAAACCTGGGATAAGGAGAGTAAGCATTTGCTTCTTTCCATTGCCTGCAGAGTTTAGAATGTGAAAGCTCTTTTTGCACTCCTCTTTAATAACCAGTTCTAGACACAGTGGTAATGTTGGTTCTAAATGAACCTGTAAATAATTGCTGCCTTTCCCAATTGTGACTAGCAGACCACCAAGCAGAAGAATACAATCAGGCCAATTTTAATGGATACAGACAGGGAGGAATAAATGAAGGAACACAGAAATCATACAGTAAATAGGAAAAGGAAACAAGTAGTAAATATGAAGTGGTGGATTAATTTCTTCTATACAATTTTGGCTTCAGTAGATTTAAAAACTATTCATGAGAATGTTAGACATAAATGACTTACATTTTGGAATCAATTTATTTAAATTGGTAATTTTAAAGAATCTTTGATAAAATTGTATATATTTAGCCGCAATGCTTTTTTAATTTCCAAATATCTTTTAGGTAATCCACAACATTTGAAAGAGGTTTATGTTAAATTGTGGAGATTGCAGTTAATATTTTTCTCATCACTGAAGGAATTTTGATTTGGAAAATGTACCAGTTCTGTTAATTTGGTTCAATGCAGCATTTTGACAACTTTATTTTCGAATGACAAGTCTGATGTTCAAAGGATAACACAAATGTTTGCTGTAATGCTGTTACTGCAGTAAGTCTAAGAACATAAAGCTAAAGTGGGCTTCCAATTTTGATGGCTTAGTAACCTTTTTACATGACATTTCTGTAGGACTACAGAGTGAACATTTTTTTGAGACAGCAGTGGAATGATTCACGTCTGGCTTACAGCGAATATCCTGATGATTCCCTGGATTTGGATCCCTCTATGTTGGATTCTATTTGGAAGCCAGATTTATTCTTTGCCAATGAGAAGGGAGCAAACTTCCATGATGTCACAACAGACAACAAGTTGCTGAGGATTTCTAAAACTGGAAAGGTGTTGTACAGTATCAGGTAAACCAGTTAATTTTATTCTTTTCTCTTCATCCCTTTCTTTCCCTCTCTGCTTTTCTGAATGTAAAGTAGATATTTAATTTTTTGTTATCCCATGTGTACAATCCAAATGAGACTTAGTAATAGCAGAGAAGAAGGAAAATTTAGTTTCTTTGCTAACATTTTACTTCTTGCAAAATAGTCTCTGAGTGGCACAGTGGTACTTCTTGGTCTTGTTGAAAACTTGAGGCTGTCTAGAACTTTAATGGTATGCCTCAGTATTTCCCATTAGCATTAGCTCAAGTCACTCTGCTTGCAAAGCGGGAATCATGTCTTCAGTAGTTTGTTGGCTACAATTTAAAAGTAAAGGGGAATATTAATTTAAATAACTGCTCAACACTTCCAGTAAAAACATGCTTGAAATACCATAGATTTGACATGCAAGTCACTGGCTAATTGGATGTATCTAGTCACATTAAAAAAAAAAAACCAACAACAAAAAACCCAACACCTGGAACTATGGAAAGCATTTGTTTTTAATACTAAATGCAATGAAGTGTGTGTCATGGGACTAGATTTAGCTGAATTAATAAACAGTGACAAAATATGATTTGATATGACCTGATGAAATGAGACATAAGCAGAAAAACAAAATTGCGTTCCACAGGCATAAATAGCAGCAAACAACCTGCAGTGTTTGTTTGACATTCAGCTTACTGTGAGCCATTAATTGCTTAATAATGGTAGCCAAAGATGCAAAACACTCTATTATTGTTCTTAGGATTGTTTAAAATGAAGTTAATTACTGGAGTTTTTTTTCTTCCTGGGAATGTTTCTTGGCTTTTGCCTTTCTTGCATTGTGGAAAGTAAACATGATAGTATTTGTTTAACAGGCTGTTTAGTGAATTTGCTCATCTGTAAAGCAGATTGGGTTAGAAGGCAGTTATTTCTGATGAGGTATGGTGGTTTTGACTGCATTTTCATTAAGGAATTACTATTGATCCAGACTCAGAATAGTTGTGTTCTTTAGGATGTTAAATAAATACATATTAGCATGGAACTTCATCCACTTACATAATTGTTGTGGAAATTCCTTGATAAGAGCCCAGTAATGTTTGGACAGATGAAGTGGGATTACTGAGCAAGGTTTCAAATTACTCTGCCTGAAGAGTCTGAGAAAAATAATCAGATACAAGGATGGTACCAGCACTAACAGAGTGACAAATATGCTGTCACTTGCAAATATTTCCTGTTTCACCCTGAGAAAGAAATGAATGCATCTGTTTGTTTGAATGACATCAGACACTACCTTATTGGAGGAAACAGTGCAGTTGGGTGCCGCTCTGCATGCAGATGGATAGTTTTCCTGACATTTGCTCATGCGGCAAAAGTGATATTTTGAGCTGCCTTATCACGTTTGTAAAATTCCCACACCTAAATGCAAATTAATTTGAAGCAGAGTAAGCAGTATTCCAGGAGAGCACTAAGCAAAGCTCATCGCTTCTGATTTGTGTGGCACAACAGTAACAGAGTAACCCCGCGCTTCTAACAGGGCACAGAATTTTTTAACACTTTACAGTGAAGAAAACTTTCTGGAGTATGGCAACTTGAAATCAGGAGCAATTAGAAATACTTCTATTTATTCTATAGGTGTTGGGCTACAAACTTCTGTTTGATGTCAGCTGCTTGTAGTTGTGCTATGTAGAAACAAAGAATATTTTAGTGATTGGTTTCAGTATATTGTGAAAGTTCACTACTGCACCAATAGCACTTTGCCTGTCATTGTGATATTTAACATTTATCATTTAGTGTGCTTTAAGTGTTTAAAGCCTTCACAAATGCCTCTGGGTTGTAGGCTGTTTTGTTATATTTCCAAATTTAGCAAAATCAAGATCAAATTAATCTTGTGTAAATACAAACTGGTTTTGCATAAAGTGAGTTTAGAAGTGCTCCTGGTAATTAATGGGCAAGAAGCAAGGTGTGTGTACATTATATGGCACTGGTATCCCTCTTCCCTATATACTGCACCAAACCCATGAAAATACACCATACAGGAGGCTGAACTGGCTTATGCTGTTAAATGCTCTCAGAGGCCAAACCTGCCCTTTCTGAACTTGAGAAGTCACCTGGGACAACAGTTCATGATCCATATTTTACTAAAATTAAACATTTGGTATGGGATTTGGGTGCTCAGAAAAATCATGAAAAGGTGAGAGAGAGTCTGGGCTGTGTATCACCTCCACTGCAAGCTTGGCTAAGAGAATTATTTCACCCTGGGGTAAGCATGAGGCTATCCTTGTCTTGTATAGTTGGTCAAAGAAACAAGCCTAACACAGCACAAATTTTTATATTTAATTCCCTTGGAGTTGTTACAGAAAATAAAAAGTTGTTGATGGTTGATGTACCCACCTCTGAATCATAACTTTAGGAATCCAGCTCCATTTTCATATGTTTGCATGCTCAGATAATTACCTTGATACATTTTTGGTATCAGCATGCTGTATACAGCCTCAGGCTCTATAGCTGGGTAACTGGTCTGCAACTTTGGGTCCTGCAGGGAAAACTAGAGTCTTGTGGAGGGAACCCAGTACTCCTTAATATTGCAGATATATGCTATTGTCACCGGAGATGTAGCAGCAGCTCTTGTATGAGGCACATGTATTTTGAGAAGTCTGCAATTACAGCAAAGTTATATTCAGCAAACAATTTCACTTTCGTGAACTTCACTTAGTCAAGATCAGTCTCAGTTCCACTCAACCATAACAATTCAAAGACTGTTAAATAGCTGTAACTTTTATTTTAAAGCACTCTGTAGAGAGCAGTCAACAAAAATGTTTGTAATAGCAGTGTTGAATAAATTAGTTTGTGTTTATATTGTATGCTGAGAAAATGATAAGAGTTCAAATCATAACCCACACAATGTCACCCCCCCAGATACTTGTGACTCATCTGCTCCCAATCCTTGACTGATTTCTGCATGGATTGGATTTTGGAGGAGGTTCTGCACTCAGAAAGTGTTGCAGCACTGTGTGATGGTACCAAGAATCCTGTTGCAGACACTCACATTCTGTATGACATCTGCATTTTGCATTGCACACCCCACTGCACGGGCTTTGTGTTCCAGAGACAAGGATCGTGTCTTCTCTGTCCCCCTGAGGACACCTGGTACATCAGGAAAATGCTAAATAAACTCACAGAAGGCTTTATATTCTCTCCAAGCCACCCATTTGTGCTACCTGATTCCCACAAACTCAATTCAGGCTGCCAGCCAGCTCAGAATATTAGCATCTGCTTAAAAGCTTATTTTAGCAAAGTGATAGAAAGTGGTTTTATTTAAGGTTTGTAGCTTTTTTTTTCTGCATTAATTGCCTCCTTCTCTTTTTAATATTTTGAGTGCATCTCAGGCATATGAGATTGATTCAGAAAGTGATATAATTCAACCATAATATTGATCCACAGATTGAAACTAGAATATATTGGTCAGGGAGGTACAAGCATTGTAAATATATATTTTTTTTCTTTGACTTGCTGCTCTAGAAAAACACTCAGTTGAGCTTCACTCTGAATTGTAGTGCCAGTATATTTAGCCAGAAATAGTTACAAAGCAGATTACTATGTATTTTTTAAATATGAGGAGATTTTAGAATGTGTTGCATAATTTGACAAGAGAGACACTTGGAATTCTAGGGAGGAGATCTGTGCAAATTCAAAATTATATTTCTTCCCCTATTTTTGCTATTCCTGTTCAAAGATCAATTACCTAGGAAGAATTTCCTCAAGTCTTTCAAAATATCTGTTTTTCTGTGTTTCTTTGAGTTCCCAGTGCCGGAATTGTTAGTTATGTAGACAATCAGTTCCTTGTGGTTTCAGCTATCGACCCAGTTTTAATTGTAAATGTTACCAGGGCTGAGGGCAGAGTGTCTGCTAGGAAGCACTCCTGTGCTGTAGGGCACTTGGAAACAGAGAAGGCTCAAGCTGTTGGATTGCTCTGTTTGTGGAGCTGTGCTGGGAATGGTTACCAGCCCTCCATTCCACAACAGGGAGCTGCCAGGGGGAGCTGGTACATCCCAAAGCCCTCACCTGCTTATGCAAGCCAAGGGAAGTTTCTGTGAAAACTGATTGTAATGCTGCCTCCCACACCAGCTGCCTTACCCAGCAGTTCCCAAAATCAGCTCTGTGTGGTGTGGCCATAGAGCTGAGGGACAGAGCCCTGAGCCAGCCCCCTCCTGCACCCCCACGACCCCACACACCACTTGGTGTTAGATCAGGAGTTATGACTGCCATGTCCATCACATAGATCAGAAGTAATCCACAGCACTTTTATAATCCAGCTTTTCTGAGAGGAACCTCCGTGTTTTGTAGTCTCTGTACTCGTGTTCTTCTTTGCCTTATGGGAAGGAAAAGCAGATTAAGGAAATACATAGGTAGCACTGCTGGTCCCTCTGCAACAGACTGCTCATGGCAAAATGTTCACCATCCCGCTGAATATATTGTTTTAAATAAGATACAGTCTTGGATTTTTTGCATGGCAATTATAGACTATGTTACCACAGTACAGTGAAGTCAGGTGTAGGTTTTCTAAAACAATTTTTGGGTACAGACTTTATCAGCTAAATGATAAAAAGGATCCATTTATACCCATTATGTGTAAATCATCCATGTTCCAGCACAGTCTAGGCTAGCAGAGTGATAGAAAATTTTATGTTCTACAGCTCTGTGTGCATTCTGTGCTTTAACGACTTCAATTTTATTTTACAATCTAGAGTTGGGACTTAAGAGGATTTGAACTTTACTAGCAAGCAGCATTGTCTTTTCATGTGACAGATTGACAGAGGTGGGGTCATAGAGACATTTATCATGATTGACATGTCTGTTTGCTTATTAAACTCCCACCTCACACAAACATACCCATTACCTCAGGTCCTGTCAGAATTACACTGATATTGACAAGGTGTTTTTCTGATTTTCCGTTGGAAGTGAATGTCAATAACTACAGGGACATTTTCATTGAAAATTATTTCATTCTTGCATTGGCAGAACTACCCCATTCAAAATGCACTGACTTTCCAAAAGCATAAAGTGTACTTCTTCAAAGTAAATTTTCTACATTTAAACCAAACCAAGACATTGAGGAATAGTCAGTGGAAATGCTAACAGAAATAGAGAACATCTAAAATATTTTGGTGTTTGACAGCTAATACGTACTGTGGGCTGAGGCCCTACAGAGCTACAAGCACTAAACTTTATTATTCTGCACAATGTTACTGGGACGTGGCTGTATGCTATGTGAATCCAGTGAATTTGACAAATTTGTCTTCCCATAAGCATGAATACAATAACAATGGTTCAGAAGCTAAAAAATTGCAGCCTTTTGTGGAAAAAGCGGCCATTCTCATTACAGCTGAACAAAATCTCCTTGGATTATCATTAGCTCCCTATTTTTCGCCCTTCCTTTCTCTTTCCTTTTTGCCCTTACTCCTGCCTCTCCTTCCAGCCCCACTCCAGCCATTTCTTTCTGGGGCCTTGTAATAAAATGAACTCAGATTCTTCTCATCCTTTGGGGTTGTTTCCAAATTGTCTCTTAACTGTATCACCCAGTCCCCTCTTTCTCATTCCCTCCCAATCTACAAATTCAGCCTGAGGATCTAGGCCCAGGTTTCCAATACCCTTACTTTCCTGTTGTATCTTAAGTACTTACTCTGAATAAGAAACAAACAAAATCTACTAAATAAATAATAAAGCCTAATGTGGGTACTTTGTTATGCAACTAACATAGCTATGGTGAAAACCCCATTGATCAAACTGCTTAAGGAAAGAACAATTTACATTTTAATGACACAAAACTAGCTTCTTTTCACTTCATCAGGCATTTAAAGCAAAGCAGGGATATGGGCTTTATATCTGAGTGTGTACTGCCTCACTCCTTCCTCTAATGCCACACACATCCCCAGGTGAGAGCTGTGGAGGTACCATACAAACACAAGAGGGGAGCTGCTTAGACTGAAGGACAGTGCTGCCAGGAGAACAAATGGCTCTGAACTGGTCAGAAGTGAGCTCTCAGAGGAGGTTACAAATTTATAACCATATACGCCTTGAATTCCTGCGACAATATTCCAACAGAAATGGGGACACACACACACGATACCATGAAACGAACTTTGATCATTTTTGAAATGGTTGAGAGACTGTGACTCTGGGTGAAAGCAGATGATCAGATTAGATAGCATGAAATGTCACTTCTACAGTCCTGTATTCTTGTGTCTCAATTAAAAATGAAGACTTTGTTCTAAGCAAAACAAGTGAGAAATGCTGCTGGAGACCAATTTGTACACATGACGTTGATCTTGGCTGGCAGGATCAAAAGTGCTGGCAGGTGGCTACTTTTGGATGTCTGTGCCAATGGGATGGCTGCACGGCCATCACTGTGTACCACCCTCCTTATGGCTATTGGCAGTGCTGTCCTTGACTGCTGGTGATCAGTCACTTCATTTAACCATTGAACTCACACTGGAGCACTTGAAGTTCAGGTGTAAAATGATGTAGGTGAAGGAACCCTTCGTAAATGGTAAAAAAAAAGCAGGTTTTCCTAGAACAGGGTCCTAGGGATAAATCCAATGTTCTTTTGCCAATTGGATTGAAATATATGGCTTAGAACAGAGATGTCATCATGCCAGGAGGAAAAAGCAACACCATACCAAACACACACTACAGGAAAACCAAGATAGAAAATGACAGAGGGGAAAAAAAAAAAAAGAAAAGGTTAAATACTGATCCTCATGTAAAGGAAACAGGTGCTTACAAAATTTAACTGTTACATACAATCACACTTGAATTTAATTTCATAGATTTGTTTGAGCAATAATTGGAAAATCATTTGCTGGCAGCTCATGTGCTGGCATTGTGTATCTGCAGACAGTGATTGCATTACAATGAGAAGTGGGATGCCTGAAATGAGAAATCCACCACCCTGCTCTGTGCCAGCTCCTGTGTTGTTAAGCAGTACATGAAGCAAAGCAAAGCACT
The DNA here is from genome assembly GCA_013400215.1 of Cisticola juncidis. Lineage (NCBI taxonomy): Eukaryota > Metazoa > Chordata > Aves > Passeriformes > Cisticolidae > Cisticola > Cisticola juncidis. The sequence goes on from VXBR01009075.1 coordinate 858,473, forward strand.
GGAGGGAGGGAGGACATGCTCAGAAACAGCAGCACGTCAAACTCCAGCCTATAGCTCACATTTTGCCATAGCAGAGAGGGTTCCACGTCTCCTCTAAACTCGACTTCAGCCCATTCCCTCCTGACAGAAATGAACCTGCAGAACATGACAAATATTAGAGAGGAATTCCAGGACTCCTCAAAAATAAGGAAAAAAATCCAGTCAGATTGACTGTTCCATTTAACAGGACAAAGCCTTTAGACTGTGAAAATTACCAGAATTGACGTTCAAAATGATGAGTCAGGTCCCTGAAAAAATAATGAGATGGACTACAAAATGAAAAGACATTTAAAAGAAGAATGCCACTGGGATTTTTTTCCCCTCTGATAAGTAATCAGTGTGTGTGCTCTTCTTTCAGGCCCCCAAGAGAGGGGGCTGGGAGGCATATATAGAGATTTAGATTCTCCTCCCTGTCTCAGTGTCACTAGCCTAAATGGCATTTGCTCCCGTGTCATGCGATGCTGTCATGGTTGCTGTGCAACTTCATCTCCCCTGCCAGTTTAATAGGGAACTTTGTCGGCTTGTGCTTAGGTAATATTTTAATGTTATTTCAGCAGCTAGAAGGATCAGGAGTTTAATCTTTCAAAGAAGAAATGTACCACTAAAATATCTTTAACTTTATTGTCAGCTTGGAGCTTTAAGAAAAATACCAGAAACCTTGCAATTTACAATAGCGTCTTTAGATTTAACAATGCTGGGAAAAAGAAATCCCACTTGTCTCACTAAATCCAGCACTGAGGGGTTTGCACAGGTATTAATCTTTTGATAAAAATGTCACATAGTCAATGCTACCAGTGATCATGCATGTGCTATTTATGTTCTCGTATTTGCAGCATAAAATCCTAGATTGTGAAATCTCTTGTCCCAGCAGCTGAGGTGCAGATGGGCGTAGTGTGAAAGAATGAAGGGATAAGAATAGAAACAAAATGTTATTTTTAACAGGATGCCTACTCATGGTGAGGCATTTGTTGCTTTTCATTCCAGTGAGGAGATAATCATGGGGTTTTTTGCAGACGGAAGAGATTTGTACCCTTATCTACAGGACTCTTTAAATTCCCAGCAGTACTTCTATACATAACAGGACTGATGCTAGTTATTTATCATTAGAAAAACTCAATGAGGAGGCTGTTTTTCTGTAGCCCACTCACAATCAACATTTCTTGCAGAATAACTAATGAAAAGAATACTCCCCTGTCATGATATACCACGTATTATGATCCTCAGGGTCCTTCTCTTGTGGAACCAGTGTCCTCCTCTGGGATGAGAATTCACTGAGATCAAGGGAGAATTTGGATGTCTTGCAAACCATCAGGCTAAGGAGTGATAACTGCTCATAAAAGAGTGGGTTAGAATACAGTGCAGTGGCTGCTGCAGACAAGGCAATATGTCAAGTCTCAGTTAAAATTACATATCCTCTTAATTTTTTTTTAAATCCTGGATTATGTAACGTGTAAACACAATTTCCTAAGTATTCAACCCAATACTAGCAGTTCATTACTTCAGATTTCTGTTGCAGACCATTCACAAGCAGTCTGAGTAGTACTCTGAAGTGTTTTTGTTGCGTTGTGAGATTATCAGAGAAGTGGTGTGATGGTCAGGAGCCTCAGCTTTCAAAACCCTCAAGTGAAAGAATGAGATTGGAAATCATTTTGAGAATAATCTATTTACAAACATCTTATTTCTATTGTGTGGGGGGTTTTTTGTTTGTTTTTTGTGTTTTTTTTTAATTCAAATCCTTATCCTCTACTGATGGTGCTTCTTTGGGGGTTAGTTGTCGAAGGCAGACTGGCCTCAAGACTCATTACCCTGAAAGCAGGTGGGAGTGGCATTTGACAGGAACTGGTAAACAGGAGAACAGGGGGAAAGGGTGTGAGGACAGACCAGGAGGCAACAGAAAATGTCTGGGCTCTGTGTCATGCAGGTGTCCCTGGGAGAGATGTAGGGTAGATGGGCAGGCATAGGAGGATGTGGGGAAAACATTTCCAGGCTGGAGAAAAAACAGGATAAAGGCAGGAATGGTCAAAGGATAACCAGGAAACACATCTCAGTCCCAGGACTGAGCCCAGGGCTCGGCTGCACTGCACATAAACACCTCTGAGCCCCCTTGGCTGTGTGTGTGTGTGTGACCCCTCCAGTGCCTTTTCCTCATATACAGCAGCAGTGCCTGTGCTGAGTTCTGCTGCTGGCCCACCTGGGGCTGTGGCTGCTCACACCAGGAGAAAACACTGATAATGCAAAACACGTTCAGGTGTGAAAGATAACCAGCATGAGGATTAAGCAGTCAGGTTGTTTATTTTTTCCCATGAGATGCCTTATTCTAGCTTCTGTGACAGAGTCCACAGCTTGGAGGACCTTGCCTTCCTTCCTGCAGAAACTGGGGGTTGCAGACCTCTGAGTGATGCTACAAGTGGGTCCCTGAGATGACCAGAAATTAAAGATTTTGAGCTGGGCTGGGAAGAGAGACGGGCCCACAAGTCACGTCTTATAGTGATATCTCAGCACTTTATAGTGAAACCAGGGGATGAAAGAGGGTAGTTTGAATGAAATGCTGAGTGAAGAAATCCCAGCAGTGCCTGCTGCACTTTGAAGGCATTTAAGGTGTCAGCATACACTGCTCAGAAGGACCTGCGTGGTGTGTGAGGGAATCCTCAGGAAGAGGGTCCAAAACCTAATACAGAGAATGCTGCCCTGGAGTACTTGGATTATAGCCCTGTCTGTGCTACAGTGCTGCTCAGTGACTTTATTTATTTATTTATTATTTTTGTCACAGTGGCAGCTAATTGTTCATTCTTGGTTTTCTGGCTCTGATTCTGTATTTTGTCCTGTTCAAGTGTCTTATTTGCATTATTCCAGGGTTTGATTCTTCCTTGGCTGTGGGTTGGGTGAGGGAGCAGGGAGGGAAAGAAGAGAGCAGCTTTGCCTCTTCTCTGAGGCAGCTTGCTGTCCCTGGCACTCTGCCTGCTGTGCTGAGGCACTGGAGACGTGAGGCTCTCCTGCTCCCTCAGGAGCCCTCTCTGCTCAGCTGGAAAACACAGCCCAGAGCTTTCCGTGAGCCAGCTGTGCCACCAGGGCCTGCCTGGCCTGGCCTGGAGGGTGCTCAGGTAATTGAAGGCAAAATCAAGAGCCTGGTCAGCTTCTTCTCCCTTCAGTTTTACAGATGGCTCATAAAGCACTTCCCATCAGTGTTTTATGGCTCTCTACCACCAATCTGTTGTTTATGCATCTCGACTGCCTTGGTGGCAGGATGCCTGGAAAATAAAATAATTGTTCTGTAGCAGTTTGTTCTGTTTTATTAACGATTAAAGTATTCATCAGTGTAATTCCCCATTAAATTTGCTCTTGGCTCCAAACCTCCAGGGCCCCATCTCAAATTTGCCCAGTGTGAGACATTTGTTTTGCTGAACTATTTTCTCTCAATGACTCTTATTATCACCAATGTGGGTAGCTATATCTACCCAACACTTTCCATTTATGACCCTATGCCCTTATCAGGGTGGATATATAAGTAGTGACTTGGCACCAGGGTTTGGAAACATTTGCAGGCTCATAGTTTAACTGAAAAGAAATCAACTGGTATAAATTAAGCCACCTCCATGGACTTCAGTGGATCTATTTCAAATTCCAGCTGCTGAACTTTTAGTATATAGTAATCTTGTTGAAAATCAGGGGATCTGTGGATGATACAAGGCTCTAACCACTTGTTTCAACACTTGCATGACTGCTGTTAAAAGGGTTTAGAAGCAAAGATGTTAATTCTGAATGGCTACTGTGCTGAGGTGAACAGGTAGAGGTAAAACTATAAGGGCATGATGTCTTGATTTAATCATATCAACACAGTGAATAGAAATTATTTTTCATCTTTCAGGATGATAAGAGAACAATTAAGTCTTTTTGAAAGACAACGATGATTAGGAAGAGAAAGTAGGACATAAGGCTTTGTGTGGACCTACAAAACTAGCCTACATAATTTTCTCATCTCACCTCCGGGGGGAAAAATATATATATTTACCTTGTATCAATGGAGATAAATTATTTTTTCCTCGTGAAACTTGAAAGCTGCAACTCAATGTATTTGCTTTCTCATAAATTTGGTATTGAAATAACAAGGGACTTTCCTGACCATGTATGTAGTCAAACCCCCAGATTACTTGAATTTTTGGGGCATGGAAAGGGATGAAGGAGAAAGGAAACAAAGTCAATGTGCAGTCCACACCTGACAGTCAATAAAATCCAAGGGGTGAATAGCCCATGCCTACTTCAGTGAATGGAAACAAAAACATATTTACAAAGGCTGCATTTGCATAAAAGCATGTTTGAAAAGAACTTAAAACATCTAAGCTGTATTTAGAAGATGACTGAAAAGAAGGGAGTTTGATATAGCAGGGTTTCAGAGAAGAGGCAGAGGCACTGTGTTGTTAATGCTGGGGATTAGCAACTTAATTAGCTCATTCTTTAATGCAGGAAATTACCTAGCAAAAATGAGACTAGTTAAAATTTGCAAGGACTTAAAATATTAAAATCAGGAATGGACAGATTTTCAATGATACTTACATGCCTACTAGATAAACATTTTTCTCTAGATGACAATTTTTATTTTTTAATACTTCTGCCATTTGGTCCCAAAGGTTAAATGTGAGTTTACTTCCTTTGATGATGTTGAGGAGAGTACTGGGAGCTTCATCTCACTGTCACATAAAGGTGATCTCTAATTTCATGGTACTATCATCTTTGCTCAAGACTGTATCCAGATGAAAATAGTGTGACTTTTTCTAGGTAACTCACATGTAGGCAACAGCAGTGATGTTGAACGTGATCTTAGATCTGGGTGAAATTTTTTGATCTCAGTTACCTAAATATCATCTTTTTGGCACAGTGATTTTACGGCTAGAAGCTCCAGCCAGGTAGTCCCCAAAACTTCACAGGGTGAAGAAATACACTGAACGACCTTGAATCAGCTGTAAGTGGTGAGAACCACAAAATCATCATGGGAGTCAGAATTTAGTATTTTTCTGTAGAGATCACATATGTTTGTGGGACAACACAGTTGTTATACTGTTTGGGTTATACCTCCAAACAGCTGACATGTGTATTCACTAAACACTAAAAAATTATTGTCATTTTACTGTGTAAATGTCTCAGTGTCCCTCCAAATCAGGTAGTCTTGTTACTGCTTTTCATCATAAATGGGCACAGAGGGTTTGGGATTTTTTGCATTCCTTGTTTCAGAGTGGTTTTTTTGTTTGTTTGTTTCTTGTGTTTTGGGGTTGTTTTTTTTTGTTTTGTTTTGTTTTGGTTTGGTGTGGGTTTTTTGGGTTTTTGGGTTTTTTGGGTTTTTTTTTTTTTGTTTTTTGTGCTGAATGTAACCAGAAATAAGAATGTACTTTAAAAATATTATTTAAAGCAAAATCCTAATATTTATACTGTTTATCAAAGCTAGTTGTTTGTAATTAGGCCATCCCAATATCTTGGTTAGCTAAAAATGGTTTCTTCTTACACACACACAAAAAAAAATAAAACAGAAGAGTCAGTCTTGAAATAGATTTCTGTCAAATGTTGAAAGGTTAAATCAATGGAAAAAAAAGGAAGGAAGAAAGAAACACTACAAGTATTCTAATTTAAGTAAAGTTATGCTTTATCTGGGACAATAACAACTGAAAAATTAAAAGAGAAATATATTTTGTATGATTATGTTCCTTTAGGCTTACTTTCTTCTATCTGTACTCGTTTAATGCAATGTGATTCTTTTACTGTATAATGTTTTTTTTCCTTCTTTTAGTGGCTAAGCAATAAGAATGAAGACTTGGAAATGGGACTCATTGTTCCAACACAACAAAAGCACTCTGTTAAAAAAACCCATGGTTGTTGTTTCCTTTTTTTTTTTTTTTGTTTGTTTGTTTGTT
>VXBR01009075.1:864584-990729 GCA_013400215.1 Cisticola juncidis
TTTTTTTTTTTTTTTTGCTTTTCCAAAATAAAACTTAAAACATGTCCCATGACCAGACGTTTCAGCTTTTGGATTATTTGGTTCAGTCTAGTTAAACATTCACTGGTGCATTAAACATTCACTGGTGCGTTTGTGGAGAGCATGTATTGCTAACCTGATGTTGTTTTCTCTGCCTCTGCTCTGCCCAGCCAGGGCAGGCTGGGAGTGCCCCCTTTGCTCACACATTTTGTCTCCACAGCTCTCACATGCTCAAAAGCTCAAAGGGGAGATGAGCCCAGCCTTTGAGGTGTTAAGATTTGGTCTTGATCCTTTGAATTCTAAGTATGGGGCTTTAAATGAAACTTGAAATATGTCTAACATATTTCTTCCCCCTTTCATTTTAGGCTAACTTTAACCTTGTCTTGTCCCATGGACTTGAAGAACTTTCCTATGGATGTACAGACATGTACAATGCAGCTAGAGAGCTGTGAGTGTCCAATTGCTTTATCTATCAAATAACAAGGTTTTACCCTAACATTCAGTGATTAGTTGATATTTACATTATCACATTTGTGTGGTGAGACTCAGTATTCTTGCTTTGTAAGGGAATTATGTTTATCACCGTAATGTGAGGACTGCCTGTTTCTATGCTGTTCCAACTCCTTTTTCTTTCTCCTTCCTGGGTCACACCACCTTACCCATCAGAACTGCATCACTTCCAGGGTAAATACAGCAATGCTGAGGGGGAGAAATGACTAAATCTCAGGAAAGTGAGAACAATTGTTACATAACCAGGGATTAGCTGTGTCTGATTGAGTTAGGCTCACTTTTGGAAAATGGAAGAGAAACACCTGATGAAGCAGAGGTCCTGTTAGGGATACCTAAGCTGGTGTGCTAAACACAGGCAAGGCATGGACTGGGGAGCCAGCACACACCACAGCACTGCCTCAGCCTGCCCAGGCAACCATCAGGCAAACCCAGGAGGGGCTCACACTGTGGCAGCTGCCAGGGATCATTCCCAGCATTCAGTAGGTGCCAATCCACCCTGGATTTTATCTATCTATCTATCTATCTATCTATCTATCTATCTATCTATCTATCTATCTATCTATCTATCTATCTATCTATCTACTTATTTACTTATTTACTTATTTACTTATTTACTTATTTACTTATTTACTTATTTACTTATTTACTTATTTACTTATTTACTTATTTACTTATTTACTTATTTACTTATTTACTTATTTACTTATTTACTTATTTACTTATTTACTTATTTACTTATTTACTTATTTACTTATTTACTTATTTACTTATTTACTTATTTACTTATTTACTTATTTACTTATTTACTTATTTACTTATTTACTTATTTACTTATTTACTTATTTACTTATTTACTTATTTACTTATTTACTTATTTACTTATTTACTTATTTACTTATTTACTTATTTACTTATTTACTTATTTACTTATTTACTTATTTACTTATTTACTTATTTACTTATTTACTTATTTACTTATTTACTTATTTACTTATTTACTTATTTACTTATTTACTTATTTACTTATTTACTTATTTACTTATTTACTTATTTACTTATTTACTTATTTACTTATTTACTTATTTACTTATTTACTTATTTACTTATTTACTTATTTACTTATTTACTTATTTACTTATTTACTTATTTACTTATTTACTTATTTACTTATTTACTTATTTACTTATTTACTTATTTACTTATTTACTTATTTATTTTAAGGGGGGCAAAAGATTTAGCTGTATGTCTATGAGCTGTGGGCTGCCACCTGTCTTTGTGCCCAGAGAATCTTAGACTGGTTTGGGCCAGCAAAATTAGGTTTTGGTGGCAAACCAGGGCAGTACTTCAGAATATAAGAGCATTTATTTCTTGCTTTTAACAGAGTAATGGTGCAGTTATAGCAACCGACAACTAAGAGGAATCGTGCTGCTGTTAATTGAACAGTTTGAAAATGCTACAGAGATAACACGTACTGCAATAAAAGATGCTTCTCAGACATAAGAACATTTGCTCTTTTCTGGTCAGCTGCCATCTAATAAACTCTGATTCCTTTACTGCAGTTGGCTACACCATGAATGATCTGATATTTGAGTGGCTAAGTGATGGACCTGTGCAAGTCGCAGAGGGATTAACCTTGCCACAGTTTATTTTGAAAGAAGATAAAGAACTTGGTTATTGCACAAAACATTACAACACTGGTGAGAATTATTCTGTTTTTTTCTATCTATTGTTCCAATAGTATCTATAGTCAATTGGTAATGGAAAAATATGGGTAAAATTAAAAAAAAAGAAATTAAAATTTGATTCAGTCACACTTTTTAAAAAATCTGAATAGAAAGAATTTTTTTCTCTGCGTTTTGAAAGATTTCATTTCAAAATTTCCTTTAATTTTATTAAAGTAATCTAATGTCCTTAAAATGATTGAACTATTTAAAATATTAAAGAAATTGATTAAAAACCTAATTGTTTTGATATCCTTAAAATGAAACATGTTAAAAAATTAAGTCTTTTATTAAATATTGATTCATCACTTTTAAAGTATTGATTTTTCTGAACCTAGTTTATTTCTCTGGCATATCAAATTGCCAGTGAGGAAAAATATTAAATTTTCACCAGCTTTTATGTGCAATCTAATTTATGAGATGTAGCATGTCAAAACACAATGTTTTCATTGCTGATCTGAATAGTGGACAGACATGGAATGTTGGGAAATTAAATGTTTGTTAATACCCTAAAGTTCTTTTCTTTCATTTGCTGTTTAGGAGTTTATAATGCTGTGTTTTCTAGCTTTAGCTTTAAAGAGAAGAGGAAACTCTGTTAAATTTTTGATTTAGCTCCTTGGAGTTTGTTTAATGGGGACAGCATTTAGAGAACAGTTTTCTGGGTGCTTTCTGGGATTAAATATAATCCCTCTCATCTAAAATAGCTTTTTCATCGTTTCAGCATAAGAGCTGATCTGGCTGCATCAAATACATTTTTTTCACTCTATGAAATAATACAATGTGAGAGGTTCTGCCTCTGCAAAAATAATGTCACATTTATGTCTCACGAAAACTGTTGGGTTTAATTTTTATAAATGCAGCCTCTCATTTTGGAGCCCAAAATACCAAGGAAGAAGAACTTAGTGATTAGCACCTCCACTACTGTCTTCTCTGCAGTTTGCTCCTTCAGGTTTGGTGGGAAATTAAAATGTGGATAAAACTCATTACTGAGCCTTCTCCTAAACCCACTGTCCAGGCTGTGCCACAAAAGTCTGCAGAGCCTCTGACAGGCTCTGTGCCACTGCTGCCCCTTCCCAGCCCCCTTCTGTAGGGCAGGCTGGTCAGGAGCAGCCTCTGCCCAGCTCTCAGCATCTGCCTTTCCAGGCACAGCTCACTCATTCTAGAACTCCTGGGCTGTCAGAGGATATTATTCAGTCTCCACTCCTCTCTTTGCCAAGCAGCCTCTGCACTCTCATTTGTGCTAACCCCTGCACCCACCATTCAGCATTGTAGACCACCAGAAAAATATAGGGGCATCACAAAAAGGAGCAGTCTAATTTCCCCTGAAAGGGTGAATGAGGAAAAAAGCATCTTCATTCATTTTCCAACCAACACAAAAGGGGTCCTTTGCAACCATTAGCATGACACGTCAGGAATGAGAGGCTCGCAGTCCCTAACCCAGAGTAAATTTTGAGAGCAGCACAGAGTGAGTGCATTAGTAGCTGATGAGCTGCTGCAGCTCAGGACTCTGCATCTCTTGCTGCACAGCTAGTTCCACTGCCAGGCAATCCAAAACCTCTGTCCTCCTGACTGCTGTGCAGCAACTATCAGTTGTTTGAAGAATCACTCACCTCCCATGAGAGATTGGTTTAGGTTTCCTGGAGTCTGACTTTCAGCAAAATCAAAGTAGACTTTGAGTTGATTCTGCTGTGATGCATAATCCATAGACAGGGGCTCATTAGCAGAACGAGGAGTGTGAACTACCCTAGGACTGCAGGAGTAGCAGTTTACAATTTGTCAGTTCAAGCATGATTGCTTAATCTCATGCCTCTAAAATACCAAAAATGCTGTCCCCTTTTAATACTTATAACATTATATTTGACTAAAGTAAAAGCTCATTGAATTTTGAGGAAAGAAACATTATTTTGTGTCTTCTGCAGATGAAACAATTGTGCTGATATTAGTTTTCTCAGTTAATATGAAGAACTGGGCACTTCAGTGTTCAGTGGTCCCATGCTTCCCCCAAGCTGGTATGCAACAAGTGCCTGACTAGTGTTTGTGTATGGATCTGCTTACAGTATTAGGAAACCGGCCAGACATCTAACTTATGTTCAGAAAACAAGATACAAATGTGCAAAAAGCATTTATGAAAGTAATTTCATGTTCTAGGAAAGTTTACATGCATTGAAGTCAAGTTTCATTTGGAGCGTCAGATGGGATACTATTTAATCCAGATGTACATTCCTAGCCTGCTGATTGTCATTTTATCCTGGGTTTCTTTCTGGATCAACATGGATGCTGCTCCAGCCAGAGTTGCACTGGGTATCACTACTGTTTTGACAATGACCACGCAAAGCTCAGGATCAAGAGCTTCCCTCCCAAAAGTAAGGAAATAATTTTGTACCATGAATTTGTTCCTAATAAGAAATGTTTGTGCTACTCTTTTAAATTTCAGAAAGGTCTGTGTAAATGTGTATCTGATCAGGATATATGATAAAGTGATAACAGCGTGATGTCAAACCTGCAATACCCTTGCACTTGGATTAAGAAATGTTTCTGCTCTTTTGGTGGACAGATGAATGGTACAGCAGTGTGAATTTTTAATAAGTTTCTACTAGTTTTGACACTTATTTTTGAGTATTTAGAAACCAGATTTTATGAGGTACTTAGATATCTTACTGGATTTCTTTCAGACTGGGGACTTTAAAAACACTGGACTGTTAGACTCTCAAATATCTTGATGTTTCTAGATATGGCACTTAGTCCAATGAATATATAAATATATCTCCCAAAAATGTATATATAAAATACATGTATGTAACATATATACAACTAAAAGATTTCTTTGGAGAAATTTCTTAGTGTGGAATTGCTGATGTCTTTGTTTCACAGCAGAAATTGTCCATATTCCATTCATTCAAGTGTCATCTGAAGACCTTCATCCTATCTATGCACAAAAATATCCTTTCATTCAAATTTTGTAAGGCTTTTTAATCCTGGCCAGATGCCGTAGATGAATTTACAGATTACAGACTGGATTCTCTGCTTAGTCAGGCTGACAGCTCTTTTCAGCATAGCACAGACCAAATGCTTCTGATAACAGTGGTCCCAGAAGAACAGAATGTGCAAGCTCAGGTTTTGTACAATTTTGTGGACAGGAGCTCAGAGGTGGGTAAGTTTCCAGTAGTCTAAGGAGTTTTGAGATACAGTCCCTGAAGAGACCTTTTCCAGCTGTCCAGCATCAAAGGGAATGGGATCATAGTATCAATGAAAAGCACAAATTTTGAGTGTTTGTGTAGATCATGATCTATTCCAAGAAAGCAGGCTGTTTATTATGGTACTTCACCCTCAGTATCACATTTGTCTCATTCCAAATATGCAAGATGCTCAAGTGGAGGGCAACTTCAAAGATATAGGGCAACTCCAAAAAGTGCACAGATTGTGTTACTCCTTTGTTAGTAATGAGAAAGTATCAGTTAAAAATCTGGTAAGTACAACATTTAGTTCAGCTTCACTTACTCACTTTAAGATATGCATGATTTTCCATGCAAACTGGAAGCCTCTCATATATTAATTCAGAAATTCAAATTGAAAATTTATTAAACATTTGTTCAGACAATTCAGTCAATATTACAGTGAACATTCTGAGAAGAATGTCTGAAAAAATAATCTTGGCAAGAAGCATACAGGCTCTTTAAACAGCAAATTTGGTGTCGCTAAAGGCTGTGTCTAGATGGCACAACATGACTCCATGTGAAAGATTCCACATTTCCTATAAATTGCTTGAGAAGAATAGATAATACAAGAACTGTAGTGCAGATTCCCACCCACATTTCCTGCTGGGCAAACAAACCCTGACAAAAGGCTCTGCAGTATTACTATGCCCCAAATGCTAATGCTTTAGGAGGTGTTTTCATCATAGGCCTTTGGTCCGGCTGAAATGTTCTCTTTTGCATTCTGTTGTGTTTGAGTAGAAAAGTATTTGCTGAGTGGAAGAAATGGGAAAATGCAAAATGTGTTGACCGTGATATGTTGTCTATTGGAGAGGTTCTTCTCCAGGATTAAATACATTTATCTCATCAGCTGTCAGAGAACGGTGGTGGTCTGCCCATACTCCATGTTCTCCTATTCTGCTGTGCTCCTCTGCCAGAAAACAGGCACTAAGAAAAGTATCTCACCAGAAAGCCCAGTACACTCATTTCAGTCAGGCTGCACCTGCCTGTTGAATTTTCTCTGTGGAGTTCAGCTGAGCTCTGTTTTATAGCTCTCATCTGTATATGTTAATTAATCCTTGTGGGGGCTTTTGAAGGTGTGTCAGTTGACTTAAAAATGTGGTTCTAAGTGAATGCCAGCATTCCAGCCAGCCGAGTCCCACCCCAGATGACTCAGGTGCTTGGAGAAGCATGGGCACCATTTGGGTCCATACTGAATCACCAGAACCTGATCCCTTATACACAGAAGCAAGATTTCCTTGCTATTGCTGTTGCAGGCACTTAGCTGTTTTAAAACCCCATCTGTAACTTAATATCAAAATTGTATTTATTAACAAAATCTGCCCAGCTGAAATGCACTTAGAAATAAAATATGAAAAGAATTGAATCAAATCAGTGTCAGAGCTGAAGTCTCAAAATCCCTGTTTAAAAATAATGGTTTTCTAAGCCCTGTCTACATATTGCCAAGACACAGAAGTTAGGCTGCCAATGACACATTCATTTAAAAATTGCTCCAAGCATGAATGTCTAACAGAATAAGATATTTCAGGAGGGTTATTTTTGCAAGAATACTGAAAAAAAAACAACCCAGATGCAACTTTGCTTTGTGAAAGCAGCCTAGGATTGACTACAAGAGCTATAATTTTGCCATCCTTCTTTGTGTCCTATTTGTATTAATATAGATTTATGTAATTTGACTTTAATTTACCCAGTTTCATGCCAAGAGTTTCTTTCTATTCTTTTCTATTTTAAATAGAGCTTTACCTCTGAAAACAACAAAGTATCAAAACTTGCCAACTTTAAAGGGAGTAATTCCTTTCCCTAGAGAAAGGCAAAGAAGGATTGTGATAAGATTTCTTAGGGTTTTTTGTCTGTTTCCAAGTTACTATCTAAATGACTAAAGTGTTACTGTTTAGAAGTAATTACCGACATATTGTCCTCAGCCCTGGTGTAAGATAACACTACAGTGTTGTGTTTGCTTAAAATTGCTCTTTTCCATATTAATAACTAACATTCATTTCCATACACGAATTTCATAATAGTAGGTCATGGCCACACAGACATTAGGCACCCAGCTGTTGAAAATTAAACATAAGATTGAGATTGCTGAAAAGAAAGGAAAATGAAAAGAAATGAAAGAATGAGATTAATTCAATCTGAAGCTCATATTCGCTGCATATAAGAGAAGTATCTAGAATGCACTCTTCTAAATGAAATATATTTCTTTGGTAAATTTGGTAGCATTTCTGGGGAATTATTTTATTTGGAGCATTTTCTAATTCTGTCTAAGAGTATAGGGTGAAATTCCAATATCAGCAGCATAGTAATAAAGAAATCAGTATGCTTTTTTTACCTTATTCTTCCGCAAAGTCAATTTCTTTCTTACCAAAGGCAAGAGTAGACTATGAGATAGATTACATCACAGCAAAGCTACTGATCTAGGAAAGGTGACCTGCAGTGCCTGTTTCAGAAGGCTTTCAGAAATGTTATCCTCCTCCAAAACTTTAGCATAAACTGAGCAACTGAGCATGCACTGTGAGTCCATGAAATAATGATTTCCTGTGTAGGGAGTATCTGCAGAGAAATATTCACCATGGAGCCAACCTCTTTTAAAGTGATGAAATTATTTTGTGTATGCTACAGAAGACTTGTGAGGCATCCTGTAACCAGAACTGCCCTGTTTGGCTGTGTAAGGGGGTGCTAAAGAACTCATCCAGAAAGTTGGGATGGAGTTCCCTACTTGCAGTTTGACTAATCCATTACTGGGATGCCCACAAACGGTGATCCAAAATAGCAGGATTTCTCTGCTTAGTTCCTCTTCCCACACGTTCATGTGTATAAGTCTTACCCACATCTGATGCTCTTATGTCTGAATTCCCTGGTCACATCATCACTTTCCACTTGGCAGCTCCATCTGGGTGATGTTTGTTCACCCAGCTGCACCAGTGGCTCTTGCTGATCCGCCAGCTGAGCAGGAATCCTGGGCGCCAGCTGGGTGCTCACCGTGTCCACACAGCCACTGGGAAACCTCCACGAAGCCCTGGGCAGTCTGAGTGAGTCCTGTGCATGACCCAGGGGCCTCCCTTGCACCTGGGCTGTGCTGGGCTTTACCTCTGCAGAGAAACTCCAGGGCTCACCAGTTATGACCCTGCTGGGACCCACTGTACATCCCTGCAGCACCCAGCACAGGCTTGTCCTCTGCACAACCCAGGGACCCAAGGGCACCATGTGCCCATCAAAACAAGGACTGAGGATTGTCTGGGCACCACAAGGGACACCAACACATCTGTCTTTCCTTGCAGTCCCAGATGTGTATAGGCTGGGGGAGTAAAGCAGGGGGAACTCAAGGTCCAGTAGTGCAGAACTGTTAAGTGTTACAAAACAGTTCTTTTCTTCAGAGCTTTGAAGCACCATTTTCTTGCTATTCTTTTTACTTGTAAATGGCTCTCCTGTTGAATCAACAGAATAAAAAGTTTGAAAGGTTTTTCAAAAGAGGCATTTGAAAGAATAATGAGTTCTCTGCTGTGCTAGTTGTGTATTTTTCAGACTGCTTTCTTCTTAAAACACTTACATAAACCAAACCTTAGCAACAACAGTCCAAGAAAATGACTTAGTTTTAATGCCATAAAGCAAAACATTTCAGGATATTTTAAGTCAAGTTATAGCAACTGTATTTTACACAGTTGCACAGCTCTCATATTGTGTTACTTTAATGCACACTCCTTAATGAATGCATTTTCTGTCCCCAGGGAACAATCTGTGCAGAAAAAAAGTCTCATTCAAAGCTCACCAAAACTTCTGGGAGTCCTTTCATTCACTTTATTTTGCTTTAAACCACTACATATATTACTAAATACAATAAAAGCATAGGTACAGAGACTTACAAAACCAAAGCCAAACAAGTCTATCCCCTTTGGCAGTAAATGACTGCTGTTTTTATGTGTCATCCACTATCCCCTGCATATCTGGAAACTTTCACAGATTCTTCAGCTTCTGGCAGGCCAGTCTCCTTTACTTGAATGCCAGAAGCTATCAAGGAAGAAGATACAAGAATATGGCACTTTTTTTTTTAATTAAGGGTAAAACAATATCACGATAAAAGAAAAAAAAAAAAAAGAAATGAGGAACGATGCCAATAAGGACAAAGAATAGGTGCTACTATCAGTCTAACAGTGATGGTTTTGTTTGTGTACATTTGTTTTCATAGGAAGTAGAGCACCAAGGGGATTGCTGACTCTTTCATAAGCAAAGCACAGAGATGATACATTCTGGTGCAGCTTTATGGTAAAAAAAGCAATAATGAAGTAACTTGGAATGGAAGCAATTTTTTGACAAATTACTTTTAGTCTAGTCTCAGGATCAAAAGAGGAAATATGGAAGTAATTTGACAATCATGAGATTTGTTAATTGGCACTTGGATTATAAGGTGTCTGAGCATTTTGCACACTGCTTAAGTGATTAAGATACCCTATGGTTATAAGCTGTTTACACATTCCTGTTGGAGACCTAATGGTCCTAAACCTTGATCCTTTAATGTGTCTACACCACCTATTTACGTACCCTGATAGTGTTACTGTAAACAAACTTCCACTTCTAAAAAAATTGCTCAGGACTCTTAAGTATTTTAAAGGTTATCAGTTTTCTAAGAGTGGAAGAGGGTATCCTGTCCAAACTCTTGGAATTCAGGCTGCATTGTCAGGTAGGCATGAGGAGCTACTCTTCAGTCATGTACCAACATGGAAGTGCCTTAGAACTCACTCATTTTGTTAATTCCAGCATTCTCATAGAATTTTCTTTTTTGTTCACATTGCATTTTTAACGCACAACATATATTCCTTCTTTTACAAATATTAAAAGATCTTGAAAACTACTTTAACCTTTTCTGGGGGGGAGCAGGGGTTGACAAAGCTAGGTACAACTAATCTTTGTATTGAGACAATATTTTCAATATCTACTGGTATATTCCATACAGTATTTGAATCTGGATATAAAAAACTCTTCTACTCTGTATGATGAAGTCATATAGACTGAACCTAATTTTCAACATAAAAGTTCAGAAAGTAAAAGAAAAACTTTTAAGTAAGTGAATATTTCTTTGCATACTGTTATTTACTGAAATAGTTAAATGGGTGTGAAGTGATTGGGACTAAATATAGGCTTTTGTGTGTAAACAAACTGTCCTACAAAATGCTATAAAAATTTTGTTCCTGGCAAGCAGTTATAAGCACCTACTCATAACTTACAGTTCAGGAAAGATATTTTCTGGTTCTGCTCTACAAATTTTCATATTCTATTTCTTTATTCTGACTTCTTCTCCCTTTAATTATGTTTTCTCAGAAGTGGTTTTGAGGAAGGATATTAATGTGTGTGTGCTTGAGGGCAGGAGATTGTTTGAACGACAGTGGGAGAAGTGGTGCAGGCATCAGATGATTCGTGGAGTACCAGGCAGAACTTCCCAGCCACTTCAAATATTAACAGCACTGTGGCCATGTCAGTGCCAGCTTGAAAATACATCCTTGACCCCAATTAAAAGAATCTGTGGTGCTCAGAAACTTCTCTGCTACTTCCAGCTACAGCAGCTGGTCTCATTAAAGACACTTTTCTTGCAAATTTTGCACCTTTGAGATCTAGGTAGATACTTACAGAGCTAGCCTGTGCAGTTACAACTTCACTGGGAGCAGAAATCTCAATTAAAATTATGTTGGATGAGCTTTGGCACAGTTATATATGCTGTGATCATGCATCCATAATAGGAAGAATTCTTTTTCTTCCATTCCACAACTGTTTCTTCTTCTATAAAACTGAAGTCTTCAGTATTCTGCATAGGAAAGAAGACAAAACCCAGCAGAATCCATGCTACTTGTGAGAAAAGTAGGAGGAAGAATGATATAAAAGTTAAACACAGCACCTAAATCTGATGACAGAAATTGTCACACTGTTCTGTTTAGTTGGGCTGCAGGTACCTGGTACCCTGGACAGTCTTTGGGTCTTGCAATGTGTGGGTTCTAGCATTTCTCTCTGTCCTTCATTCTGTGCAAAGCCAACTGATGAGATATGACTGCTATGTTGTTTGATTAATGCCAGTACATTAGGATCTGTAGCAGACTCTACTCTATGAAAGTGAAAAATGAATGACTGAGTAAATCAGTCACCTTTTCCAGTGGACTCATCTAAACTTCAAAGTTTACTTTTCTGTATAGTGAAGACAGTGGTATTTACTGTACAACAAAAGCAGTAGTTGCTGTCATGTGTGACAGCTAAAAATATGCAATAAGATGTGTCTGAATACCTCTGGGATGTAGCTTGAGTACTCCTGGAACTTCCTCAGCAAGTTTTATAATGTATTCATCTGGGAGCGCTGGCGTTCAGCAGAGCCTATTTCAAGCATCCAAGAAGGGCTGAAGTTATTGTGCACACCAGTCTGCTGATTGTTTCATAACCCTGGCACGATACTGGAGCCTTCAGCTTCATTGTCACAGCCTTCAGGACTTTGTGGTGGCTTTTAGTGTCTCTCTGAGGAGTGCCTTGTGCTGCTCTCTCTCAGACAGAAGCACTGCAAACCCTCTCTGCAGCAATGACGAGCTCTGTTGTGGCTCATTCGTTTCAAGTAATTGCAAGACTTGACTCTATTAGATCATCTAGAACTATTACTTATGAATATATTCTGTTAATATTTAATTTGAAAAAAATGTTGATGGGACGCCCTGGAGTCTGCAAAAAACATTTTCATTTGCAGTTTACCTCAAGGCTGCTGCCTTCCAGTCTGAATATCAGTGCTCACTACACGTGGCTGCTGAAGCAGCTGGGCCATCGACCTCTTACTCCCAAAAGTTGTCTTTGAGTGACAGTGGAACCAGTTGAATTCTGTTACTTGAATGACAGGTCTTTCTTTTCCTTTTGGGAAACATTTTCATGGGAAAAAATTAATTGCTTGTTGATATTGATGCCTAAAAGTATTAATTCCTTCTTCTCTCCCTCTTCCCTGCAAAGAAAACAGAGGGAGACAATTTACTTTTTCATGGATGGATCAAAAAAACTTCTGTAGGAGCAGGAACTAAATGACTCAGTGTGTCTTGTTTTTGCATAAAATATCTGTGTTATGACAAAACTACAACTTTATTTCATCAATAGTGTGGCACGATAATCTTTGCTGAAGTAAGATCAGCTTTGGAAATGAAACAATTCTGAAGTAGGTATTGGCAAGAAAATTGTGTAATTTTGGGTTTTAAGGCATGGTCATGAATTCTAGAATGTGTCATAATTCACAGCCCGTTGTATTAAAGTTTTAAACTGTGATGAAATAGTGCCTTTTTCTTCTTATTTCCTCTTCCTAGAAGCTTGGAATTAATTGAGATATCTTGTCTCAAAGAGAAGGGAGCATGAGAATAAAAAGCTTTGATCCTCAGAGCTTCTATCTGGTGTTAGGCTGCCCTGCCTGTGACAAAGAGACACAGAGTGCTGTCTTCCCTCATTTTACCAAAGGTTAAGGCTCTGGAGAACGGAGCCAGGGCTTTCAGCACGTCTAGAGAGGAACACAATGACTAAGTCATAGCAGAAAATGTAAGATAAAAACAAGGGAGACCACATAACAAATGTAGCTCAGTTCAGTGATTCATAGAAAATGTAGTCTAATTATGTTACAAATAGTTATTGATAACGACACTGTTATAAGGAGAATATATCAATATTTGTCACTTATTGGAGAAATCTTTTGTGTTATAAGATTGAGAAACTAAAAAATGTCTTAAAATTCTGCATTGATGTAAATTATTGCATTTTCTGTCTCTTTTCTGCAGAAGAGCATTTTCCTTTGTGTGTGTAAAGGCAATTGAAATACTTCATCTATTGATTTGTACTAAAATTTTGTTAACAGTTCTACTTTTTAAATTTATCAGTGGTCAAGAGGCATTGATGTTCCCCCATTTTTAAGGGATGATCAACTTGAAAACATCACTCAGTTTCTGGGGGAACCATACAGATTGATGACAGACAGCAATCAAAGTACCACCCTCCTGGACCACACCACTTTATGCTTGAGCGTGCTGTGCTCATGAAGAAATGACTCAAACCCACTTTGATTTTCCATAGAACTGACAAAGAAAATATGAAAAATTGAGAAAGTGAAGCAGCCCAAATGTCAGGACTACAATAGAAGCTCTTTAGAGTTAGACACTCTGTTCTGTTTCTTTTTCTAATTCAAACAATAAAGATAGTTGCTTTTTAAAGGAAGCTGTAGTTGTCTGACATGATCTATTTTATGAGTTTGTTGGCTGCATTTTGCTGTCTCCTGAACCTTCTAGCACAAACAGAATCTGCACAGAATGAAAACAAAATCCTGTCATTGGCAATGATGTGACTTAAAGCATTTGGATGTTCAGGCTTTATTACTGCCCTTTTTTTTTTTCCAGGGTTCCCCAAAGTCAAGGATGACAGAGATAAGCTACAAAAATAGCACAGATCAACTCATTTATTCATGTATCTAGGCCTGGATATGAAAAAACCCCACACCCCAGAACTGTTTTTATGTATCTCAAAAAGGGTAAAGTACCACTCACCACTCTAGGAAGCAATGTGCCCTCTCTTAATTGGTTAATCATTCCCTCTGACGTTGGTTCATTTGTCATGCTTTAGTATTGTTGGGGATTTTTTGTGAACAAGAAATGAGATGTTTTTTTCCTAACAATTTTCCAGTGTCCTGTTAGAATCAGGATAAGCACTGCATTGCTCATACTAGAAGTGTTATGTGTGAACCACTGGAATAATCTTCATTGACTGGAAGAGGAGACAGATGTTTCACAATGAGTTAAAAATGTGTGTACCTCACATCCTTCCAGGAAAGACCTTTAGCCTGGCAAATTATTTAATTGTGAATTGTTTAAAGGTAAAATTCTCTTGGTGAGTGCAGCTATAAGAGTTGATTAGCTTCTTACATTAATGAGGTTTCAGTAAAAGCTTTTCCCAGATTGAAAGACATATCTAATTAAAGGCTGAGCACTGCCTGAATATGGGAACTGCACTTGATGGCAGTTCATCTGGCCAGTTTCATTCATAATTTCCATGACTAGACTGACTTCTTCCAGATGTATTTTCCTCTTAGTTAAAGCAAGGTGTTTTCAATAGCAGCTGTTGAGCACAGTAGAGTTCAAAATCATCTTGCCCATCTCCTCTGTCTGCCATCTGTGAAAGAGACTTTTCAAATACATCCTTGGCACTGCTAGCTGTTGTTCTCATTGTGATTTTTTTTCCGGTTTATATTCTTTTGAGATGCTCTGCTAAAGAAAAGGCAAGTAAAAATCACCCTGAAGAGAAAATGAAAGTGAACTTTCAGATATGCTATCTTCAGCTAAAAATGAATTCTGCAGTTTACAGCTAAAATCAAATAAATAGTTCTTCCTATCTCCTCTTTGTGTAGTACACATTGTGTGAGATTGTGTTTGCTCCAGCAGTGACAAATACTTTCTGTGGGGTCATGAGGAACTGAGGAACTGCTTTATGTAAAATGCATGTTCCTTTGTTGAAGCTATGAAAAGGATACTTTAGCATAATATTCTCATTTGTTGGAAAAATTTCCCAAATAATTTCTATTGACTTCCAGCCATCACCATCTGATTTCTCCAAAACATATTTTTGATTATTATTATTGAAATGCCTTGATACCTGGAAATCAAAAGTTAATGTCTAAAAAGATCTGAAAGGTTTGACATGAAAATAGAAATTATAGAAGTTATAGAAGTTATAGAAATTATAGAAATTATTCAATTGACATTATTTAAAAACCCCAAATGTGTGGTTTGTTACTTTTTTTACCTTTTCCCTTTTTATTCTAATTTAGAAGACATTTCTGAAATGTCAGAAATCTTGAGAGAAGGGAAAAATCACATCCTACTCAAATCTAACATTTACTGAGATACTGGTAGGTACTTTTCAAGCATGAATAATACTAAGGGTTCAGAGAAAAAATGCTCTAATTAAAACCTTACTACACAAGAAACACAGATACTTAGAAGAAGATAATAAAATCAAACTGCCTCACGCTGAGCTCCAGCCATGCTCACTGTGGCCAGCATATGAAGCTTCAAGCCACTGGAGCATGGTTTGGCCTGTTGGAACTGTGATGTGCTTAGTGACTTGTAGAACAATTTTCCAGCTCCAGAATGGGCAATGTGACTTTCCAGGATAACACTATTTTTTTGCATCCAATTTCTGCTACAGTTGTGTTCTACAGCTGCTCTGTATTTGGCTTCAGCTTGTCTTGAAAGTGTTCAGTCTTCTTTTGAAAATGGAGTTTGGAATTTTATTTCAATAATTACCCAGGCACACTCTTAAAGGGAAGTGTTTTTTAAGGCAGAATTCTCTGGCTTTACCCTCCAGACAGTGTTCCTTTCTATGCAATTCTTGTTTGGTCTACAAAGACTGCCCAGACCCAGTGTCTTCTCATTCAGGAAATCCTATGACCAAACCAAGTGACCTTTTGAAATTTTTTGGTTATTTGTAAACTACAAATGGAACTTCTTTTGTCTCTCACTCAGTCAGTGTCTTTGTCAGCCTTCAATCTTGTATCTTTCTCACTGTGCCAATATAATCTTTTAAAATATAGCAACCACAACTATGCTACCGTGGAAACTCTTGATATAGCTTTCTTCTTCCTTCTCCTCCTCCTCTGTTCTGTTTATAGTCTCAGTAGTCATATTCATCTTTTCCCCACAGCTTTCCAGAGCTGATGCTCCATTGCCAGTCCCTTCTGTACCTCTTGAAATAAAAATGGAAAAGTTTGATTAAAATGAGTGGTAACTTAGAATGAGTATCAGACAGGGTTGTAAAAAATGGTAATTTATATTCATTTTAGCCACTTAAACAGCAGTAGAGTCTAGGGCAGCTGGGAAAAGTGTGATTGCCTGAGAGCCTCCCAGGTCCCAGCCAGACAAACAAGTGATGGTTTGGGTGTATGGGGGAGGTGAAGCCAGAATTTTTAAGGAGTCCTTGTATTGTCAAATGGGAACAATGTGGATTTGTATGGAACAAATAAATGTATGAGTTTCTTTAATTATAAGACAGAAGAATTCCAGTGACAGCATTAATCTGAGAGAGAAAAAGCTCTTCATGAGCAAAGTGGATAGGCAGTAATTTCTAATACCAATTAAAGTGAATAAGACAATGTTAAAAATGGTAAAAATTTCAAAATGTAGAATTCCTCTTGGGTTAGAGAAACTGTACTGATGTAACAAGTCACTTGTTCATCCATGCAAGATAAAAAGGAAAAAGAAAAATGTCTTTAGCAGATGGGGCAGGGTGAAAAGGGGAAGAAATATATAACAAGACTTTTAATAGCTGAGGGAGCTGAGGGTGTTTAGTCTGGAGAAAAGGAGGCTGAGATGGGACCTTATTGCTCTCTGCAGCTGCCTGAAAGGAGGCTGCATCCAGGTGAGTCAGACTCTTTTCCCAGGTCAAAGGCAGCAGGACAAGAGGAAATAACCACAAGGTGCACCAAAGGGAGATTAGGTTAGATATTAGGAAAGGTTCTTTTCACAGAAAGGGTTGAAAAGCTTTAGAACAGACTGTCCAGGAACCTGTCAAGTCACCAACCCTGAAGGTGTTCAAAAAATGTGTGGATGTGGCACTTGAGAGCAATTTTAATAGTGAACGTGGTGGAGGTGCAGCACTGAAAGATGGATTTGATGATTTTAAAGGTCTTTTTCAACTTTAAAAATTTTATGATTCTATGATTCTAAATATGCACTGAAAATATTCATATGCAGCTCTAAGTAATTATGAATAGAGGACTATTTTTCAGCTGTGGTTTGTGTAAACAGTTGAGGAATTAAGGAACTGAGGAAAGAGTAAAATAACCCATAATGGAAAGAAATTGTGTTCCATTTTCTATTTGCATTTCATAAGTTGTCCAGAGAAAGCCAGAGAAATTTTTTCTACTTTTATTAGTGATGGCTATTTTATTATATGCATCTGTTTTTTAGCACTGATTTTAAATCAGAAAATAAACAACTGCCTTGTAAACTTGAAGTGAGATTCAGCTGTCAAAACTGAGATGGTTGAAAGTAATTTTGGACTGCCTTTCCAGCCACCAGAGAAGGAGGCACCGCCACTGCCAAATTCTTCTGACACTCACATGGGTATGTGAGGCAGGTTGGGAGTTCTTGTTTCAAGTGTCAACAGCAATGCCAGGCTGGCCAGTCTGAAAGTCAGATATCTGAAGCAGTGTGAGGTAAATCCCATCCCAAACTTGCAGCAGGAAAAATACTAGAAAGCACGTCATAATACAGAAATATTCAAAACTTTGTATATTTTTTTTTTCAAACAGCTATACAAGAGTCTTCTTATTTATCTACTATTTATGTGTGAAAGCTCAAACCTGTTGTATTCAGGAAAAGAAATTCATTCTTTCCCTCTTACTCTTATTCACATGCCATGTCAAGAGGGATTAGAAGAAATTAATTGTAGATGAGGTGGTATCCAAACTCTTGTTTCATTTCAGTCTGTTACACGTTTGTTAAAGACAAATAGATTACAGGAGGTGACTGCAAGACCCTGCACAGAGACAGTGAGGCTGCCCACAGGGCATAATTTAGTCTCCAGATCCAGTTTTCTAGGCAAAGAACTGCAACTGCGCTATCACAAAGACTCAGTTTGACTCTTGGAGCTGTAAATTAGAAAAGAAAATTGAAAACACACAAAGTAAAAATAATTCAAACATGTGATTTCACAGTGGAATAAAAAATCAGTTCTCAACATAAACTGGCATTCTAGGAGGAAATCAGAGGCTGATGTTAGTGGCTCCTTCAATGCATGCATTTCTGGATAAAAATGATTTAAGCATTTCAAGAAGGGACTGTCATGAACTAAATCCTCCTGCTTATAAAATGGTCACATTTCATCCTGACCAGAGCCAGTATTGGTTTTCTTACATCATTTAGAGTTATGTACCAGTGTCGTTTTTACATTTATGCATAGATCTGATTGAGCACTTATGTGATGTTCTATGAGAGCTCTGGGTTGCATTTACTCACATGGTGGATTTTCAGACCTTTGTGGATGTCACTGTGATTGTGCATATTTGAAGGAGGGAGAGGCAAATGCAAGTCTCTGACTCAGGTATCTTTCCCTCTGTGATCAGTGCTTGTGTCCAGTATATAATATTAGAGCTTCTTGCTCACTGGGGTCATGTTTTATTTTGCTATTTTTGGTGTAAATGCATGTAGAGGTCAGTACATGAGCAAGGTTACAAGCATGTCTCAGAATCCAATATAAAGGGTTTAATTGAGTCCTTTGCTCTAGTGTGCCAACAGGCTACATGGGGAGATTCTACAACCTGACAGAAAATGAAAATCTGAGCTTTGCTGGTTAAATTCTGCAGTATTTTATGTGGATGTGTGGATTTTTCATATGGGTGGAGCAAGCACACACCATAAAACCAAGATCTGCTTTTCAGAGTGGAGGCTAAATCTTCATCTCCTTTAAAACAACACAATATCTCTGACTAATTTACCAACTGAAGAACTTACTTGAGTATATTTATTTTTTAATTTTTTTTTTAATTAAATCAACATTCAGCAGATAAATACCTTCTTAAAATGCAAGATTTAGGGGTTCACAAGTAACCCAGGAGAACAAAGAGCTAAGCCATACCCCAGAAAACGTGGTAGTCCTTCTTTATGGAATGATTTTTGATTTGTTCCAAATTTGAAGGCTGACACATGTATGTTGTTGTTGTGCTCTTGCTAGTTCCAGTGCTCCATTAAACAGAATCTGCTTAATATTTTAACACTGCTGACATAATATTTTTTGTGATTTACCATCTCCCTGTGTTGTCTCTTGGTCACTTGTAATCTAGGATCCCAAAAGAGCAGAAAGTTTTGCTGATTAAGGAAAAAAGATCTGTGAAACCACAGCAAGTTCCCAATATGCTGTTCTGGTGAAAATGTTTGCTTTTATGTCATTCTACTAGATAATCACAGGAGTTTAGCTCTAAAACTAGCAGCGGTCACATTACACCTAGCTTTTCATGTGCAAATATTTAAATTTTCAGGTGTCATTGTTTATACATGAATTTGGTGATGAAGGAAGAATGTTTTGCAATTCAGATCTCAAAAATGTATTGAAATGCAAGAATTCAGTGAAGAGATTAAACCAGAAGTGAAATTACATTTTATCTAACAAATAAGCACATACTTTGCCAACTGCAGTAAGCATTCCCCTCCTCTGAGAATTTTATCAAGGCTATTGTGCATGTTCAACAATTCTGCTTACTGCTATACCACAAAAAGCCTTTAACTATTTCACCATTGCTACCAAAGCCCAGTAATAACAGCTGATAAAGGCTGTTTCACCATTGCTTTTCACCATTTCACCATTTAACTATTTCACCATTGCTACCAAAGCCCAGTAATAACAGCTGATAAAGGCACTGCAACTGGGACTTCAGTGTTAGAGTAGAATTGAAGGAAAGGAATTATCCTGCATGCTTTTTGCTTTTAACTGTCATTTCTGATTCTAGGAACCTGGGTGAAAATCTGCACATTGGTGGTTTCATAGAAAACCAAAGCTGCAGTGGAAAAAAAAATAAAAGTACAAAGCAATCTATTGTTGTACTGCACATGTCACTTGTAAATATGAACCTGAAGTGAACATATTTATACAAGTGTTTTTGTACAGCCCCACATCATTTCCCCTCCTATCTCTCCTCCCTTCCACACTCCATCCAGAGTTGCCAGGATACTGTGAGCAAGGCTGGTTTTGCTGGGCTCCCAGCTGTTAGCAGGTACAGAACTGTGCCTGCTTTGGAGAGGGCCTCCTTTCGAGGTGTCTCTGTGTTGGCAGGCTCAGGAGATGTGTGTAAGAACCTCCGCAAGCACTCTCAGGGTGAGATCCATCAATACAGGAGAATGCTGGAGCACCTGCTTCTTGAGATTGGCTCCTTCTGTGTCTTTCACAGAAAGTGAAGTGTGTCTTTCACACTTGTCTCAGTTAAGCTTCACTGACCTGGGGACTGCCTAGCATTTATGGCTCTTGGAGGAGCAAAAGGAAGCTGATGATGTCAACCAGTCTTTACCCCCAGCAGTGCACAGAGGTCCAAGTGATGCTGTGGACTCAGACATGGAGCTGAGCACCAGACCTCTCTGGTGGTGAATATGGATTTTGATCTTACTGGGTTGGGTTTTTTTTTTTCAGCACAATCTTATTTTTTTTATTTGAAAAACCTGATTTGTCCAATTCAGAAAACCTTCCTAGGAACAGGATGCTGTTCTGTGATCCAAGAGCAACTAGGAGACTGAGGCACAAAACCAGGAAATAGAGATCTCTGAATCTGGTTTTACTCCAAGTATTTCCAACACAAAATTTTTCTATTCAGAGTATTACACATGCATGCTCACATGTCAGGAAATATGTTCTAGAAATCAGTAAATCCCAGTTTTAGAAACTATAGGAGACAAGCAGTTACACAAGGACAAGTTACAGATAGACAGATACCATTTAAAAGGGACTAAATTGGTCTATGGGCAAGTCAGCTGTGAATGGAAAGATAACTTTATGTCTTTATATAGCATTTTTATGACTAACACTTGTATGATTCTTTTTTTATGTGACCAGGGAAAATAGAACTACTTACCTCATAAAACTAAAATTTGAACTTTTTGTGAAATGGTCTGGATACAGTTTTACTCTCATCTGGTTTTTGCTGAGATTACAGCTCTCTTTTTTCCACACTCTGTGTTCAAACCCTCTGACATTACCCTGCCATTTTATACAAAAAAGCTCTGTGCGGCCTGATAGATTCATGCAGGTAGCTGCAATAAGTAAATACACACCTCACTTACACAGACAACAACAGCACAGGCATTGACAAAAACATTTTTCAGAGTTTCCACCCCTTTTTATTTGTCCTAAGATGTGATCCAGAACTGAAATTCAGACGGCTAAAACGTTTTACAAGAATTTCACTTCTCTTTTCTCTACTTTGTCTTTTGATAGGTGAAAGTAAATTCCCAGCCAAAACCAGTTTGAACATCTGTTTGCCCAGCTGTCTCCAGTGTGCTGGCAATGCCCCAGCTCAGTGTCCAGCTTAGCTGCACCACTCTAACTTTGGTCACGGTCAAGGGCAGCACAGTAAGAGCCAGGGGGAAACCACATTAAACTCCCAAGTCCTGTGCTTAAGCCTGACTTGCTTTGTGGCACTCTGAGGTTTAAATGAACTGGGGGGACTATGACAGAACAAGTTATGTGGGTAAATCACGTAGATTATGCCCTACCACCGTTCCCCCTCAGCCTGGCTCATCAGGTCCTGTAGTGATATCACATGGTCAGCGTCAAGCACAGAGTTTCCTTACAGGTGTCTAAAAAAGTGTGCCATGAGACAAGGACTGATGGCATTTTTTGTTTTTAGGGATTCTCACAGATCATTACTGGCAGCTCAATCCCTCAAAAGCCTAAGCTCTGTGTGCTGTTCAGCACCAGTGTCACCTCTGACCCCATCATGCCAAAGCCTTGGAGGGAGGTGTGAGAGGCAGAATGTCTCCCCAGGCCAGTGTGTGCTGTAACACTGTCAGGGAGGGGACACAGTCATGTCCCTGTGCCAGCAATGCTTCAGGTACATGAAAGGTTTGGAATTAGCTTCTTGCACTGCCTAGAGCTAAAGACAGGAAGCTGCTTCGTGAAATGTGTTTCAGTAAAGGTCTGCTATTTGTGCAGTAGAGACAAACCTTGTCCTTTGCTTCTTCCTTTCTCCTGCCCCTGATCTTTTGGCACTGTTCCTGTCTCCTTGAGTAGGCAGTAACTGGGAGGTAAGGTGTTCCCCTGGTGCCTGCTTTTCCCTGGCTGTTAGGACCTGATGACCTGGGCTTGCCCTGGTGGGACGAGCCCTGAACTTCACTTTGAAAAGGAGTGACCAGCTCTGTATGTACCTCATGTTCTGCCCTGGTTTAAGCTGGGATAGAGTTACTTTTCTTTCTAGCAGTTGTTACAATGCTGTGGTTTGGACTTGGTATGAGAATAATACTGATAACACACTGATGGTTTAGTTGGTTCTGTTTAGTACTTTAAGTCCAGGACTTTTCTCTGTCTGACAGAGACCAGGTGCAAAAGAAACTGGGAGGAAACGTGGCCAGGACAGTTGTCCTGAATTAGATAAAGGGATATTCAACACCATACAGTGTCAGGCCTAGAATACAAATGGGAGGGAGTGGGCTGGGAGGCCAATATCTGTTTGGGGCCTGGTTGGATATCAGTCTGTGGGGGGTGAGCAACTGCACTGTGCATCCCTTCTCTTTCCTGGGTTTTACTCTCTCTCTTCCCCCTGTCCTCTTCCTCTTTCACTACTGCTACTACTACTATTATAATTATAATTATTAATAATTATAGCAGTAGTAGTGTTATTTTATTTCCATTATTAAACTGTTATCTCAATTCATGGGTTTTACCTCCTTCTGGTTTTCCTGCACAGCACAACAAGAAGTGGGGAGTGAGTGAGCCCTGCATGGTACTTGGTTACTGGCTGGGTTAACACATCTGTACTAGGCTCTGCATCACAGAACGTTACTTGTGAACCCCAAACTCATTCAAGTGAATAACACAATCACAGGATTACATACAGCAGGGGAGCTGCCCTCTGCTCTGCTCTGAGCAACCTGCTATTGCATGTCCACTGGAAAAAAAAAGATATTGTTGCTATTAGCACCTTACCACACCCTAAGGTTGCCAAGACACCCTGTCCTGCAGAGAACACCTGGTGCCATCCCCAGTTCTGAAGCAATTGGTTTGTAAATCCTGGGTATCCTTTCCTTGGTGAGGTGTGGGTTAATCCTGCCAGTGAGGTGCAGGCTCCTGAGGGCTGCCTGGGGACTCCCTGGCAGACATCTCTTGGTGTGCTCTGGGTCTGTGTGGAGGCAGGAGAAGAGGTTTGGAGCACTCCCTGCTGTCTCCTGTGTGCTAGGACTCAGTCCTGCTTGGAAGAACCCCAAACTGGGCTGAGGTCCCACCTGAGGCAGCCAAAGAGGGCTGCATGGAGAAGTTTGCTGGTAGATGAGGTGACACAGTTCTCTGGGGACATTAATTCATTTTGCTGTGCGTGTGTGCAAATGTGCTCTGCAGTTGGTGACCATATCTGTACATTCACAGGCATGGTTTAATTAATCCTCTTATGGACAGAACCTACCATGGCATTAAGAGAGCAAATATTTTTAGCCTGTGTAAGGAGTCAGTCCTGCCCACTCACATTAAATCCTTTAGAAGGCAATTTATCTACTGCACGTTAGCTAGGATGACACAGGAAAGTGAGGCTTAGATTACAGCAATAAAAACTTCTTGGGCAAAGGAAGTCTTGTGCAAAGGGACAAGAATAATTGGTGACTTCACCTTTTAGAGAAAAAATACCAACTATTTCCTGATGTGCCAGTCCCCCTCCCTGCCCTCAGGGCAGAGGTCCTACTGCTTTTGATAGTGACTTTTATAAAGGTGTGAAAATAAGCCACATTAACTGCTGAGTTCCCATGGCTGACACTGATAGAAGCAAACTGAAAGAACTAAGGCAGAAAACACCTTGAGATAGGCAAGATTTTATACAAGCATTATGAACAGCTTCTCTCACCTTTTTTTGTTGGTGATAGATTTGTGCCTCTTAAAAATCATTAGGACAACATGAATTTTTAATAACTGTGCACACCTTAGAAAAACATGAGAAGTGAGTTACCCTTTGCCCCCTCTCAAAGAAATTGCAAAATCCAGAATATCTGCTGCTGATTTGCCTCTATATTGATGATTTAGGTATAGCAAAGCCCTGTAAGAAATTCTTTCCTGACTACAAATAATGCTTTTAATGATGCTTCATGACTTTTAGAACCAAAATAAATTCTTACCCTGAAGTTCATATTTTGCTTCCTCAACTCAGCCAAGTTCTATTTTCTGGAAGAAGAAGGAGCTCTAACATTTCATGTGAGTGTAGGGAAAGTGTTTAAAAGGGTAGGCAAAGGGAGGGACTGTCTTGCAAATACCTGGAGGAACACTGAGCCATGGCAGATACTAAACTGAAAGTCTGTTGCAGGAACAGTATTCGGAAACTCATAAAATTGAAATTGTTTTTACTCTTTCAATTGCAAGAAACTTTCTTTAAAGCCTCTTATGACATTTCCTTATAGAGGGCATATACACAGTTCTTGATGAGATAATAGTTTTCTGAACATATAATATTTCTTTGGGATAGAAATTCAGCAAATATTGGGATAATTGAACTGATGCTTTTATAAGAAATGGATATCACTAATGAGATTTAACCCACCCACTGTATCAAGGAAATAGCTGTTAATGTTTTGGCATATTTGCTTTTTTGCTGTTGTTATTAAATGAAGGAAAACTAATTTTCTGCATGCCTGATCAGGATAAAGTCAATTTTTGACTTAAACCTATGTGCTGTGCAACTCAAGCACTTTGAAGGAGGACAAAAAATTTCCAGCATGAAGGCAGACAAGAAGAGGCAGAGAGAACCATTTTCCTTTCCATTTTCCTTGCCTTTGGAACAAATCATATATTTCCCATTGAAAGTAAAAGGCAGTTTATCCTAGCTCACGTGTGTATCACTCATATCAATCTGCCATGCACTCAGCAGGTCTTAGCCAGCCATGCCTTCCACTCTCCAGCCACAGAACGTTTTCCCCTCTCCCCATCCTTGCTCCAATTGAGATGGGAATCAAAGGAAGAGTCAGAGAAAAGGTGCAACTGCATCTAAAGTTCTCTTTTGCTCACATTTGCCTTCCAGTTGCCTTCCTGACATGCTGCATTTTCACCTCAGAAACTTCTCTGGACCACCCCTGTCCCTGCCTGTGGTCACTCTGTGGCCACTCCTTTCCAGCAGCCTCTCAACTAAGCTAAACTAGAGGAGGATGTGGGAATATTGGCTTGTTGCCACCAAAGGGTTCAAAAAACAAGAATGGGGAACAAAACAAGGCTGGCACCTGTACCTCAGTCACCTTTCCATGTGGTTCTTGCATGCCCTGGGGACATCCTCCCTGCCTCCTCCATGAGCACACATCAGCTGAGAGCTGAGTGGGTGAGGCAGCCTCTGAGACAGGGACCAGAGCCTTTCTAGGTCAGACCTGGAGCATGACAGAGGGAAGAGAATCACCTCAGGGAAAGGGAGAAGGGCTCAACAGGCACCTTTATTGTACCTGTGCTGCTTTGTTGGATGGTGATGCTTCCTGTCAGCTTTATGCTTATAAAGGGTCTCTCATTCCAAAACCAACCTCTTCTTCTTAGGAACACTGTCTTCCCTGATAAGATAGAATTAATCTCCTCAAACCCACTTCCTTTTAGATTTGTAGCCCATCATGGCTGCAGCAACTCCTCTGCTGTTTTTTGCATTCTGCTGGATTGCAGTAGATTTAAAGTCTCAGCTGCTAAAAATTAAGTCATTCCTCAATATTAATGGGATTACTTCTGGATGGTCCTGGAAAACATCCTGGAGTAGCTCTGACTAAAGATCTGCCACCATTATCTTCTGCAGGTTCAGTATTAAAAACTGTGCAGTCAAGGCAACCCCTGTGTAGGCTGCACAGTCAGTTTAATTACATTTTTTTCAGAAAAAGAAAATCCACATTTCAGTACCCATTTTGAGCAGCAACTGTGAGATGGATCATTTAATTGTGTTCAATAGCAGCTGAGTGGTAAAATACACGAGAAAAAGACTTTGAAAGTGTCAGGGATTCACTAATGGAAATTAAAACAATATGCATCTCTAGTTAGTGCTGAGTGAAATATCAAACATCTGCTGCAGGTTATTATAGAGGGGAAGCCAAATGAGAAAGGCAAATGTATAGTCTCAGCTGCAGGAGCTGGAAGGAGACAGCAGGTAAGTGCCATTTGGAGGCATCCCTCATCCCTCCACATTGCTCCTTGGAAAGCCAAGAGCTTTTCTGGTGGACTCTTCATCTCCTGAGCAGAGTGTGGGAATTGGCAAATGGGCTGGAGATACTGGGGAAGGGACCTGGCTGTGGGGAACAGAGAAAAAGAGGCAGCAGAGTGTTAGTTACATGTGCAGTGATCAGATGAGGAGGCAAGAGGGATCCCAGGCTGATTCAATTTGCTTTTCATTGTGGAAATTAATTAGTTGATTGGGAGAGAAGAAAGGCTCAGTAGAGGTGCTTGAAGGCAGGGCAGTCAGAGAGAAACAGATGCTTCCTAAGGAATGGCTCTGAGCCTAGCAGTCTCTAATCTGGGCACTAAGGAGTATTTACAGTATATCTCCATCAAAATTAATTTCTTTTCCTGGTGATTATTCAGGGCTCAAGGGTTTAGATCCTGTTGTTTAGCTCCTGCCACTAATTAAGGGCATCTCTAGTGTGAGGTACTCTGGAAACAGAGTAGGTACAGGTACAGGTAGATACAGATACAGATGAGGAATTCCAGCCTTCCTTTGGCCAAGTGTTTTCAGATTCAGGGTGCTTACTCCCAGCTTCACTGAGACTTTAGGGCATGGCTCAGGTCCAGAAGCAGATGGATTATGAGGATGTCCATAGAGCTAACACATACTGCAAACACAGGGCTTCCACATTTACTCTTCCTGTTTTCATACTGCAGGCTCCAATACCTGCAGTCCTGTAGAGAGATAGTAGCTATGAAGATAGAAGCAATGGGAGATACCTTAAACCCCTGGAGGTGCAGGAGGCTCAGGAAGTGTGCTAAACTGCTTGGAAAATCCTCTTCCAGACCAGCTCTACTTGGCATGGTGAGCACACTCACTTACAAAATGTCAGTTCACACCACTTCCAAGAACCTGCATTCTCCCCGAGGCCCTGCAATTCTAAAACACTTGAAATGTATTTGTACTGAGTTGATCCATTTGTACATCAAAGGAGCCTGTCAGCAGTTTGCTGTGGGGATGGGTCCTGTACAGACACACTGGAAAATCTGCCAGGTTTGTCAGCTCAGTGCAGAACAACCCCTCAGGCCAAGCACAGCTCAGTGGCTCTTGCTCTCAGGACAAGACAGAGTTGTAGCATGGGCACCCAAAGGTGGGTGTCTGTAGGGTGTCTGTAGGGTGTCTGTAGGGAGTCTATAGGCTGTCTGTAGGGTGTCTGTAGGTGCTGTCTGCACCACCTCTGCAGTCAGCTTTTCGTTTTTCAGTTTTAGGCAGTGTTAAACTAGAGAAGGGACCTCTACAACAATCTTGTCTTCTGGGAATGTGCAAACTGGCTTCTGTATACCAAGGTCTGACCCAGAAATTTTACTAAGGACCCTGCTCATTGTAGTTGGCAATGCTTTAGAAATGAAGGCCCCTTGTTATAGGTGCCTTCATTCATTACATTCTCTAATCAGTACTCTCAAAGTTGCAGCATAAACAAGGAATTTCTTTGCCTTCACTGACATTCAAACATGTTGCATGTTTTCACATAGTCAATAGTGTGCTGATTAGTATGGTCTCAAATGAATGTGTCAGTTTGAAACCTTATAACATGCACAAGAGAAATGAGGGAAACACTGTGTATGTGTTTTCTCGATTAGACATCAGTTTTCCTTTGAAATGTGTTGCCAAAAATCAAACTAGCTAACACAATGCTCTGCTTGACTGACTCTTCTGAGGAACTAAACATCCAGTATCATTAACTAATTATGGTTAAATAGGTGGCAGAGAGTTCTTGTCAGTTAATGTTGAAAATTACTGGCTACTCTGTTGAGTCAGGTTGATCACACCATTAAATTGTGATAAACCAGGTTCCATTTTTAGGAAGTGTGCACAAAATATGGATGTCCTCCAGATGATGGAGCTGGCAGGGCACAGTTAATGAGAGAGAACTGGAAACTTGCTTGTTGGTTTAATATTTTTCTGAAGTTGATAAAACATAACTGACCAGTTTTGGTTGTCTGGAATTTGACTAACATTTTGGGATACTTGCACAGACACCCTTCCAGGGTCTAGCTATCTGTAAGGCA
Organism: Cisticola juncidis; assembly: GCA_013400215.1. Taxonomy (NCBI): domain Eukaryota; kingdom Metazoa; phylum Chordata; class Aves; order Passeriformes; family Cisticolidae; genus Cisticola; species Cisticola juncidis. The sequence continues at coordinate 892,954 of VXBR01009075.1, forward strand.
CATAAAAGTCATGGCAGAGAAAGGCAGTAAGTAAATATGATATCCAGCAAAATTACATCATGTCAGCATGTGCAGATTTTTACTTCTTCTTTTAAATTTGGGATCAGAACACAGGAAAAATACCATGATTGAATCAAGAATTTCAGCAAGACGTTTTTCAGAAAACAGAAAACTATGAATCAGTCTTGTAAAGAGTAAATAAGTTCTTGCCCTTCTCAAGGTATGAATAACTAGCTTGGGCCTATTACTCTTGTTTTTGTATGGAGATTATAGAGCTGTTATTCTCTTTCTCTTCCCACAACTCACCCACATTGAATACATGGGTCATGCAAAAATACTTAAACAAAATGCAAGAAACATCTTACAAAGCATTTGCAAATTATGTGCCAATGACACCATCATTGATCTTTTAATTTAGCATGCATTCATGTACAAAACCTGAAGGAACAGAAGGCCTGCTATGAATCTTAATGTGATTACCCTTTTGTTAAAGAAACCAAAAAAAAGCTTTTATTTTGCCCACAAACTTTGGTATTTCAAAGGTACTTTAACATGAGTGTTATAGATTCATAAAACTCTTTTTGAACACTACTTCATGGGCACTTTCTTAACATTTTCCCCATAGTAACATGAAGCTTGTTCCTTGGAAAGAAACCTTTCAAAATCTGAGTGATTTAAAGATGGGAATAGAGCAAGTTTAAACCTGAAGCTGTCTGCTGTACTTTTCCACAAGACAACAAAATAGATGGTATCACTAAGGTTCAAGTTTGTCCTTCTCCAAAGAGGAACAAAAGGGCATGAATTTTCTAGTCTTCCATCACTATCTCACTAAAAAACTGGTTTTATTTCTGAAACACTGCCAGCTACAATGAACAGGGCCCTTAGTAAAATTTCTGGGTCAGACCTGTGGTATACAGAAGCCAGTTTGCACATTCCCAGAAGACAAGATTGTTGTGGAGGTCCCTTCTCTAGTTTAACACTGCCTAAAACTGAAAAACAAAAAGCTGACTGCTGAGGTGGTGCAGACAGCACCTACAGACACCCTACAAACACCCTACAGACACCCTACAGACACCCTACAAACACCCACCTTTGGGTGCCCATGCTACAGCTCTGTCTTGTCCTGAGAGCAAGAGCCACCGAGCTGTGCTTGGCCTGAGGGGTTGTTCTGCACTGAGCTGACAACCCTGGCAGGTGATTTTCCAGTGTGTCTGTACAGGACCCATCCCCACAGCAAACTGCTGACAGGCTCCTTTGATGTGTAAGTGGAGAGGATCAACTCAATACAGATACATTTCAAATGTTTTAGAATTGCAGGGCCCCGGGGAGAATGCAGGTTCTTGGAAGTGGTGTGAACTGACATTTTGTAAGTGAGTGTGCTCACCATGCCAAGTAGAGCTGGTCTGGAAGAGGATTTTCCAAGCAGTTTAGCACACTTCTTGGGCCTGCTGCACCTCCAGGGAAGAAGAGTTTTCAGGATCATGGCTTATAAGCACCTGATCATTGGCTCTGAGTGATGGAAAAAAAGAGTGAATTGTATGAGAGGTGAATCCTGTTTGCCCTCCTGCTTGACTTGTATGCAAATGGTGGAGACAGTGTGTGGTCCTGCTCACGCCATGCTCCCTGACCACTTTTTACACCCCAAGAACACAAGGCAGTACCTCAGTCTGCTAAGCAATGGCCTTCATTTTGGTAGTGTGCAGAAGACCTTTGGGGATGGCTCAGGAATTTTACTGTGCTCAGGTGAGCTTGGGAGCAGCCAAACTGCTGCTCCCAAGGTTCCAGCCACACAAGGTTCCTGTGTCTCCAAGATCAGGTGGTTTCCATGTCCCCATCCCTCTGTGTCTCAGGGCAAGGAGTATGAAGTGCACCAAGGCATTCTTGTAACTCAGAGATCATTGGATAATGATAATAATGGATAAATGCAGGATAATGATTGGATAAATGCAGCTTGTGAAAGGGAGGGAGCCAACTGGGGGCTGGGGAAGGCTAAACAGCATTTCTTCATCTGTGGTGCTACAAAGAAACAAGATATGCTTAGGGGTCTTAGCATGTTCTTGTGTTGACCAAATATAGATTAAAAGGTATTTAAGCTCTTCATATGTCCTTTTGGCAGGGAAATTACATGTTTTACAGGGAAAATATAATGGTTTGAAATTGCATATTCATATGCAACAGTGAATTAAAAATTACTTATTGAAAACATGTAAAATAATAATGTAGGGAAAACAGAAGTTATTTCCACTTGTCAGAAGTCACCTTGCTGGCTTTGTTAGAATCTGCTGTGTTGGGTGCTGAGCATTCCTCCTTTGTCCACATCTAGCCATGTTTCATTTTGGAGCATGTGTAGCTGAAGTCCTGCAGTGCAGCTGGGCACTGACTGAAGGGTTCAGTGAGTGTTTATGTGTTTATGACTGTGTGTTGCTGGAGACTTTAGTTGATTCCCATCTGCTGCAGATCAGGGGCTTCCTAGGGATGCTTCATGAGGCAGGTTACCATAGCACCAGGCTCCTCAGATGTAGCATTATGTTGTTTTCACTTGTCTGAGCAGGACCAAAGAAGTGATGTGTATATCATGTTGCATTTCTCAAAGTAGTCATCTCTAGTCTTGCACAAAACAATCGGTTCCCAAAAATCATGGACATTGTGCCATTGCTTAAGGATAGAAAATGAGAGAGGAGGTTGTGCCATTACTTGTAAATGAAGATAAGTCTAGAAATTACATTGGCATTGATTGAAAGGGAAATTCAGTGAGCCAGAAAATGCAAGATCAGGTAAAGAAGCTACACCAGATTCTTACAAATTGCAGTGAACATGCCTTTTCACACACACAATTTCTGTCAGGCTCACAGGAGTTAAGGGAAAAATTTCTGCTGTGCTGGAGCTCAGTAAAGAAGAAGAAGAAAAAAAAAAAGCTTCTACCTGGCAGTAGAAATTTCTGTGATTGTTAGGTCACTGGAAAATACAAATAAGTTTTGAAAATGGCTATGTTTTGGAACTTATATTTTACCCAAGATTTGTGATCAATGACTACTTGTAGAAAGATCATGCTCATATTCTTAACAAATTTCTAATATTCCCCTTTTGTGATACAGTTGAACTGTCTAGTAAAAACAATGATTTCCTGTTTTATATATCTATATAATAAATGTTCCTGTAAATGTGTTATAGTGTTATAAATGTTCATCCCTACCCCTTGTATGTTTCATATTAGGGGATCAAAATCATATCATCCTGACTCCCTTTTTATTTCTTCTCTTGAATTTCATTCTGATTTTAGAGAAATCCATCTTAAACCCCATCAAAACAAACTAATTATAGAATCTGATGGTCTCAATGTTATTGTTTTGAGCATACTAACACACATATCTGTGTAGCCAGTGGCTCAAGGACAGCTGGAGGCCAGGCTGGTGGCAGGGCCAGCTGTAACACAGGTCACTGATCACAGGTCCATGCAGGACACCTGGCTGAGCATGGCCTGTGTCTGGCACAGCCCAAACTGGGCTGGGGCTCAAGTGAGACTGGTCAGGGCAAGCAGTCCCAGAGCCCCCAGGGACCTGAAGAAACTTTCAATTTCCCTACCACATTTGCTATGACCTTGTTTAAGAAGAGGGTTTGTCAAACAAACACTCTCAAAAGAATGGGCCAACATTTCAGCTGCTACTGAATGTTAGAAAGCATCATTTGAACTTTTCTGCAGTAATCATTATTTCTGCAATCATCAGAGCCAAGTAACAATGGTATATGAACAGCAGGTTAAGCCTTTGTCTCCTTAGAGAATCTAAGAAAGGCTTATCACAGTTTACTGTAGTCTCTCTAGCTGATTAAACAAAGCCTTCCTAGTGTGGGTTTTGAAACTTAAAAAAACCCCCAAAATCTTAAAATAATTCACTGAAAGGATAATGGATACAATGTTAATTGCAGCGTGACTATATTTGCTACAATTACACCAAGAAGGATTATCATTCAAACGCGAAATATGAGGCATGTATAACTGCAGAGTCATGACATATTGTGCATATCATGGCCCAAGCGACTGAATAGTATTTGACATTTGTCTGCCCATATCTTTATCTCTTTGCCTTTGCTTGTGCTCCTGTTTTATCATATACCAGCTCTTTCTTTCAGTGTCCAGGGTGAATCATCAGTGCAGAAAAATACTGATGTAGTCTTGATTTCTGCAGCAAAATATTCCATATCTAGGAACAAACTGTATGACAATGAGTGCAACATCTAAGGAAGTATTGTATTTCTAAATGTTATATATAAGTATATGTGTGGGAGGTGGCTTTGAAATTTAGACTACTCCAGCAGAACAAAAAAATCTGAGTAATGCTAAATGCATTCATGAGGTTTCTTTTTTTTCCTTTTGTCTTTCTTATTTCTTGTTTGTTTTGTTATCACTGTTCTTATCCTGCAGGGAAATTACTACTAAGGAACTGACTTGCATCGTGGTTGCAAAATTGATTATGTTCTACCCCTGGAACCATTTAAATTAATTGTGCTGGGGGCCTGAAATAAAATGCTATTATAGCAGAAGAAATTCTCAAGGCTTCATTTCCTAACCTAATAACAAGTCCTGTTAACTAAAGCCTATCCAACATTTTTAGTCTAAACAAATAGTCCAGTTTCAGTTTCAGAAAACATTTGCCATTTGAGAAAAATTGGTTAGGTTGTTAAGATATTTTAAAGCAAAAATAAGGGGCAGCAAGACTCATTCCAAAAAAATCAATGGAATAAATGACATTAACTTGTGCAACTGCAGCCTGGTGCTTACGACAGTATTAAAAATTTTTGCAATAAAAAGCCATCGGCCTGGAACAGCTCAGCTTTCTAAGCTGATAACATTTTAGTGAGAAAATAACTTTAATAATCCCCCTGAACATCACATGCATGCACAAATTATTAGATTAGACTGTCCTAGTTATTTGGTTATTACAAGGCTTCTGCAGGAATCACACCCAAGCCACAGGAAAACACCAATTAAAAAACTCTAAAGCCTAAAGATAGCATAATTACCAGGAGGAAATCAGTGATTAAACAATAATATTTAAAATAAATGGCAGTGTTGAAAGGCTTTTCTAAAATGTGTTTTAATAATATTTGTCTCTGTTAAGCCTTGGAGAAAAATAGACAAACCAATATAAAAAATGGGAACTTCTCTTCCCAATTAAAAAAACCTGTTCACAGCAAAAAGGTGGGCAGAATGAAACAGGGAACCCTATGGCTTTGTAGTTTCAGAACTGAACCCCAAGTTAACTTAATTGGATTCTTCTCCCCTGTACACCCATTCTCCCCTTCCTCTCCCTTTGAGTGCATGACCTGGTTTTTCAAATCGATTTGGCCAGCAGGTATCCTTTATCATATTTCCCTCTTCAGTGGGAAGAAATGGATATTTCCAGAGAGCCAATTCATCCCTATGGCCAATCAACATCTAAAGCAGATGGGTTGAAGTCCCCCCTGGAGCTCTCTATCTGTTCAGATAGTGAGCTGAATCCTCCTCCCATCATTCACATAGCTGAGGACCTTTCCTCAGAGAGCAGCTTGAACAGAGAGCAAATAATTTACCAATGAAACAAACTGCTTCTTCACTCTATCCAGTGAGTGACAATATACAACAACCAACTAAGGCATAGCTCCTTTTCTATTCTTCAATGAAACAAAATTGAGGAATCTTGATTTCTTTTCTGTGCTGCAGAACCATTCCCATTTGAGCTTTAAAACCCCTTCTCTTCCTATCCTTGCTCCTGGACTACGATTCGTGTTGTGGGAGGTCAGAGAGATGCACTAATATCCTATCAGGCTTAAAAAGGCATTTAAGGTGTATTTGTCTCTTCCTTGATGAGTGCCAGTACCACAGATCTTCCAACAGAAAGACTGGCATGATTTTGTTTTACTGTTCCCACAATTACTGAGGCATTTCTTTAAAGGACCAAGGCTGTCCACACGTGCTTGGTGGACTCTGAATAAACTCCTGTGCACAGTCCTTATATGTTCTTATTGTAGCTCCTGAATCATGTTGCACCCAGGTTGGAGCTAGATACCTCTGTGCACATAGAAGGGGGAATTCTGGGCATGAGCAGAACTCAGCTGCCCAGAAAATGTTGAAGTTAACCAGTGAAGGACCTTCTGAATTTAAATTATCTCCAGAGTTAAGCAGCAGCTGAACAAGGGCAAAGTGTTTAGATTTAAGCACTCAGATCTTTTCTCTATCTGTTATCAAAGGGACTGGATAGAGAGGAAAGATGAAATAAACACTCCCCTCTAATTTTTATCCCTTTGTACAGCTACTGGGTGAAAAATAAAAGAGTAAATACTTACAAGAACTGGATTGTTAAGGCCAAGAGGGGAACGTGGCTTGAGCCGAGTTGAAAGAAAGAACATGCTATGATACAGCAAATTACTTTACAGGCCATTGGACCTAATGCAGTTATGAGAACTCACCTGCCCTGTAAAAGTGGGTTATTTTCCTCAGGAAAGATATTGTAAGGTTTTATTGTAGCAATGGAAAATCAGTGCCAAGGCACCTGCTGCATGGCAACGCCAGTGCCAAGAGGAATGTTGACTTCCAGCCTTTCTGAAGATATACTGAGGAGTACTCAAAAAATAAAAGCCCTCAGATAAGAGTGCAGAGAGCTTCCCAAGAGAGCAGATCCTCTGTGGAGACCATCCTGTGCAGGAATGGCTGCTGCCAAGCGTGCAGGGCACCTCTGACAACATTCACTAAGGATAAGAAGCTTTTGCTTGAGGATGCTTTGTGCACCCCTTCCTCTGGTAGAAGCACATTAACATTGACTGAATGGCACTGATGGATTTTGATGGGATGTGCCTGAAAAGGAATGTGGTGAGCGTGTTTGTTGGAGAACCAGGCCCTGCTTTTGGCTTGTTCTAAGCTCTTCTGCAGTTAGTTGGCAGCAGGGGATGTTAAACAGATGTGGGTTTGTCAGGAAGAGGAAGCTCTGCTGGATCTGCTCCTTTGCTCTCCTCCCACCTTAACACCACTCAAGGTAATTTGTACCTAGGACACATCCTGTGTGAGTAGGGCTGAGTGGCTGTGATGCCCTTCCACAGTTCAGACTGGGGCTGGGCTGCTCTGGCACACGATGCATGTTGAAAAAACAACCTTTAAATTTTAATTTCCCTACTTTAAAGTGTTCTTGTGTAGGAGTTTTCTGCACTTAAGCTTCCTGATATGCAATCGATCAAAGTCATGGTTGCTGAAATAATATTAGGTTCAATGTACGCTTTAGGCAGAGTAAGTGCTACAAAATTGACAAATATGTTTACAAAATAAACATTGTATTGACAGCTTAAGCAAAAGTCTCCCTTGCAGCTGCATATGCTGGGATATCTCCCTTGCCCTCCCCACACCTTATCAATGAGTATGCCCTACTCTGAAAAAACCTAAATCTCTTTTAATTTCTCTTCACTGCTTTTTATGATGTACAAAACCAAGCTGACAGCAGCAGCCAAGAAGGAGTGGGCACTATTATTGCACTTTTTTTCCCTGCCTATCTCTTGTTCTCCTGATGTGTCTGACAGTGATACGGATATGCATTTTTTTGCAAAATGCCATTTGTAGAATGTTGGTGATGCAGAATTTTCTCAGGAAAATTCTTGTGGGTTTAGATAGCTCTGTGGAACAGTCAGCAATGTCGATTCAGGAAGGATGATCTGAACCCTAAATTATGGATTAAGACTTCATTCAGAGCTCTGCCACTGAGTCCTCCTGAGAACCTGAGCTATGTACTTACCATATACACACCCTAATTTCTCTATTTGGAAAATGGAGCTAAGAATATTTCCCAACATTGCACACTCTCATTGAGAAGCTTTTTAGGTAGATTAGCTTTTTTAGGACTTGTCATTAAGATCTTTCAGAAGAAAGAGTCAGAGAAATACTCCTTTTTTGAAATACTTGTAATATGAGATACTCATAATTTGAAATACTCTCTAGTCTTTGAGTCTCATTAGATGAAATGTACTCTCTGCTAACTTGTGATGTTCCATGCAAAACAGTTCTCTATTTTTCTTTTTTATATATATTTTCTATCTCCACCACAACTGCAAGTGATTAAATATCAGTTCATGTGAGAAACATATAACAGCCAGTCAAGTGCTTCCCCACAGCTCTAAGTAATGATGGAACAAGTGTAACTGAAATTTCTGACATCTATTAATAACTTATCGAACAGAAAGACACCTCTTAAATATAATATGAAGTGTGTCTCTTTGTACTTCTAGCCACATGTGACTGTCCTCAGAAACTTGATAGTGGGGTTAGAGTTATTAAGAGGTAGGATTTTTCAAAAGATTTGTTTATTTATACTGAATGTGAATACTGGGTAACACAGCAATACAATCCAGGCTTCTGTACAGGACCAGCAGACCCTTCTTTGGATCTAAAAGGTGTCAAGTCTGTGTATTATGTGCTGATTGATGATGAAAATGGAGGTTGTAATGACCACATGGATATAAATGATGTAGGTGTGAATTCCTACATTTAAGTAAGTAGCAGGAACAGACCAATGTTGTAAGAATATTTAGTGCTGGAAAGAAACCTAGTATTACCCTGGATTTACCAATGTCAAACCAAGACAGCCAGTAAAGCAAAAGACCACAGAATGATTCAAGAAAGATACATGTTCATTTCCAATTATGCAGATAGAATTCCTGGCTTAGGCAGGTCTTCAAAACCTCCTGAAAGGGTTATAGTTTGACCCTGATCTCCATGACTTAAAATTCTGACCAATGTGTTTTCTAAGCTTCCGTAGAACTTTAAGAAAGAGAGAGAGAGAGACTGCGGGTGGGGTTGGGGGTAACATGACTCACTTCAAAGCTTTGTTCTTCTCCAGCTACTCATGGAACTGACAGGGGGAAAGATATATAGGTTGTTATTTATATATAGGCTGTTTTCTTCTCTTGCGTAGGCTGACTCAGTTTGCAGATTCTTTTAAGTTACACGAGTCAGCTGAGCATGCCAGAATTGCCTGAGAGTCAGAAAAGCTGTTCCACTTTCCCTTCCTCTCCCACCTCTGACATGTGTTGTGCCCAGCCTGGGGAGCTTGGGCTGGTGCGGTGACTGTGCCAGGTGTCCCCACGACCAGAGGGACAGCAGAGAACAGGTCTGGGGCACCAGGGCTGTGACTTTGCAAGAGGAACTATCCCAAGCCAGAGCTTTAAAGTGGATGTGCCTTTATCTTCTTCTCACAATGAGATGCCACAAGGGATTAGAAGTTTGAGCTGAACTTAAAAATTACCCATGTTTCATCAGACCATGAATAAAACAAGAAAAGTTTTTTTTTATTATTTTTTAAATGAACAAAAGACAGAGCAACTAGATAAGACTTAGCAGGAGTGTAAAAGTTCATCCACAGCCGTCCTCCCACCTACTGTGTCCTCAATTACAGCCATCCCAATGATTTCAAGTGATGGAAAATTCAATTTGGTCCCCTCTGGGCTTTCAGGAAACTATTCTGGCCATCATCTCTGAGGGTTTCTTAGTACAGTTTCTCCAGATCCCATGTCATTTAGGCTTTTGAACCTTCTCTGTTTGAACAGGATTAGCAGTTCCCCAGGGATGCAGAAGTCTTTCCTCCTTGTAGGTTGTTCAGTCTCATTTATTTTCTGTTTTACAGACACAGTACATCACAAACTGGTAACAAACACTCAAACACACTCACAAGGAGAAGTAAAGGGTCTATGCCACCAAGTATAATGCCATTCTTGTAGCAAGGATGTAAACAACACATCTTATGCAAGACCCTATACATTTGCAAATAGAAATAAGAAAAACAGAAGTTATCTGCTCCTTACTTCCTGCATAGATGAGCAATCTTCACTGAGAATCTTCACTGAGCAGTGGTGATATCCCCAGCAGATCCCTCTAGGATTGTTGGCTCCCTCCTGGTTGTCTCCAGCCTTTTCACAAGGTGAACATTCATCTGTCAGTATCATGAAGTCATTCTGGCAGCAAGGTTTTGCTTGCCACGGAGCAACAGAGTTCAACAAGTCTTGAGCATTGGCATCAGAGTGGCATGAAAACCATTCCCTTTACTTGTGCAGCAGTGCTCTGAACCTTGAGGGCCATCCTGCAGTTTTTCTGAGAGGTGCCTGTGCTGTCCTTCAAAGAGCTTCCATCTGTGCTCCAGACTGCCTCTGTCACTGGTACTGAGGGTTCTGGGTGCTGCTGGTGCTCAGTCGTGTGTGCTCCATGCATGAGACTGCATGGCTAAAAGGCTTCTGCACAAACATCTTTCAGTGAGAAGGGATGGTGTTCTTAGTTATTGCTTTGATTATATATTTGCACTAGGTTCTTAACTATTGTGACTCAAAATTATTTCCCTCAGCCTGAGTGAAATATGTGGTGATACTGTTTTAACAAAGCTCTTGGTATAAGAGTCCTGGAGACAGTTCAACATTACAGTATAATGCAGAAACTCCTTTGATTTATAGCTCAGGTGAAAATAAAATTATATGAGCAATGTGATATCTGCGAACAAAACCTGACAAGCACAAGACTCTGCTTGGAAGCAAAGGTTCAGGATTTGGGATAACCAATTTTTACTCTAAATCAACAGTTTTCTTTTTGTCTTTTGAATTGCCAAGGAGACAATTCTGCAGCAGCCCATCACCAAATTATTACAGTAGTCAGAATCTGCATCAGAAAATGACCGTGAAAGGTGACTCTGTCTCTTGTGTGCCTAAGTAGCCCTGTGCATCCTTGCAGGTGTCCCTGCTGGTTCCACATGAGCAAAAGGGAGCCTGCAATGACGTGTGTCCCTGCGGGTTTTTCCTGCAGAGCCTGGTGCTCCAGGAGCCCTCAGGCCCAGAGTTTTTACCAAAAGAGCTGGTGCAGGTTGATGGTCTGTGGTTGGTTAGTGGGACCCAAGAGTGGGTCAGGCAGGTCCCTGGTTGGAAGAGTCCCTGGGAAGGAATGGATCACAGCTTTCTCCACCATCCCAAGTGAGGTGAAAAACAGAGGTCTGGGCATGCACCTTGTGCTTCACCACAGGCAGTGTTGATCCCAGGTCCTGAGCCTACAGGCTTGAGCTAATTTGGGTGTGTGATAGGTACATTTACATTAATGTGGCAGTGCTGATCCCTCTAGAATATGGAAATTGACTGAGTTAAATTAAAAAAGAAATCTTTGCATGAATCTTGCTAAATGCCACTTTTTATTCCCCTTTATTTGAATTCCATTTCCTTTCCTCTAACCTGACCTCTTTATTCCATTTTCTTTCTTTATGTTTATTAATATTCAGACGATCAATTTCTTTCAACGTACATTCTCACCTTTGCCATATTCTATTATTGCCTTTGTACATCCTCTTTCAATTCTGTATTTCCTTAAGTGCTTTACTGTACATGAAATGTGACTCACTCACACTTACAACTGGAATTGGACCATGCTATCCTGGCAGAGCCTATGTTTTCTTTGACATCAACTCAGCTCCAAGATCTGTTTTTACAGATGTTTTTATTTCTTATTTTAAAACATTTCTTTTCAAAGATAAAAAGAGAAGAAATATAACAAGATAAAAGATAGAATTTTAATGGACTGTATATACAGATTCATTTCTCATGGCATTATTGTCAGTTACAAATCACTTAAATTATCCAAATATAAAGCATTTTCCCCTTACAGTTTAATCAGATTAAAGAAGCAATTCAGAATCCAGAGCCAGAAGATTAAGAATGATAAGTCATGCAGTAATAGTAACTGATCAAGTAATAGTCAAGAAAGAAGCATGTGGAGTTGCTGACTAATGTAATAACCCATCCCATTCTCAGTTTTTTAGTCTGTTTTTATATTTATTTTTGATAAGGCAATTTTCTCTGACCAAAGGTTTACTCTGATTTACCCATCTCTAATCTAGAGAGACTGGCAGTCATTAAAATAAACAAATGCCTTTTCCCACCAGATTACATTGCTGAAAGTCCTAGGAAATCCAGAATTTAGGAGAATAATCTTAGACAGGGATTAAAATTCACTCTCTTTTCACAAAAAAGCAGAGACCAAAAGTGGAAGAAAAAAGCCATATTGCCCTAGGCATCCTTTTATAATTTTAGGTTTTTGTTGTTTGGTTCAGTGAGTTGAATTACTTTTAGTGGTTCACTTAGTTGTGACTAGAACAGGAAATACAGCACAGAGAAGATGTAGAATGCTCTGAAGTCACATGAGATTTAGCATGACTTTTGTGCTATTCAATGAAGAAATAATACCTGAACATGTATGTATAGGTGCACATGTTCTTAGTATTGATCATGGTAGCTGATCTGCCATATGCCATTTCTGTGATCCTTACCTGCTTTACTTGGAGGGAAGAGATTTGTTCTATTGCTACAAAAATGAAATCCTGACTTGTTATTTGATAACAGTCATGCACTGAGTCAGTTAACTCTTCAAAGGTCAGTGAATAATGCAATTTGTTGCAGTTCTTCCTAACTGGATGGCAGATGTAATAACTGAACATGCATGGCTGTGGCCGAGCTGAAAGAAGATTCCTTTTCACCTGAGGCAACTAAGGAACTTTTGGATCTACAAACAAAAAAAATTTCTAAAGATGAGTTAAATAAAAACAAAACCAACCCAACCCAAACCAACCCAAACCAAAACAAAAAAGCATAATCACAGCAGGAAAGCTGGTCTTGCAGAAGTAGGCACTCTGGCTGTGCTCAGATACATACCACATTGAATTCTGATTTCAAGTGAATCTTAAATATACATGCTTCTCTGCTCGATATGAGCATTTGACTCTCTTTATGAATTTAATGAAAATGTTCAAAGATTGGACCGGTGGTTCTTGCTAGCAAACATACAATCTTTATCAGCTTTTTCTCCTTTGTGATTTTTTTATGAAGCTCTCTGAAAAGATTACCACTTAGAGTCCAAATATTCAAGTGAACATTTAATGACAATAAAGAAATATTATCTGCTGATTTCACTGGGAAGGAAGAGCCAAAATCTTCTCATTGTAAACGAGACCCAAGACTGGCATTGTCATCTCTCTGCAAGGGCTGACAGGACATGTTTTTACCCATGTCCTAATGCAGCCACATATAATTCTCAATTTGCACTGAGCTCGGCTCATGTGTGGGGGCGTTTCTGTGTGATAAATGTCTTTCAATTACCTAGCAATAAAAAGCTGCTTCCTTGTAGCAGAGACATCAATCCTTATTTGTCATCTTTGTAAACTGATCACCATGGCTGCACCAATCTGTTGATTACTTTCTTTGGTTCATACACAAGAAACATCACAAGTATTGGTATTATTTGTCTTATTTTGCGTTATTTACAAGCCAAATGAAGGGCACTGAGTAGAGCTGTAGTAACCTCTGGGGGCTGAGCACAGAGAGTCCTTTTTTTGTGGGGCAGGAATATTTCTTCTCCATTTGACTGTGGAAAACTTTATTGAAAGTCTGATTGGTTTTCAAGGGAGAAAACAATACTTAATCAAGTAGTTGTAAGTGCTTATTCAAGACCAATTTCTTGAAGACAGAAGAAGACTAACCATACAAAGGGAGGCCAGGGCAAAGACCAAAGATGTGCAGAATGCAAGTGATGAGAAGCTGATGCTTGGTGTTGCAGGTTTATTCCTGTGACAGCTCAAGCACAGCCTGTGGGTGTTCCTGGCTTCTGGAGTCTGAACAAACAGCACTGGCTCTGCCCACGACATTGGGTGGCCTGGGGGGCCACTTGGCCTCCAACACTACTGCAGAGCACACACCCATTGGCCAGCTCAGCCATAATCTTCTTACCAAGAGGGCAGAGAGAGAGGCAACCAGGCTGAAGGGTTGCAAGAACCACAAATTACTATTTACAGACAGTGTTGAAGACGTGGGAGAGGTGGTGTCCCCAGCCTGTTCCTCCCCAGCGTTTTTCAGGATCAGGGCAATGAGAAAAGTCAGCAGTGCCCTGGTGCATGCCAAAGTCATAATAAATAACGAGCAGAGGAAATTCACTTTTCCCCTATCGTTTTTCTATAGTTTCAGTCTGTTTCCACAAGGGTCTAAGGCTCTGCTCAATCTTAGTTCCACTCTAACATGGTTTACAAGGCATGAACTCAACACAGTTCTCGAGCGGGGCCACCAGAACCTCCAGTTTCCACATAATTTAGCATTTCACTTCTATACCTTGTTAACTGTTTCTGCAGTTGTCTCAGCTAGGTTTGAACTCCTGAGATATGGGACATTTCCAGACATTATTGTCATCTTAGAAGTATTACAACATGCAGTTGTCTATCAGTGTGTAGAAGTGGGCTTTTGACCCCAGTTATAATTTCAATTAGTGTTACTTGATGCTCAGGGGCGGAGTTCAGCCTGTCCTCGCATCATCAATGCACAGGAAAATCTCACAGTTTGCTCCCAGCCTCAGCACCAGCACCATTATCTTTCCAAATCACAAACCTTTGTTTTCTCAGCTGTAACCTGCTCTGTTGGAAAAAGTGCCTCAAGCTATCACTCAGACTTCTTTTTCTTTGTCTGCAAAATAGTCACACTATTTTTAGAGCAGTTGAGGGCTTTTGAATCACAGGATCACAAAATGGGTAAGATTGGAAGGAGCCACAGTGGGTCATCTGGTCCAAGCTCTCTGCTCAAGTAGGATGAAGTGGAAATGCTACATCCTGTCTTAAATTTACTGTACAGAAAGAATGAATTGTCAGGAATAGGAAATACAGGGCAACTACACCATATGATTGCACAAAATGAGACATGATGAGTATGCCAATACTTCATATGGCCTTGGGAAAAAACCCCAAGAAGTATTGGCTTCACCAATCTGCTAACTGATTTTGTATTCATGGTATTAGGTTTTTCAAAGGTAGAAATGCACCATTTGGGAAGAAAGATCAAAACGTGTCAATAGACACTGCCCATGCTAAAGAGAAAGATTTTATTGCTTTTCTAAAGTGGTTTTACCTGGAAGACAAGTTTACTTTTTTTTTTTCCTCCAAATAGAATATTGTTAGATAATTTAAGAAAAGTCAGTCTCTGGTGTGCAGTTATTGCTCTGTGCTCCCTTTTTCACATCCAGCAGGATGTACTATAACACATCCTCTGAGTCCTGTGCCCTCTGAACCAGGTGTCAGCCGTGTCCTGCAGTGCTGGATACTTCCTGCAGTTTCCTGGGGTCCAGCCCCACTCTGCAGCTGGGGAGCATCTTGCTTTCTCTCTTCAGTGGAATAGAACTGGCACAGAGGTAGCTTTTACCACTCACAAACCAGGCCTGTATTTTTGGTATTTGGTATTGGCACAACAGAAATAGCTATTAGCCTTAGTACTGAACTTTGTTACATGCCTGTGATCACCTCTTCTGGCCCCTGCCCAGGGGGCTCTCTGAACATCTTTGGAAATACCTTAACTCAAGTCTTCTTCAAAGACTTGAAGAAAGTATCCCTTTATCTTTGAAGGAAAAACAAACCATAAATGTTTCCCATACATTTCTTGGCTTGAATGCAGTCAGCACTTATTTGTGAACCAGCAGTGAGTGGGAAGTTTAGCATCTCATGACTTGGCAGAACCAGCAATAGAAACAGAGCAGAAATTTTTGGATGAATAGTTTATTCATTTAAAAAAGGCAATTTTGGGTGGCTGGAACAACTTGTGAATCCCTGCTGAGCTAGGTGAATACTTCCATATGGAAGCTGAATAATAGAGGGAGGGTAGTGGAATTTTTTTCATCCTGTTTAAATTAAATACTTCTTACTTGTTTCTTGCTTTGTTTTGCAAATTGACCATTTTTCATTGAAAATAACATTTGTTTCAATTTTGATTTAATATGATGCTTTGGTCTATTTCCACCTTTCCAGTCTGAAAAATTCTTTGAAACCTTTTTCTCCAAGAGTTTATTTTAATGCATGGGAGAAGTTAATTTCAATTTGTAAGATTTCATGGTAGCTGAAAATTTTATTCTTTAAAAAACCTTGCCGAGAATATGGCATTGTGCAAAACAGAGGTTTATGGATTCATATCATAAGTAAAAGCTATTTTTTTTTTCATAAGATTCTAGCTATCAAGTGAATATATGATTTTTAACACAAACTGAGTCCCTTTCACTGCATGTTGAAGTTATTTTCCCAGTGCAGAACCCTGGGAGTGGACGGATGTGTCTTTATTTCCATTTTACACTTGTTTGACAGTGTCAGAGATTTAAAGCGGTTGTCTGAATTCTCGTGAGACTGGCATTGTAGAAAAAACCTAGCTCACATTTGGATTGATTCAAAAATGTCAACAAATGACAGCTGCTGAGCTGCAGGACCCATGAGCATGTTTTCCCCTGGATTCTCTCTTCATTCTGGTGGTGACACACAGCAATGTGCTGAAAGGGGCCTGAGAGCTGTGGGACAGGCACAGTGACAAAACAAAAAGAGTTTGAGAAGGGGAAAGTTTAATCCCTGCAAGTCCTTCACAAACAGTGTAATTCTCCTTGTGCTTTCATTTCCAGGAACTTCACTGGGGTCATTGATGCTACAGCAGTGCTACATGGAGAACAAACTGGTCTTTTTTTTATATAGTGGGTATGGCCAAATAACAAATGAGGAAAATTACGAAGGGAAAGAAGTAGCTTTGTCACATTTACTATACTTAGCTTTACCATACTTGGCTCTTGATGCAGACAGTTCTAATTCTGAAAAATTTCCCTCAATAGCTGGCCCTAAAACATTTACAAAGCGTCTGAATAATTGATATAATTTATGGTTTTATTGGTGGAAGCCATTAAATCCCCTCCTCCCAAACAGCACTAGGGAGGAAGCTTGGCAACATGCAGTGAAAAATGGAGCAGCTATTTAAAGAAAGAAAAGGACAAGAAAATCTTGTTGAACTTTCTGAACATGATAACACTGAAAAAGGTGAAGTCCTCAAACATCCACTTCTAAAAGTATTTTGTAATAAATGAAGCCAGTGTGCTGTCAGTGACACAGGCTTTTCAGAGGAAGTTTTACAAGGTCTACCTTTGAAAAACAACCCCATTTATTTTTCATTTTATACATGCTAGCTTAATAATGTCAACTTGGAATTTGTATTGTTGCTGGATTCTGTGCTGCAAGTGAAATTATGGGAAAGGTGGCAAATGCTTAGGTAACAGTCTCTATTATATGTGGGGTCATTTCTGTTCTTCTGTTCTGCTCATCAAAGTACTGGCTAGTAGAGATAATTTATAGGCTTCATCTAGCCAAAGTTACTGTACATCAAACATATATGTATACCTGAAATAGCTTTCCAAAACTCCAGCCTTGGTCAAAAAGGAGAGACTGGCATTTTTAGGGTACAGTTTATTTGACTATAGTGTAGATATCTATGTTCTACTTAGAACAATTTTGTCCTAAAATTGCTTGTTTCTTAGCATTAATTGAAAAAAATTCTCCACTTGTACACAGTGCTTTTTTAGTTAGGTGAGAAGAAACATCCAACAAAAAATCAGTTTGTACTGTCCTACATATACCCAGAAGTGACTATGGAGCATGTGATGCAAGTGATGCATGTGATAGCAGAGACTGTGGAGCATGAAACATGGACATGGGAGTTGAGGAAGCTGGAGATACTGTACTGTTTGATGAGTCTTTATCAAAGCAGATGCTATAAGCCTTTAAGTTGAACAAATATATGAGTTTTCATTTTATGATCTGGAGGAAAAAAACCTAGCTGATAACACTGGTTTTGAGTTTGATGAAAGAACTTGCCTGAGTAATGTGTGTCTAGGCTATCATGATATATTCAGTTTTGCAGACTTCAGCTTCTACAAGCATATCAGAAAGTTCCATAGATTTTTAGGCTTTAAGCAGCACAATTCTGTATATAGAGGAGATTCATAGGTAAACTACACAAATTGATTTGAAAGCAAAGATGTCAGCTTTTACTCATTGCAGGATTTTACCATTTATTTGTTTTTAATATGGTGCTAGAAGCAATTGCTTTCTGTCTTCTCCTTTAAAGCTGTGCCATAGTGTGGCACTGGCCAAACAATAGAACAAGCAATGTATCTGCCAAGGATATTGTGATCCTCCGATTCTAGCCCAGTGGCTGGAGTTAAAATAATCCAGCTGGCTCAGCAGCTATGTAGATTCCATTTATGGTAGTACAGTGTAAGTGGCAGGACAGCTAACTCAGGGCTTCCTTTATCATTTTGCCTTCCCTGCTTTAGGCCCACCAGGACAGAATTTGCACAGTTGGAAATGCTGATTCTTCTGACTTCAGCTCCCTGCATTGTGCTGTCTCTGACAGCCCAGTCCAGCTGTTTATTCATGTCTAATACATCTCCTAAGGGCATTTGTAAAGAAAACAAGCTGCCCCTTCAAGGAAAGCAACAAACAATCTAATCTCAGCTGCATTTTACACAAATTACAGTGACTTGATGCCTACTGTGCCTCAGCTTGTGGCACAGAGAGTCTGGGACATTGTTGAGTTTTCTCTGGTTTTCACAGCTGCTCAGTAAAGGTGTAACTTGTACAACTTTTTATATGTGGGAGAGTGAACTGCATACCTGCTGTGTATCTAATTGAAAGGCACAGATTCATGGTGTCACCTCAGCCTGCTGCATGTCAGCCTATGTGAGCTATATGGTGGGCATTGCCATGAGGAGCTGCACTACTGCTACTGAAAGGCATGTTCCTCTGCTGCAGGCTGAATAACAATGCTTGGCTCCTCTAAAATGTCCTTCCTAATGTTCAGAATCTGCAGGATGAAGCTGTGTATCCTTTCTGTTGTGCTTTAAATGGCAGCTCCTCTGCTCATATTTCTTGTTGAAGCACATAGTGCAGTATATTCCATTTGACATTAGCAAAAGATCTTCTATGACTTTGAAAAATTATGCTATTCATGCATATGGCAAATAGGAGCAAAACCTATTTGCACCCAGAGGTGCAATTTACACCTAGAGGAGTGATTCCTTCTGTCATGGAATAGTGGTCCAGACAGAAGAGTGAGGTTGTTTTGAATAGTATGCAAAGAGCAGAGGAGTTTTGCAAGGTGGAGATTTGGTCTCCTAAACATGAGTGTCAGGAACACAAAATCCTTATTTGGTGCCTTTTCAGACCACTATAGGTTTTGGCTGCATTGAAATGTTTTGCCTGCAGGGTGTTATTCAAATGTTCATAATATTTTAGGATTTAGGTACAATCCATTTTGCGTATCTCAATTCAGCTGTAAGGGGGTGCCATGGGTCTCTGTCAGATTGAGGTGACCTTGAGTATCTGAGACATCTCCAGGGGGCTGCTTAATGTGAGATACTGAAGGTTTGTGCTCTGCTGAATTAGCAAATGGATAGTAGGTACCTAATGTGTCAATTTGTGATGCTATTATTTAGAGAATTGAGTAAAGCCCCGGGTGCCTCTGCTTGCAGAGGTGCTGTAAGCTCCTCCATACAGACATGAAGAAGCAACTCTGTTTGGGTGTGATTACTCTAATTGTAGAGAAGACATGTAAAGCAGTTCAAATACCTTACATCCTAGATATGTCCATTCTTCCCCATTCCTTGATTTATTTATGTCAAAATAGTTTATGCAACCAGCTCACAGGTACGTCAGAGACATTAAGTCAGATCATTGTAATTCCACTCAGGAGGTAATACCTGATAAACAACAGAGACAACCTGCTGTTACCTAATCAGAACATCTCTGCTTAAAAACTGCAAGACTACAAAGAATGGCAGAGACCAAACACACCTATGGAGAATGTGCCTTTGATATGCATAGTGTGTAGCTCATTAATTGGCTACTATTTGGCCCAGGTTGGATGATATGATAAAAATCTTGTGACATTGCAGAGCTGTAATATATGTGATTTTATTTTGGACCAGTCAAAAATCAGAATGGATTTTTACTAGAATAGAGGCAGCTGGTATTTGGGTATTTTTAGTAGATCATATCTATGAAGATTTTTTTTTAATAAAGATGTTGGGTAAAGGTCAAGCAATTAGGATGGAATATTTTATTGTTAAAGTTGTATCAACCCATACAATAGAATACCCTGAGTTTACTTTGAGGTTGTGGATACCAAATATAGCTAATTAAGTAATATGGTATTTGGTTCATAAAAAACTAAAAAGATGAAGATAGCTTGTATTTGTATTTTTTTTCCCAAGCTTTGATTGGTACTATAAGAATACTTGTATTTTGTTAAAGTAATCCTGATCTTTCCCTAAAGGAAATAGCTCATTTGTGCATTCTTTGTGGACACTCATGTTCATTAATAATTGAATTATGTATTTGTTATCAGCCAATAAATTAACAAATCAAAACACAAAACAAGAAAAACCCATCTCATGGAACTTGTGCTGTGCAAAAATGCGTTTGTTTTTTTCACATCGATATCTTCAGCTTAGGAGTAGTTTGAGATATAACATGCTGTGTCCTATTTCATTCTAGGTCTCCTATGTAAAAGCTATTGACATTTGGATGGCCGTGTGTCTTCTCTTTGTCTTTGCTGCTTTGCTGGAATATGCGGCAGTCAACTTCGTTTCACGGCAGCACAAAGAGTTTCTGAGGCTTCGAAGAAGGCAAAGAAGACAAAACAAGGTACAGCTGCTCTTTACCTGGGGTGACTGAATGTGCCCTGACAGCCCTGCTCATGTGCAGTTGATTTCTTACCTCACCTATTGCCCTTGCAGCAGAGTCTTTCTCTGAAGTTTCCTTTTGAGTGATTTACTCCTTGATAAAGAGCTGATAATTAGCTGCTGAGCTTATATGCAGTTTATGAAGTTATCGACAAATGTCAGTAACTGGTCACCAGTTCCAAGAATTTTCTTCTCTTCATGCAATTGCTGAGGCAGCTGGACCTCTCCAAACACTGTGTTACTATGTGGCACCACCAGTGGATAAGGAACTGCAGGATGCAGTGACACAGACAGAGGAACAATATTATCCAGATGTGCTGGTATCAGAACATGCCTGTGACCTGTCCTTTCTAGTGCTGCCTTAGCTGGCCATGCTAAAATACGAGATTCTCTAGGATAGCTCATTGCAGTGACTGGCAGTTCTGCCCTCACTTTTAGACCACCAGCAACTGGTGTCTTTCCCAGCTGAAACCAGGAAACATGGCCATTTTAAAAAAGGAGAAAGATGAGGAGATTTGGATTTTGCCATTTCACAGTTTGTGACTGATGCAAACTTCAAATTTTTAGCAAAAGACGTCTTTGTGAGTGTCATTATCAAAAAATTTTATACCAGTGACTGAAATGTAGAAGAGGAGATTGTTTGAAACAAAGATGTCAATATAGAATTAAATTTAGGAAGTCTGTCCATCTGTCCTGGGTTGGTTTTGTGTTGGGTTTTGTTTGTTTGTTTGTTGTTTTTTGTTGTTTGTTTTTTTTTTTTGTTGTTGTTGTTTGGTGTTTGTTTGTTTGGGTTTTGTTTTTGGTTGTTTTTTTTTTTTCAGTAAATGGGAAGACAAAAGTAGACATTCAATTGCGTTTTATTTGAGTCATGAACATTCCCATGTTAGGGAATGTGGAACTATAAACTCTACATATGCATTTGCTAGGTGAAGCAAATATTTGCTTGAGCTGCACGAGTGCTTCAAGCCACAAATAATGGTTTCCTTCACAAGAGGGATGACAACAATGGCACAGGGCATTTGTGTTTTGACAGGTCTGTCTAATAAATGTTCTGTAGCTAATGTAATATTTGATGGATACTTTGGGAAGAAATCCAGTGCCGTTCTCTAGTTTAATATTATTGTCAGATGAATTGAGATTCCACTGAAGATTAGATTACAGGAGAGCAGAAATGCTTGCCTGTCTACTGGCACACAGGCCACACACACTGCCACTGGAAGCCTTTGTTTTCAAAGCCAGCATGGCTGCAGCAGAAGCTTCTGTATGGCATCTGTAATTTCATTTTTGGATGCAAGGTCTTTTTTAGAGATGAACAAGTAGGTAAGCAGCCATCCTTGGTAAGTAACATTATCCAGTGACTTTACTCAAAGCTTATGAGATTTTGGTCTGTGAAAATGGTCATTCATCTGCTTCAAAAACTATTATTTTGGTGACTGTGAAAGCTATTTAAAATCAAATCATCAGAAGACTTGTGTTTATCCTAAGCCAGGTGGTGCATGGATTTTTTGCAAAATAGGTAACAACATAATTAAATACAAGGAAATATGTGGCTTTTCCTATGAATCTGGTTGCATGAATTTCAAAATAGGAAACAATGTTGCTAAGGCAGTTTCTTTAGAGGTATTTTCTGCATCTCTGTACTTGATTTTGTCTCTCACGATTTTCTCAGTTTATTTTGCCTTGAAAGTGATTCTCATTGTTTTGCATGACGGGTGTCTCTAACCGAGCCATTCTTCTCTTTGCCTGTTGTGTGTGTGTGTCGTCGTGCTGCTGCTGTGGTGTTCCCATTCTTGCTGCTGCTGTCTATGCTGACACTCTGGGGACAGGCACAGACTGTGGCTGTTGGCAGTGAGAGCGTTGAGTCCGTGCGGCGCATGAATGGCTTGCGGAGCAAAGCGTCACCGGCTTACGGGACAGTGAATCAGATCGGCAATTCAAGTTTGAGGGTAAAACCGCAGTGAGAAAGGGAAAGCAAGAGAGTTTTAGTACGTGCAGTGATGTCATACATCAGCAAAATGGACCATTTTGATGGCATCACTAGTAGTAGTCTCTTGCATTCTCTTTGCTAAATGCCCCCACAAAATACACAGTACTGTCCCCAGCATGAACAGCAGTTTCATGTTGTACATTTTCATGGCCCATCCTTACGCTTGCTTTTTACAGGGCGGCTGGGCTATGCCACCCCTATTCCAAACCCCTTAAGGAAAGTGCATGTATATTCAGCAGCTTAGTCCTTTGCAAAGATAGATTGAATGGGATGTGGGGAGAGAGGGCCATAGGAAATGCCTTGAGACAGTAAATCCCACATTGTGTCATCTTTCAGATGAGCGTACAGAATGCGGTACGTATAACAAAATGTGTTTTTATCGCTGTGGTATTTATTCCTGAACTGTCAACCTGCAGCCTTCCTCATTGCAATGTCCTGAGCCCTGCTTAGTGGAGTATGAATTCATAGCTATGAATGAAAAAAGGTATTTCCTTAGTTTCTTTTTATTGTCTTGGAGAACGGCCATGAAGCTGAAATCTTTTATACAGTGTAACATGTAGCAGATCAGAAGCAATATGATAGCAGCTGATACATCCAGATTAGGGGTGAGTTGTGGAGGTAATAAAATCAATGATGGAGAAAGAAATTAATTTAGTGTGCAGCTCACTACTTGTTACTAGTGGCTGAGGACTGATACGTGTTCATTTAAATAAAATGGGACTGGGATTTTAATCTTTCAGGACTTGATTTCCCAGAACAAAAACATTGTCTGAGCCACTCTCCAGCTGTAAAGGGCCTCTAACTTTGATCAAGCTCTGTAAAGTCATATTATTATAAGATGCAGATGATTTCAATGAATTTTGTACACTGTAAAGGGAATTAGCAGCTTCCAAATTCAAAGCAAACTCACAGTTCATATTACAAAGCAAAATTAGGATAGGGGGTTTACAATGCAATAAATCATCCACTTTTGGAGCTACAATATCAAGCAGTAGAAGAGAGCCTTAATTTCTGGATACTTTCTATTGTAGAAATAATAATATTCACACACATACAAAACCTGAATATAAAAAGTAAGAAATCAGGGTCATCTAGGAGATATGCCCAGTATTATATGCTGCCACTGAAAAGCTGATGCCACTCAACTACCACTCAACTACAAAAGTAGTCCAAGTACCCAGTGCTGCATATCTCACCAATCACAGAGTGCTGTTAGTCCAGCTAAAGTTTGTGTAAGTTGTGGTTATCCTCTCCTTCAGGGAAGCTTGCAGAAACCTCTCTCCTCCTCTAGAATCTTGTGCATTGCACAGACAGCCAGGGCAGTGCACAGAGGGGCCGTGTCGCTGCAGTGCTTCTGCTGCAGAGCCCTCAGAGCTGGAGCAGCTCTGGCATTGTTTTCCCCGGAGAACTCCCATCACATAAGTGATGCACACTTGAGAGGTCAACAGAGGAGACGTAGCAAGGCCGGGGTTTCTGGAGCAATGCTACCATGGCTGCAGCTCAGTACTTTTCTGCTCAAGAGAAGGGTGTTTATGCACAGAAGAGAACATAGGAACAGAGCCTGTGGTGCCACAAGCAGCCTCACAAGCAGGGAACTTGACTTGAGGTACTGCTCACTCAACCAAAGCTTACACTGAATGCAAATGTAAAAGTCGTGGTCAAGAGAACACAGTGTAAGAGTGTGCTTGAGTATCTTTACTGCGTCACTTAGTGCTAATCCAGGAAGAGAAAAAAGGTGCTGAATCACACCTGGACATGATTCCTGGATTTGCAACTTGATCTACAGAACAAGAAAATGCCTGTTCTCAGTTTTGTAAGCCTGTATCTCTGGCACTGCTTTTGTTATTGTCTGTGCGGGGTCTTGTTCTTAGGGCTGCAACCCTCAGAGCAGTGCATAAAGCAGACATCTTAAGAGACCATCAAATCTCTTAAGTCAAACATTAGATTGTGAATATTTTTTCTAGGAAAAGTCTGGGTTCTATTGTTGATCATCCCGAAATTGTATTATAGATGAACCATTTGAAAAGACAGTTTTATCATGACTTGTTGGCATCTTCCACATGCACAAAATCCCTGTATCTTCAGGTTATCAGTTCTTCACTCTATCTTCCCCATACATTTTCTCTTGGAGGAAGCATTCAAAGTTTGTCCTAAAGGTTCATATAATCTTTCTGCCCAAGTTAAATACACCCATCTGTAGCAATAGATTGCTGAGAGAAATGGTTGCTTATTTCTTGCATATCACATTATATAGAGAGTATAGGCTGCATCAGCCAAGAGTCTAATGGTACTGAGGGTGAAGTGAAGTTTCATTGTAATAAAATCTAAATTTTTATGATGCAAGATCATTTGAAAGAAAATAGCTTCCTTTTAAAACATGATTTTTAGTAATCAAACAGGACTTCTTAGTTTTCAAAATAATGGGCTTCCAGGGAAGCAGAACAGTTTAGACAGGTTCAATCATCCCTTTCTGAAAACAGTAATTATTATGTTATAGGATCAGTAGTCAAAATGAGTCATGCTACAGCAGTACTCATATCAGAATCTCAAAGATGCCTTCCTAAATTATATGTGTGATGGTTACTACTGTGACCAAGACTAGGGGTTAAGTTTGGGACCATTAGTGTTAAAAGCAATGCATTATAGCTTGAATGAAAAACTGTGCAGCTGGAAGATACGACAGATTTAATCCCATGTGCAGGGAACACAGAGCAATACAAATAACAATGCTGCAGCCAAGAGGGTTCATATGCATGCAGGTTAGCAAAGGGAGGCACAAATGGTGTTTTCAAATGAAAGAGCTGGGACTGGGACTAGGTGATTACAGAAGCAAAAGATAACTCCTCTAAGCAAAGCTGGAAGCACCTGGTCAAATGCTTCAGAGAATTGTTTGCCTTTGGATGGAGATGCTAGTGGTGAAGCAAGTACCACAAGTGCCCAAACAAACATACTGAGATAACACAGTATTTCTGTCTTTCAAAAGGAGAAGCAATATGCATTAAGTAACACCAGCTTTAATAGGCCATCTCTATCATTTTAATCATACTGAAACCCCTCTGTCACATCCCCCAAATAATTTTCTAAGGTTTTCTAGACTTGCCCATTGACAAAATCAGTGCCTTCAGCCTGACTTTGCCTTTAAAGCACTTGGCAGTGCTGTCCCTGGTGGGATGTTTGCCTGCTGCCATCCGTGTGCACCGCGTTTGGCGGGAGGATGTGCACGCTCCGCGTTATGTAAGGTGCCGCATCATGTGAATAATGGAAGTGCTCAAGGAAAGCCCTTTTGCTGAGCTATTTTTGGCACTCACTGAGCAAGCTCAAACACATGAGTTTCATTGTGAAAAATAGGAATCCGAGTCTGAATGGCTTTTTCTCTCTCTCCTTCTCATCTTGCTTACTTAATGGATTAAAGTGCGTGTAGCTTCTGATGTAGATAAACACTCTCAAGATACCGTGGCTACTTTTATTTTTCCAGGGCAATTACATTAGTACTTTAATGTAACTGTGCAGAAAAAAAATCAGTAGAAGATAAATACATCAAAATGAAAATTTAGCTTGAAGTTATAGTCCCACATACAACTGCAGTGAATATTTAGCTGTAGTTAAACAATAGACACAATTCATTGCATCATGTTGCCATGTCACTTTGTGGCTTCATCTGAATGCCCTTTGTCAGTCTTTTTATTGTGAGCATGAATAGGCTTGGAATGGCCCTAGTTAAAATCAGTGGAAGTATCTGTATTGTTTATAAAATGGACATACTAGGTGTACTTTAAACATTTTAAAAACCTTGTCATCTCAAATTTGAA
Source organism: Cisticola juncidis (assembly GCA_013400215.1). Lineage (NCBI taxonomy): Eukaryota > Metazoa > Chordata > Aves > Passeriformes > Cisticolidae > Cisticola > Cisticola juncidis. Next base: position 919,304 of record VXBR01009075.1, read on the forward strand.
AATTATCTTGATATAAATCCTTAGATTAGCTCCAGGCACACATATAGAGACATGATTCCCCAAAGAAAGAGCAACCCGTAGGAAAAAAAAAATCAGCCATGGGGATGGTATCCAAGCAATGGATCAAAAATTCTTATAAGAACAGTCTGACCAGATGGAGAGACTAAACTTACTGGAAATGTAGATTTTTCAGTGGAAAACAAACACTGAAAGAGAAACGATGGAAGAGAAAAATCGTGTTTCATGGTGTCCTGTTTCCAAGGGTAATTGAAAGTGAAATGGAAGCTTTTCCCTCCCTTATTTGACAAGGGAAGGTTAAAAATTCTAAATTACTGTGCTTTGTGTATTTTACTGCCTCAGACACAAAAAGATGATGGATTATGTGGGGTGGATTTTTCACCCCAAACCAAGAAACAGAAGAGAAAATGGATAGTTGCATTTCAAGGGAGAGAATTCTGAAAACCAAATAAAACCCAATAAATATTCTGTAATAAAAGGCAGACAATTTATGGAACGTGTCATAGCAGTTCCTGAGAAAGTCCAAAATATTTGAACAACTGTTGAAGTTGGTAGTGCAGGGCACAAGTTGGAGTAATGGAATCCAGGTACCGGAGTAGAAGAAAAAACCAGGAAAACAAAATCAGGAGAAAAAAATAGAATTTGTGGGGGAAAAAAACCCCAAACAAATAGCACCAACAAAACAAAACAAAAACAAACAAGCAAACAAACAAAAACCACCAAACAAACAAAAAAGAAAACACACAGAAAATGAGAATAGGGAAACCATGGCTTGTCTAGAAAGGATGTAAATCAAAGAAGTGGATAACTGGTAAGGCTGCAGAATGATGAATCTTTGTACCCACTGAACTGATCAGTGATACAACAAGGAGTACTCTGTGGGGCAGAGGACAGATATTGAAACTGTAGGGACCATGCATGGCACCAAAGCAGCAAGCAGGACATGATACAATATAAGGACACATGTTGCCCAGTCTGCAAATACTTAAGCAAATAATTCTTTAAAGTTAAATATGATAGGAACAAGACACAAGCTGCAGAGCAGCAATATTACAGTATTTCCAGTCTGGGGAGATGAAGTGACTGTGTGTTGTACCACATGGGATAGGCAGGACTGGAAAAGTCAGGAGTACTGGATAAAGTTTTTCTTGTTTCCTCAATAGTGGAACTCTGCTTTAGAAACTCCAGTTCCTCTCTTGTACCTACCCAGCACGCTGTGGCTGAAAGGATCAGCTCTGAACTGGCAAGCCTTAGGGACTGAAGTTTGCACTTCACTCGAGTGAGTTTGTCCTGGTAGTTACTCATGAACAGCAGGAGACACACCAAAAATGAACTCTGCAGTTTTCCAGCTCATGAAAGGTACTCTCCAGCTGGGTGCAAATGTCTTATTTCTTATTATACCTAGGGGAGAGTGCAAACTGAAAATAGGGCAGAGGAAGTTAGAAAGAGACAGGAAATGGTGTTCTTATTTTTGAAGCTTTAAAGCAACAAGTAGCTTTTCAAGAACCATCTGCCACAGGCACCTGCTTTTGTTTTCCAGATTATTTTAGAAAATGGTGATTCCTTCATTGGATGTGTTCTGGTCCATCTCATTTGGTGGAACAACAACAAAAAAAAAAAAGGGCAGTGAAAAAATTGTCATATATATGTTAATGATAAAAAATATAAGGAAAATAGACTTCAGACAGGCTTAGGCAGCACAGGAGACAACTTCATGCCAGATCAGTTCCTTTGTTCTTTCTCTGTATGAAGGTCATCTGGACTCTTTCCATGCCCTGAGTCAGGCCAGTAAGGCCTTGGTCTCAGGGTTTCTCACTGCCTTGATGGCCAGGTCCTCTTTGCAATGGAGGAAGTGAAGATATCACCAGGGGAACGCTTTCTGATCCATTGTTGCCAGTGATCTGTCGTGATGTTTCATATCAGTTCTGAGTTCTGTCCCAAGCCTCATTTTCAACAGCAAATTATTTCAGTGTTGGTAAATATAAATTAGCATTTCTACAAGAGGGTGAAGGGATGGAGCAGTTAAGAGGCAAGCATAGTGCAGGCTGAGAATGCCAGCACTCTGTATCCATGTATTCCTACCCTCACTGGCAGCCTTGCTCGCCCTCTGGATCTCCAGAGTATACTACACCAGTTGTATCAAATTACATGGTAAATTGGTGAGATGGGCAAGTGTTCAGTAGGATCCATGAAATGCATATTTACATCTGACCCAATTAATCCCATTCTCCACAGGGGATAGAAACTGCTATTTGAATGTAATTAATTGTGAAGCATTCTGTAATGATGTTGTCCAAATGACATTGTTCAAAACCAAATTGTATTAACCAGACTGCTGAAAGCTCATTTGCTCTCAAGTCTGAAGAAATTTCATGGGTTTCAGTAAAATCCAGTTTTTAAGTATTTAAAAAAAAATTATGTTGAAACCATTTATTTCTCCACCTTTACTTTTCCTGGGGTAAAACAGCCTTGTTTATAGTCATTCCTGTTCAAGCTGACAGCTTTTCTTATGGCAAACTGATCATTCAGAGCCTGATTCTGACACCTGTGGCTTGATTTAATGATCAGATGTGTTTATTTCTCTTGATCCATTGCTGGAGAAAGATGCTATTTAATGTAATATGATAATTTGTACTTGGGTATTTATCTTCTGGCCTGATTTTTCAATTATTTTGTTAGTTTTTGTTTGGGATTTTTTGGGGTGTGTGTGTGTTTTTGTGGGTTTTGCGTTGTTTTGGGTTTTTTTGGTTTTTTTTGGCAGGGGTATAACACTAATCTTTCAATCCATGTTACTGGGAGTAGATGGATAGGAGAAGAAGGAGATTTTCTTTTTTACAACATGAGGAGGGGGCTAGGGTTAGTTATACTGGAAGGAATAAACAGTTTGAAGCCCTACATATTCTGGTCACTTGTCACTGAATCTTGCCAGAGTTCTCACAAAGACTCATTTAAAGTTGGGAGCACCTGAAAACTCCATGCCAAGCTCATCCATAAGTCACTAAAAATTTACTCTCTTCCACTCTCTGTGAACTCCCAGTGGTATCTCAGAGCTGTCCACTGGCTCTTCCCACACTGTACTTCTTCACTACACCAGGATCAATGTCACGAAGGACTTACTATTGAAAAGTTCAGCTTTCCAGTGGCTGCTTGAATATATCTGGCACACTGAGCATGTCAGACTGTTTTTAGCTCCTGGAGAAACAGATTGGAAAGGTCAGAAAACACTGCTGTGTTTGCCAATACACATGAGGTGCCAGAAGTCCAGAATCCTACCTGTGAATTTCTTCATTGATCCTGTAACTTCTCTCTGAGCAAAGGCATCACTCTTAAAGTAATTTAATTTCTAACTTGTATATGTAATTTTTCATACAGATACTATGTGTACATTTGTACATACAAATAATCCACCTGTGTAAGTGCAAGTTTTTTACCAAGCGTCCAAGGATTTTTTCTCTGCAATAACATGACAAGACTCTTAGGAGACATGACACCTTTGTTTTCACGCTTCACTTCACTCTCTTCAAGTGGTTCTCCATGTGTGTTCTGATATAACCCTTTCTGCTAGTTGTGTGGAAGTTCTCTGCCTGTGACAGACTCATTCATTTTCCTATTAAGCCTTCCTAAGCCTGCTGGGGGTAGAGACTTGTTTTCACATTCTCTGTAATCTTCATCTGTCAAAAGAATAAGTACTTCAGAATAGAGATCACAAACTCAGTTCGTTAGAGATTATCTGAGTTGCACAACTGTGGGATCTTGCACACCATTCCAGGAAAGAAAGTTGTGCATTTCCTCTTTGGGATGTAAAGTCTTACAGGCATCTGCAAGCAGCAGCCTTGACACTCTCTAGCACAAACTTTCCATGAAATTTATCTATCAATTGTCTGTTAACTTATGCCAGCTTTCTTTTTGACTTCCTCAGTGGGATCAGACACCAAGTCTACTCATTTTCCCCATCAGCAGAATTTTCATCTTGTAGGCTTTTTTTTGTTGTTTTGTTTGCTGATCCTCACAGCCAAGAGACATTTTAGCAAGTCTAATCAAGTGTGAAGCCACTGCAGGCTGGCGAGATAGAGAGAACTTGTCCATCACAGGATGCTTTTTTACATCCTTGGTATCGTCTGTCTGGAAGTCCTTCAAGGTCCTGATGCTCCTTTTAAAGCTTTACATACTGGTTAGATGAATTAAGGGGTGTTTGTCTGGTGCAGGTGTTTCATTGCATGTCCAGAATGGGTGGTGTATACACCAATGAGCACATGTAAAATCAAGTTGTCTGAAAATCACTATGTGCTCTTGTTCACTGTTTTTCCTGCCCTACTAATAAACTATATGTGTTTTACTTATAACCTTCCAGTGGCTGTTGCAGAAGACAATGGCCTTTCTTTCAAGATTATCAAGCTCTTGGCCCATCTTTGCAGAGGTATAGAAATAAATCATGCAGCTATTTGACTGCAATTTCCTTGTTTGGCCATAATAACAGCTAAACTTCCTTCAGACAGGTCCCTCCTTGGGTAAAACAGATACTTCCAAAGAATTTATTTTGGAACACACACATGCATGTGTGTGTGTGTCCAATAGAAAAGGCAGAGGAAGCATAACTTATTTTAGATATTATTCTCCCTACATTAGCTTTACACTGTATTTCCCAAAGAGGTGTCCGGATTTCTTTTGTGCCTGTCTACTGAGTAATTGCCAGTTTTTCCATATATTGGCATATCCTGCCATGCTTTCCTGAATCTATTAATTCTGGTTCTCCTTTTGAGTGTCTTACATTTGAGTATCATGCTTCTCACTCCGAGTGGCCTCACCAATATTTCTAGCTGCAAATTCTCTAGCAAAATTATAAAGGATTAACATGTTTTAAAAATGTATCTGCTACTTTCAAAATTATTTCTCAATATAGCTTTTTTTTTAATTACTTTTCATCTCTTTCCTACCAAGCATGATCTGAGATGCTCATCCTCATTTGCAAAGCTGTTTTTTAGTTTTTCATCCTCATCACTGTGGTTTTTTATGCAGCATTTGTGTTCAGCTTTACCTTTCTAGCTATCAACAGTCTAATTTCTTATTATGGACCCCATAAAACTGGATTCCTATCAGTTATAAGATATATCTCTATTACAGATTATTGTTTTAAATGCTTGCAAACAATTGTTTTTAGTAATGCCTATGGAAAGACATAACACTGAATTTAGATTCCTGTTTTCAGTTTTGCATCTTAGAAAAACCAGACTTGTCCCCTTTTCAAGCTAAACATGCAGCATTGTAGTCACAAAATGAAGGGATTTGGTAGGAACATTTATTTGGATCATTATCCAGATTTTTGAGTGAAATAGCCAGTGTAGCTGTGAAGTTCATGAGGCAGTTTTTCAGCGACTGGCCACATCTCTGTGCTGTGGGAAGTTCCACCTGGAGATGGAAACTCCAAGGAGTTTGCCTTGCTGTCCTGTGTTGGGCCAGGGCTCTGCCTTGCACAGGAAGCTCTGTGTGGCAGCAATATGTCCTTGATGCGTCCTCCTGGATTCCAGGACTTGGCAGCTCAAGGACTTTCTAAACCAGAGGTGGTATTTTTGTGATGAGCAGCCTTTGCTATTTATGGATAGAGCAGTCAGTTCAATGTGAGGATTTATGAATTATTAAAATACTTTTCTAAAACTTGCTATGAGTTGTTCATATTAGGTCTGCAGCACTTGTGGGACTAGGAGTGTGTATGGCCACTGGAGCCAACAGGAGTGCACACCGGGAGGGAAAAGGGTATTGGAAGTGGAGGAAGATCTTGTGTGAGGTGAATCCAAGAATAGAAATAACCAAAGCTGTGTATCAGATGAAAGCAAACAGGATGACTAATGGTTCTGCAAACTGCAGTGCATATTTGTGGTGTTTGGTTGGAATTTATGAGCAAAGTAACCCCGAGTTCAGTGACTGTGCCTGAAAGGAGGGCAGTGTTGAAACAGAAAAAAGAAGAGGCAGTTGTGCTAGTTTTCTTTCCTTATCTGATGTATTTCTGTTTGCACAATTACATGAGCAACAGCAGGAATAAAATCAGCACATTTCGGAATTTAGAATAAGACAATTTCATTCTGCCATTGCAGGTTTCTCAGAGGTGGTTGGGGGTGACTGGTGGTCCTTAGCCCATGCAAAGAAGAAAAAGCAATAGGGAAAACAAGATAACTTGCTCCCATAATTAAAAACATTTAAGAAAGGAAATCATTAAACACTAAGTCAGTGCTGCTGTTCCAAACCCTCACCTTGGCTTTAGACTTTATGTAAAATAAATTGATTATCTAGCTGTTGCAGTTCTCTTTTAAAATGTCTTTGAGCACTGTCATTTTGCTCCTTATCTTGAAGATGTCCTAGATTTGTCTGTCATGAACTCTAGTGGAGTCAGTCTTGATTTTTTTGCTGATGGGTTGGTCTTTTATTATTCTGCCCTTACTGTTACCTGTGCTGGATGTTCATGCAATAGAGACACAAAATGTACTTTTGTCATAGGAACCAAACAGGAGTGTGAGGAAAAAGTAATAAAAAGTCCAGAGAGAGTAGCTTTTTTTTAGGCACAGAAAATGTTGTCGTGCTTCCTAAATGTAAATACTTCTTTTTTTCAAGTTTGCACAAAGATGTTTTTCCCCAAATACATGACAGCTCTTTTAACATGTTCTGGTGCTGTATGCTGCTGTTCTTTGACTTCTAGATATTGGGGATGCCTGTTTATGTTGCCTGTCTCTTATTTGCTCTTTGATCTTTGTTCACTTTCCCTTGCGGCTTATATCGTGTTATTTTGTTGTAAAAAATAATCTATTTGAATTTTACTTTTGATGCATGGAGACTGCTGCTTTTGTCACACTTCTCTGCTTTCCTCTCTTTTTGGTGAGTTCTCTTGTGGATATTTGTGTAGCTGGGGTTTAATATCAGATTTATATCAGGACAACAGATCTTTTTCATCAGATGCTGTGTTTGAATCTAACAGCTGCTATTTCATTAATATTTTTGAAGCCCATGTGAAGCTTAGTGATGTTTTTATTGCATGTGGAATCCCAGCCAGTGTTCTCAGCACCTCACATTTTTCCTATCACTGCTGTGTATTCCTTGCTGCCACACCTGTCTCGTGTGAGTCTGGCAAATATTTGCCTCCTTTATCTATGAAACAAGAACCCCATTCTCCCATGGTGGTACCTCATTCATCTGAGGGGAGATAAAAATGTATTTAGCCAAAAGCACCATACCCCAGGGGTACAGGGGTGCCCGAAGGGTAATCAGTGTGACATGGTGGGATGTAAGTTCTGACCTCTCTTTTACCATAAGTCTTCCCTTCTTGCTTCTATCTCAAAGTGAAGATGTCTTAGGAATTTGTACCATAAGAATCTGGGGATCTTCTCTGCTGGCAGCTTTCAAACCTTCAAAGGAAAGAGGCTTAGACTTTAACCTCTTTGCATTTTTAAAGCATTACAATTTAGAGGAAGCTGTTTGGCCTGGACAGTTATTGATTTCTATTCGGTTCTTCAAACTACAAAGACAGAATTGTAGGATGGCAGGGAACAGGACCAGAAGAGCCCTTGAGAGCCAGCTGGCAGAACCAGCACCAGGGAGTACACTGGACAATATACAGTTGCTGAAAATATTAATCAGTGCTGTTGAACATTCTTCTGTAATGTGCCCAATATACCAGGAGTGAGTTTAAAAGAGATTTGTCAGGGATTGCTCCTAAGGGAGAGTGTGAGCTGAATTATATCTTTTTGTGGATGAGCTGACCCATAGTTGAGTATTTCTGATTTACATCCTGTAATTCTCTTTGACTTGCAAGTCCTTCTGGAACAAAGGTGAATAAAAAAGTCTCTGAACAATTATTTACCATTCTGGGCAGGAATAGAGATCGGCTCTGTCTGTCCCAAGAGCTTGTCTCCACAAGAGTGTTTGATTTCCCTTCCTTCTGCAGACACAGATTACAGCTGCAGATATGCTGCTAAAATACAGCTACACAAGTTTGCATTTTGTAACTCATGCTAATCTTCTACTGAGATGTCTACTTTTTGTTTCTGGGATCTCATTCTTTCTCAGCTTCCCTTCACCCTTTAGAGGCTGTCCCTCACTTTAAGTTCTGTCCGGACTGGGGAAACAATTTCTCAACACGTAGATGAGGAGCCAAGATTAATCCAATACTTATTTTGACAGAGATATATAACCCATAAATGCATTATACAGTCTGAAAACAACCTGCCTGAGCAATTAGCTCAGTAATCAGACATTTTAAAACAGTGGCAGAAGAGGAGAGCTATGGATTATGGTGCACAATGATTTACATTATTTAATAGAAAAGCATGCAGAATTTTAATTACAATCAGGAGATTTTACATTTGCTGCAAGTACTCATGTGGGTTGCTAATGTGACAACCATGGTATGACAAGGAGGAACCACACAAGGCAAGACTTGAAAACTGGCAGATAGAAATACAGAGACTATTTCATTTCAGGCCTGCAAGAGAACACATTTCTGAAATGAATATGGGACAAGAGGGAAGTATTGGATTTCTGTGTGAGGAGCTGACAAGTCAGAGGAACAGCAGCCACATATTATCTGTGACGGTGAAAAGATCACATCACTTACAACCTTTGAAGCAACAGGAAAACTGAACACAGCATCATTTTCTAATGATCTAAGGGAGAACCATCTCTTTTTTCCCCCTCCCTGGTTATATATAGCTGTTAGAGAGAGCCCTGCTGAGCGGAAAATGGAGCATATGATCAAGGGCAGTCCAGTGAGTCAATTTACTGACTAATACTGTAGATTATCATGTCAAATATATAGCACCAGCAGTATGAACAATAATGAAGCCTAGTTTATTTCTTTCCTGTAAATTGAAATGAAGATGTGATTGGAATTGTCACACCTTGGATATATGAGCCAAACTCTCTTAATCATCCAAAACAAATTGCTTTATTCTTTATAGTGACTTTTATTTTAGGATCTGCTCCAAAATTGGCAAGCTGAAACCATCTATTTAAATGTGTCAAACACATTTAAAATATCCTCTAGACCACTGTTCCCTCAAGTGATGGTTCAATGGTCTCACATTTTAAAATACCTGCTCCCTTCAGACCCAAAGAGGGGATAAGTCAGCCTTTCATCCTGTGGGAAGAAATCATTCAGCACAGCACCGTGCAGAGACACTCTAAATAAACTCCAGTGTCATCAGTAAAACATCCAACTGTGAAACCAGCAGGGCAAAACACTTGTGGAAACCCCAGGCAGCCATTGAAGGGAGCCATTCCTTGCCTGGCTTTTTATTTTGCTATGTTTCAGAGTGTCAGTGAGCAATTATGAGGGAGATATTGCCGATATTGTGCAGTCTCCTTTGGGTCAAACTGAACAACACCTGAAGAGACGTTAAGCAACCTGGTAAAAATTCCACTCTAAACAGAAGGAGTTAATTTTAATTTAGCTGTACAATATCAGACTTGTGTGTTACTGTTTTCAAAGCTCCAGGTGAAAATCTGATTGCCTTTGGGTCTGTCAAAATTTGAGTGTGAGCAAAAACTTAGGGAATTAACATTTGAATTTCAAATCACTGCCATTCCTTTGGGGTTAAGAATCATAATCGATGTTATTGATTTCTAAAGTCTTTTGTCTAAGAATAGAGATGAGTAACTGAAGAGACATTTACTAACTGTTTGCTAACAGTAAGTCACAAAGCCCAAATATTGCATGTCTGTTAAATATAATTTTCTGAAACTGGTGAGTAAACTTTTACAGAAATTAGCAGTGTGTTATAAATTTAGCACATATAAGGAAAAGCAGATGGTACTGCTGTGATTGGACATGTCATTGGAGTATTCTGGAGCATGCCAAGTCTTTCATCTATTACTATTTGCATATACTACCACATTACTCAGTTTTCAGTAGACTAGAACTACATGTGCTATGCACAAACAACTCTTTTTTCTGATTTTAAACTTAGAATAAAAATGAAATTCCATTTGCTGGTTTTGCAGCACTCGTGATCCTTTCCCAAAGCCTCCAAAAGGTTTATGTTGCATCTTCTGGGTGGTCAGAACACAGTCACAGATTGCTGCATGGGCCCATGAACTTGGTGATTTCAGCTCCTTGTGCCAGCGATGGGACAGGCTGTGTGTCATTAACAGTTGATCAAATGAGAAATGTCGTTTTTCAAAATGCTTTGTGGTACTGGAAACACTTTGAGTAATTGTCAACTCTGGGGATATCCAAAAGCAGAAGGCTTTAATTAGAAATAAACAAGCACCAACAACAAAAGCCAAAACCAAAAACAAACAAACAAACCCAACAACAACAACACCACCCTAAATTTAATTCCTGGCTATTCTTAAAAAATAGAGTAACACCTCTCAGTTTAGAGGTGGTCTTGGCAAGGTGGAGTTCTACTTTTATGTCTTGCCTTTCTTTGGAGAAAGATAGCTTAGCTTCAAAGAGCAGAAAGGGCCAGGGCAGATGGGACTTGAGGAAGGAACTGAATTTTGCAAGTAGAAAGTATAGGCCACATTTAAGAAAAACAGTGAGGATGAAGGTTTCAAAGAGGAGGTAGGCAAAAACAGGTCTGGGAATTAATGAGGCAAAAAGCATTGGGTAAAAAAGTTTAAAAGAGAAGGGACAGTTGCAGAAATAAGGAGACAGAGAAGCGAAACATCAAGAGTAGATGTCAACTTGCCTGTGCTTCACATTAGGGGTTCTAAGACCCCATTCATGTTTCCAGCTCAGAGGACAACAAATCAGTTTAGTGCCCACCCACTCTGACTGCACAGCGTGTGTGACGTCCTACTGTGCAGTACTCGGGTTGTCACCAAACACCTCATCTTGTCTGCTCCAGGCAGAATGCTCCTACCTGGTACTCATGAAGCTCTTGGATGTTCAGTGAAGCAGAAGCCTGTGCTGCCAGGTCTCCCTGTCTCTCAGGGTGCTCCCGCTTTGCTTTGTTCTTTGGCTTATTGGCCTGTTCTCCAAATACAATCCTTCCCCGGGGTCATCCCTTCTCAAAAGTGGAACTTCAAGGTCAGGAGGTTGTAGGCAGTCACAGTGAGTCCTGACCTCTTCCATGTACCTCATGCCAGGCTTCTCCAGAGCTCTGGCACTGCAAACACCAGTTTAGAATTAAACAGGACACAACAGAAGAAAAATACAACATGCACGTCTCAGGAAGGCTGCTGGCATAGCAACCCTTTATTGTTGTGTTATCCTTGTGCTCTCTCTTTTAGGTCAATTAATTAAGCATGTCTTCTCCCATTTTCCTTGATATTCTTGAACAAAACCTGAGTTCAGATAAGCAGCTGAGACCTTCTCCCAAGCATACCTTTCCTAGTGCTATAGCCATGCTTCCACATTTCATCTGTCTGTACCTCTCAGTACTGACTTCTCTCATACACAGTTAAATCTCGTTTCAGGTTATCCTTTTATCAGTTTTGCCAAGTAATAAAAGGCCATCACCAAGAGTTCTGTTGCTTAATTACTGGCCTGGGCAAATGGTCCTCCTGGAGAAATGCCAGCACTTCACCAAAGAGCCTATTTATGGGCAGAGGGGATTGGGAAGGTTTGATGACCATTGCCTGTGTGTTCTGTATCCTTGCTCCTCAGCACTACTGCAGGGGAAAAGCAAGTGTAAAAGTTAGCATTTTGAGAAGTTAACAAAAATTGATAATTAATAAACTATCTGGAGAGTGCTCTTATTCTTAAAATAGAATAAAAACATTCTCACTAGGTGAACTTGCCACTAACTAATGCCTTCAGGGAATGCATTAGAGGATTAGATTAAGTAGATGTCCACACTCATATGTAGGTACATATATATCCACGGATGGATGCATGCAGACTGTGTGTGTGTAATACAGTAAAAGAAAAACTATCATACTCATTTTAAAGGAAATATTATTTAATTTCTGTTGTATGCATACTTCCAATGACCTTCTAGAATTTGTGGACTTATTACTTATCAGATGAGAAAAAAAACACCCCAACAATTCCATGCAGAGATTGCACTGTCAAGTTGCTATAGCATTGAGTGTCATTGATTTTTACCTCATGATGAATGCTTATTTTCCTGAGAATAAATAATATCAGAGTTTTATAGCTCAAACCTCACAGAAGCAAATGAAAAATGAAAATATAGAAGCCTATATGTGTAGTAAATTTCTAATACATTCAAACAGTCAAGATGTTTCTAAGATGCAACAATTTAATTTTGGAAACAAGTTTAAAGGGCAGATAGCTGGCAAATATTTTTTTAACCCAATGATGCTTTGGACCTATGTAAGAATAGCTAGAGAAATCCAGATTGAGATCTTGACTAACAATGGGAAATAAATGATATGGAAAGCCAGGAAGAGTAACTTGTATAACAGAAGATAAGGAAATAAAATCAACCGCAAAACATTATTTTTTGGTATTAGAAACTGACAACTGAAAAAGAAAGACTTGTTCCCTCAGGAAAAAAACCCCACCCTAAACCAAAAACAATGAAACAAACAAAAAATCCCCCACAGCCTCCCCCAACCAAATTTATAAAATTTGCATGTGAACACTTTAGGGTTATTCAAATAGTCTTGACTATTTTTAGCTACAGAAAATAAATTATTAATGTAATTTGTAATATTTAATTCATTTTGTTCAGTATTTGCATAAATTAAATGCATGAATGTCTGAGAAGGCCCTGCTAAACTTTGTCTGCACTTGCTGGGGTTTTTTCTGGGTGTTCTGGGTGTATGTTGTAGAAAACAGCTTAAATGAGAGAATACTACACCACAGAGGCAAAAAGATTTTTCCTCTTCCTTCCCTCTGCCTGTCCCCTTCCTCTGCCCCTTCCTAGCACCAGGCAGGAGACCTCAGCAAGGTATGGGGATGCTGCAGGTCCCAGAGCTTCATCTGGGGAGGATGGTGCCTGCAGGGTGGGCTGGGACAAGGAATGGGGCAGCTGAGACATTCAAAAGCCATAAAACATCCCCAGCAGTATATTGTTCTAGAGGGTAATCTGCAGGAATCTGATGGTGACTGCTGTTTAGGGGCCCTGTATGGACATTTGTTTATTTTTTAATTTTGGCTGACTGACTGACGAGGTACTCTGAGATGGCACAGCCAGGGCACAGGAATGGTCTAACAAAGTGTCCTAGGATAATAACAGTTAAAGAAGAGGCCATTGAGAAATTTCACAAAGGCATGATAAAAATCATCTTCCCCAAAGTAATTAAATCTGCTCCAAGAAAAGGAGCAGAGAACCTGATGGGAAAAATCCTGTGCAGAGGGTAGCTCAGATATTCCTGTGTGTGGCTGAGGTATTTGAGCACATGTTGCTGTGGCAGTTCCCCCCTGCCTGTCACCCACTTGGGGACACTGTGTGCCCTTGTCCTGATAATGACCCTGCAGCAGGTTTCATCGAGGGAGAGAACTGAAGTCTGAGGCTCAGCCTTGAACACTGCAGAAAGGAGGAAGGTGAGAGTCTGCTTGTCTCTCCTGAGGCAGACATCCTGCAGAAAGCAAGAGAAAATGGAGTAAGTGAATTTTAGGTGGATTTCCATTGGTATTTTAGGTTTTTGATCTTCTAAAATTTTAGCAAATGTAGTCTTGCTTTACATTGTTTAGTTTGATGTGCCCATGAACAGCTATTTCATGTTCTAGCTGAAATAGTCATGTATTTAAACACCAGCTTTGCATTTTACTCAGTCCTGCATGCAGACAGAGTGAGCAGAAGTCAGTTGCCCTTTATCCAACAGATTTCTGGTCAGAGCAGATTATCCTTCAAATCTAGGTCACCAACATGTATTTGTGTGATGTAAAACAGAATAATGTGCCATTCCCACTGATAAACTAGCCAATCTCTTCTTTCTTTGGAGAGAGACAGGCAGAAATTACCCAAGAGCAGTCAAGTCTCCAGACTGAAAGAATTCAATATCCAGTCAAATTATATCTGTAAGACTCACAGATCAGTATATCTGGATATTTTAAGTCATTACTTTCATTTAAAATAAAGAGAAACTAGAAACCAAGACTGTGTCAGGAATCAATCTGCTGGGTTTTTAGGAGGAATGGCTCTCTATCATAACTTTTATGGGGCTTTGCAAAACAGCAGTTCATTTGATTTCTCCCTCCCCTAAAATGAAAACATTTTTTATATTATACATAAAACTTGAATAAGAAATTTTCATTGCTCGTGTTTGCAAAATTTAGAGACAGAAGCTTTGCTTTACTAAAGAAAAAATTTTTTGATTTTTTTTTTTAGCAAACTACTCACCCTTACCAACTGTATAATCTTTAATATTAAAATAATTCGTGAAAAATTTAGATTCTACTTATAGGTATTTCAAGCCAGGAAAATACTTTTGCTCACAACATGTTTAAATTATGTTACTCTTTCAGTTGGATAATGTTCAATTCCGACTTGAAAAGGGCGAAGCCGCATTAACTACCATTTCATTATTGCATTAAGCACAGTTCACTTGCTGTTCTTACAGACTGCGTAAGTAAATCACTCATGCTTCAGAGATTTTTCTGCTGTTTATTGGAGACAGAACATGCTTCTAAACACAGGTTTCCAAAATAAACCTAAATTTATCCATTGCAAGCCCTCACCAAAGACAACAATGACCATTTTCTCATCCGTTAATCAAAATGTCTATTTATAATACAAGATCTGTTTCACATAGATTCCATAAGGCATGAGGGTTTAAATAAGAGCAAAAGCAAACCTCAGTGAGCAGGAAAATCGCTGTGAAGAGAGGCAGGAACAGAGTGAACACCACTGTCACATGAAGAATGATGGGTCCTGATGGAGTGTCATCTTGCAATAGGATTGGCCAGAGACTGTTTACGGTTTTGATTAAACATCTTGGTGAATATTTAGGGAAAACTATATTTAAATCAGATTCTGGGAAGCATTTGGTCTATACCTTGGGCAGGATTGAGGTGAGAAGGTGGCAATTTTACATCATCTTCTGCCCCTCTGAAATCTGGATTAAGAAGAAATGGGAATGACATCTGGCATAGGTGAGCTGGTATCCAGAGCTTTTCAGGCTGTAAGAAATCAAAGAAGTTTGTTAGAATCGTGTGATATCACCTTGCAAACACAGCTTTTCTAAGATGAGGAGATCTCATCTATTTTCCTCTTCCTTACATTAAAAAAAAAAAAAAAATTTTATCATCCTTGCTGCTCCTCTTTGTATTTTATCTACTTCTGCTGTGTCTTCACCTGGCTTGAATGACCAAAAATACCTTTGTGTCCAAAAACTGATGGCACTGTGGGTAGATAGAATGGCAGAACGGCATTTTCTGTTTTGTTTGCCCGTTTCATGACTGCTGCTTAGCAGAGGACTAATGTCAGAATATGTGATTATTTCCCAACCTCTCAAAAGAGAAAAAAAACCAAACCCCATTTTGAGCCCACTACCATCTGTGTGTAATTAGGGTTATCTTCTGCAATGCTTTACCTTGCACTTATCAACCCTCTGTTTAATTTACTGCTATTTTGCTACTTAGTCACTCATCTTTTAGAATCCTTCCAGAAAGCCCTGCTTAGCTTTGTCTTCTTTGAATAGCCTGTTTCACCTGTGTAACTTCTCTTGTGAACATTTGTCCCAGCTTATTTGTAACTCATTTCCTTCTGAGTGGTTCTCACACAGATTCTTAGAGATCCCCTCCCGTGAATTCCCCAGTTATGAAATCGATCTTTTACTCCTAAACCGCAGCATTGCCTTTTAAACAGTTAATCTCTGAAAGGACCTTCCCTCTCATCTCCTCACAACTGAATTGAATAGAATTTTTAAGAGGCTTCTGTGAGGAACCTAAGGGGATTTGAAAGTCCAAATGTGCTTCTCAGCTGAACTATCTTCGTCCACATACTCAGTTACTCCTGAGAACTGAAACAATGTAAGCATGACTGTCTGCAAACCCACACCATGAATTATGTAAAGTACTGAGAGATGGGAGGTGTCTCAAAGTCATAAAGATGATTTAAGAATGAAATCTCCAAAGATATTTTGGTGTCCATTCCCTAACGATTCCATTTTGCATTCAAGTTTGAATTGATTCTGGGTTTCTAACTTTGTGCTTATGAATACCAAAAGGGAAATTTCTCTGATGTTCTCTATCCTACACCTAAAATTAATCATCTTTGTCCTTGAAATTTAATTAAACCAGATAGTCTTTTAAATAGTTTTTCCACCATATGTTGGAAAAAGAGTAGCAAAATTAAAAGAATAAATCACATCAGAGAGTAAATTAAATACACTGTTTGAAGCCAGCCTCTCTCTCATTTTCCTCATTGTTAAAACTGAGTCAATGGTGACAATAAGCACTTAAAAGTGATGAGGACAAAGCACTTCAAAATGCACTGTACAGAAAGCTGAGTATGTAAGGCATTGAATGGGCTAGATTTTCTAAAGTGTTTCCCCATTTCTGATTGCTTTGGTGTGAAACTGGTAGTATGAAATAAATTCTAGCCCTGATGCTGTGAAAAAAAAAAGCTTTACAAAAATGAAAAATGAAAAAAAGAAAACCATTTCAGAAGTATAATCCCCACTTATATGTTTCTTACTGTAAAACTAAGTGAAGAGAATTTAAGGCTGTCAATTTGTAAAGCACAAAAAAAGTCACTAAATTCATAAAAGTAAAAATGAGAAAAATATGTAATTCTTGTTAAACGAAAATTGTTTAAAGCCAATACCAAAGCCTGATCATCATGACATGACAAGACAATAGTCATAAACTTATGTTGTTGAAAAAGCATCTATAGAAAATATTTGTCCAAATCTCAGGAAATATAATTCGTTTTCAATGGGTAATTATTCTAAAATACTCAGGGTGTGAACATGTAAAAGAAAACTATCAGAATAACACTTTCCTCTTGCTAGTAATTTTGTTTTCTGTTTCTCATCCTGGTTTATGACTCTTTTCCCTATGCCTTAATCAAAGACAGATGGAGTTGTGACTATTATGTAACACCTAACTTCACTTCCCTCCAGAAAGATAAAGTTAATAACTTCAATGGCAGCAGATTCTGCCATTCCATTTGATGTCCAATAGCTTCCAGCTGCTCTTTGATTTTGGTTTTAAAATCTGTAAACACATAAATGGTCTGGGATTTATGCAAGTGGGATCTTGTCCAGTTTAAAACAAATATGTTTAAAGTGTACTCTGATTAAAATTATGATAGAGATGTCATTTGGAGTATTTTAGTGACTAAGCTAAAGAACAGGTTGAAGACTATCAATTCATGAGTGTCATGATATATCCATGATATGAGTGTCATGGTAGATATGTCAGAGGGTATGAACTGAATATGACCTTGGGAATGACGAGTGACTCTGCAGCCCCACCAGAAGGTAGCCAGGATAAGCTGTGCTGTAGTTCCCCAGCCCTCTATGTCAAGGAAGACATAGCCACTACTAAAGGAAAGCACTTAATGTCAGTTCTTCTTCTCACATTTTGAATTATAATTTTAAAGAAGGTTCTTTATCAAAGTGTATTAATTGTTTTTTTCTTTCTCTATGACTATTTCCCAAATCCTTTATATGTAACAGGATGTTGGAAGATAATCTAAAATGTCAAATTGTAGTTTTGTTTTAGGATTATGGTGGTTTAGAGACATTTTTTTTTCACTACATCCATAATTCTAAAATAAATCAAATGTTCCTGAGGCCAGATATCACCACATGGCTCATGCTGGCAGTGTGTGGCATCAGTCCCCAGTGGAGCAGATTTGTCTGGGAGAAAGCTTTTTCCTATGATCCATCCCAGAGTGAGCTAATCCACAAGCAGCATGGACAATGAACTTCCAGAACTTGGGCTGATTCCCCAGCTTCCCTCAGCAGTGTGGAGGAAACATTTCTGTCCCCTCTGCTTCATTTTGAGTGGAACCAGTTTAGAGGCTTAGCGAGCCAAAAAGACACAAGCCCACTTCTGCAGTCTTATGGCAAAAGTATCCTCTTTGCACAGACACATGTGGGTCTTGATACCTCCAGGGTTTCATTTAACTTTCAGCCCTGCTGGCCAGTTTCACTGGAAAGGGCAGAGATCCCCCCACCCTAAGGCCTTTCAGGGGATGTCTGGTCAGGCAGGAGAGCTCTGATGGGGTCAGGTCTTGCCTGTGAGACTTGGCAGTGCTCGGAGTGCAGGCACATGCCAGACTGCAAAGCTCCTTTGGCTCCTGGGGGGATTTTACTTTCAAAAATCCCATGGTGGTCATGGAGCTGTGGTATATCCAGGGCTGGAGGTGGGGCTGTAAGGACTTTCCTTGCTTCTTGTGGCACTTAGATGATCCCAGCAGCTACAGCTTGGGTGTCTCTAGTGCTGTGTTTGTGTAAATGCACATCAGGCATAGTAACAAGTGGGTGTAGCAAGGCAATGCTATTCTCCTAATCGATTATTTAGTCCTTGAAAAAGGTTTTCCTGATAAAGGTTAAAAAAATCCCTTCATAAACACACTGGGTTTTTTTGCAAACAGCAAACAGCTCCCTGTTGGGAAAACAGTAACAAATTAAATCAGAGGTTTATTAGGGAGAAGGAGATTCAAATCTGTTGGAGCAGAAAGGGAGACTGAGCATGTATCACTCATGTCCCAGGTGAATGCTATACCTCTTGTACCCAGGGTAAATCCAGTCTGGTGTAGTCCTAAACAAAAAACTAACATGAGGACTGGACATGCTTCCCCCTCTGGCTTTTGTGAGAAAGAAGTGGCACAGACAGCTCTCTGGGAAAAGCAGGGCTCTAAATCCCACTGAGACATAAGTGGCTCCTTACAGTTAAGGGTTGGGTGCTGAATACCTAAAAGAATTTCATTTAAACATCCCTGTCCCTAATCTCAGATGGCTTCCCACTCAAAATGCTACAGCGTAAGCTCAAAATAAAGGCTGTGACATTGAAGATGAATTGCTCAGCCCCATGTGACAAAGCTGTGATCCACCAGGGCACAGTGGAAATCAGGACTCTCCAAGCTTGCGTTGAGCTCAGTACATTTTAGTCTTCCCACAGATCTCTCAGGAGCAACAGAAATTAAATTTTTTAAAAATGAATGAAGTACATATGGCAACACAGCTGCTGAAAATCTGTTACCCTTTTTAATCACCTCTCATGTCCTGGGCATGCATTTTATCCTTCAAACTCAGTAAAATGAAAAACACTGACAGTAAGGCATCTCCCTCTATTTTATTGGGGGACATGGTAGTGTTATTAAGTCGTTAAGTCGTGCAAGAAAAGCCTTGCCTAATAAGGTTATCCAGAACTTAAGTCTCAGTAGCTTCATCTTTAAAATACTTTGCATACTTATAATCACTAGGACAAGTAGAGTTTTCACAGAGGTACTGCAAACTGCAAATAAATAAAATTGGAAAGGGACAGGAGCATCTTTCTTTTTCTTAATGATGGCGAACTTTGGAATTGAAAAGTTTATAAGCCCTGAATAAGTGCTCAAACAGCCTTGCAGTGACGCAATTTTCCACCTGCTTATGGATGCACTGTAGAATAGACCTTCATGCTGAAGTGACAGGGTCTCCAGAGCACAGTTTACTGCCTGCCCTCCTTCCATAAGCACTCAGAGTGACTGTTTCTCATTTGGTAGCCTTGAATTGCACTGCTGCTAATTCGCCTTTGCGTGTCAGCTCCAAGGCAAGGAGAGCAAGTTCGGTGATATATTCAATTCCAGTCCTGGAGCTGGGGAGAGAGAAAAATGCTACTATTGAAAGAGGTTATTCTGTGAAGGAGCAGTGATTTACATCCTGAATAGGTGCAAATTATCCTTCCTTCCCACCTTCAAGTTCAGCCAATATACTCATTATTCAATATCTTGCTGCTGTGATGCATTTTTTTCCTGCAGTTTTTGATTTTCTGTTAAATTCAGAGAGCTGTGGTTTGGTAAGAGATATGAGGGACTATTTCCAGTGAGGGATTGGGCTCCTTATCAGCCCAAAAAATGGTCATTTTCAGTCAACAGTGAAGCAACTGTCGGTCAAAGAAAAGGTCTTTAACTAGAACAAGCTCTTGAACTTACAATTCATCCTGGCTGGAATGAAAAAGAATAGACCTGCTTTGTCTGTTGGTTTTGAATCCTTCATGGAGAGCTGCCAGTGACTGTTAACTTGTGTATTATTGTTCTATAAGACAGGAGAAACATCAGGGAGAATTTACCAGCACGGTCACAAGCCTTTCATCACACAGTTATTATAGTGATAAAGTTCAGTGGTAGTTACTCACCTCTCCAAAAACAAATATCACCCACTCAGACAAGAAAGAATGGATTTCTGCAGCTACATTAGCTCGTGCTACTGCACCTGACTCCCAGCTACCACTAAATCCAAGTACCCAGTGCACTTTGAAGTACTTTGAAGTACTGATTGTCAGGGCACTCCTGTGAGCAAGGAGGGACCACGATCTACCCTTGTTTCATAGGCTTGAGGTGGAACTGTAAGGCTGCTGTGAGGTTGAGCAATGGAAACAGAGACATGAACTTGGGCCCCTGGATCTCTGGGTCATTCAATTCAGCCTGGCTGGAGCAGACGCCCTGCTACCAACAGGACCATGTTTCCTTCCCACAGAAAGCTCAAGGAGAGCAATAGAAACCTATGGAGTCAAATCTCTTCCCTATAGGGCTGGGATACAGCTTGCTGTTCAGCATATTTAATTTAGACTCAGATAGAAAAATAAAATCTCAGGTTCACCAACACTGGAAGCCACCTGCTTTCCATATATGTTTATGTGGGGTTTAAGTTCTTGTTTGTCTTTAAAACCCTGACTTTGTATCACTGTGTAACCAGGTAATTTGCTGAGGTGCTTTGGACGGGTGCACCTCAACTACTCAACTACATGGCATGCTCAATAGAGAGGTGATTGTGTCTTATTTGTCCTCTTTATCCTCCAGGAAGACGAAGTTGCTCGTGACAGTCGATTCAATTTCAGTGGCTATGGCATGGGCCACTGCCTCCAAGTCAAAGATGGCACAGCAGTCAAGGCTCCACCACCCAACCCGCCTCCAGCACCACCAAAGGATTCAGAGTCCATCAAAAAGAAGTTTGTTGACCGTGCAAAAAGGATTGATACCATATCCCGTGCTGCATTCCCGCTCGCCTTCCTCATTTTCAACATCTTTTACTGGATTACATACAAAATTATACGGCATGAGGACATCCACAAGAAATAGGCAACTCTGGCTTGCCAGGACTTCTTAGCCAAAGTGATCTATGTGTAAATAAACAGTGAAATGTCTTTCTGTCATATGGACTAAGGATTTCTTCCCGACTCCCCCAGAACACTGGAGAAAAAAATTAGCAAAGAGGAAAACAAGTGTAGAAGGAAAAGTGATTCCATGACAAAATATGCAGTGAGACCAGTCAAGAGGCTCCCCCTATACACTCCTGGTGTGTTCTTCCAGATTCAGCATTGATCAGACATCTGTAATTGGGGCCAAATTTTACCCAACTTTATCACCAAGATATTACCTTTCAGAACAAAAGAGAATCAGAAAACAAACAATTCTCCTAAAACATCTGTCAAGAGACTGTGGTGGCTACAGTGCAGTGAGTTATAAGAGGACCAAAATTTTCAGGATAATGTTGCCTTTCTATTTGAAACAAGTCTACTGAGCTACATTCCATGACCACGTCTGTAGGTGGTGGTTTCACCAAGGAGTCCTTTTGTGGGTTGTAAATTATTTCTACTGAGGAGAGGGAAAAAAAAAGAAAAAAAGTTTATACTTTACTATCCTTGTGGGTGTGCATTTTAATATTATCTTGCTTTACTAGAATTGTAATTTTGGGGTTGAACTTGTGTGTCATGTGATTTATTTGATAGTTGACACTCCAAAACCAGTGAAACTGCCTGGTTTATTTCTGTTGGGAGACAGTGCACTTATTTAATTTTATTTCTGCTGATTTTACATGCAACTTGAGGTGCCAAACTGTATTTTACCTATTGTGCTACCCTGTACCACACTACTTAGCAAGAACTTGTTTCCTCAAAGGTGTAGCTCAATTTAGCATTGAGTTTCTATTATCGCTCTCATTGTAGCTGCAGTCAATAGCTCTGTAGGTAAACACAACTTGTTTACAGACCTCTAATTTATATCTTTACTCAAAGTGGCTATCATTTTAAATATCATTAATTAACCTAAGAATTTTAAAATTGTACTGTGATTTTCAGAACCTGTTACCTTTTGGTGCCGGATCTGCGTTATTCAAATCCTTGCTACATGTTTTAAAGTAGAAAATTTAAGAAAAACTTAAAAAAAAAAAGAAGAAAAAAAGATGGTATTTTTGCTTACATGGAAGAAGACAACCTGTAACATAAGATGAGTAAAACATTAAAATTTTACACTTGCTGTAAAAGGGTTTATTAAAAAAAAAAAAAAACTATTTGTTCAATTTCAATAAAGCTAAATGTGGTACTAATGTTTCTTCACTCTTTCCTTCATTTGCAGCAGCTGCAGCAGCAGCAGGGCTCTTCGTGCCACAGCCCAGCTCTTCCATTGCTCTGTCAGCAGAAAGAGGGTGAAAAGCAGCCTTCTGCTGACATGACTTAGCAGGCCAATTTTTTTTTTAGCTATCCTGCAGCAAAGGGACTATTGCAGCCCCTGGGAGTACATCAAGGGCTGTCAGGGGCGTGTCTAGGGTATGATGGGAGCATTTGTAAAATATTTGTATGTGCTGAACCAGGCCTGGGGGAGGAGGGACACTGCTCCCCTCTCACAGCATCCCTGCACAGCAAGAAATACAGCCCAGCTTCACATTGCTGTGTCTGGCTTGGGTGTGTCCTGAGCCTTCTTCTGGCTGTCTTACAGCTTCACCACTTTGGTGAGCTGAAGGATATGCTGAGACTGCCTGTGTCTCTTGTAGACATGGGAATGACCAATAGTTTAAAAGCAAATTTAAAACTTCATTTGGTTTTCTGCCCTTCCCTTGTGAGGCCCAAATACACACACTGTAGCTGCCCAGTACAGACATTTTTTCTCACTCCCCTTATGAGATGTGGCACTGAGACATACTGAGCCTTCAGCACCTCTCACTCTGCTTTTGTTCCTGGACGGCTTCTGCTGAGAGGATACAGGTTCCACAGCCTATCTGAGCCTATATTTCTGTTTTTATGTGTCTGTGTCTGTGTTCCCATCTCTCTTCACATGGCTGCCTGTAGCTACCAGCATCTGTTCCTCCCCAGAACAGGGGAGGGAATCTGGAGGTTGTGACAACTCTGATTCATGAGCAATAAATTGGTGACAAAGCTCAGTCAAGCATTTGATCTTCCCAAACCCTCTTCACCTTTGTAGACTCTTGTCTTGGCAGACCTCTAATGGAATTGGCAACATCACCTCCATCTTGTTGAGCCTGTGGATCCAGACGTGACTAACAGCCCTAGAAAAAGTCACAAGTGAGAACTCAACTATCCAAACCATTCTGCCTTGAAAAAAAAAGCATTTGATGCAAATTCAAGTATCACAATATTTTCAAATTTCATAGTATTACATTTGCTTTTATTAATTTTTAAAGTGGAACAGTATTTGATTATAGATGATGTAGTAGAGGAAAACCCCAGCACAATCCTAGCACCATGAACTGCAGCAGGGTGAGGATACCCAGCTGTAAACCATGTTTGTATGGGAAGTTAGGAGCCTTCACTGGTACATAAACATTCAGACCTCACTTTCACTGACCCCTTGTTCCAAAAACTGTGCTTCAAATGAAGGTGTAATGCCAGCATTAATCAGGATTAATCCTCTATGCCCAGATGTGTTGCAGAGATTCTCAAGAAAGTCAGAGCCTACTGCTTACAGCTGCCCCAAATGACTGCAGACCACTGCAACAGAAACACAAAACTGCTCTCAGCTGATGGAGATCTTTATGTCCCTTTCTGTGGTGAAGCTCATGTACCTCCAAGCATCCACACCACAAATTCACTCACTGCACTCTTTGCAGTGCTTCGCTGTTAGCATTTATTACATAGTTCACTAAAACATCTTGCTGATCAGAACTGAGCTTTGCTGACAGTATCCATGGGAAAACTGCTCTGTTGTTGCTTTCTGTATAAACTTTGGTCCAGTCATGAGAACAATCTGAGCACAAAATCTGAATAAGTCTCTCTCTCTCTTTTGAAGACAGAATTTATGGCTACGTGGCAGTCAGTTAGTCATAAATACTGAAATTATTTAAATAAATTTTATAAACAGTGTGTGCAAATGGACAAGGCCCACCGAACATGACAATTAGGAATGGCCACATGACACAGGAAAGTTGCCATGTGCTGGCTGGTGACCTGTGAACCCTCTGACATAGGTGGTCTGACACTGGCCATCTATTAAAGAACCTTCTCTCAAAGAACGTGGCTGGCACCAGAAAGTGCTTGAGGAACTGCCTGCAGATAAAACATCAGTTAACAAGGATAGCAGGACACAACTTCCCTAAACAAATTCTTAGTAAGGTTAACAGNNNTTAAGAAAGTATAAAAAAAAAAAAAAAAAAAAAAAAAAAAAAAAAAAAAAACCAAACCCCCCCCCCCAAAAAAAAACCCTCAAAAACTTATCACCTTGCACTCTGGGAAGCAGCAGAATTAAATATTCTGCAGTTTTATTTCAAGACATCATTGCAAGAGGAAAAAAAGAATGGCTTAGAAAATAACTCCCAGACAAATAGCCTTTGTGAAACAGGAGACACAGCAGGGTGGAAGGAAAGAGGCTCAGGATTAATTCTGAAGAGATTCCACACATACTGGAAAGCCTGCATGCTATGCTTCTACCTGGTAAAGTAAAATTAAGCACTCAGGCTTTTAAACTACTTGCATTTAGTTATCAGACAATTATGATGACTTCTACTTTACCAAGAAAGCTTAAAAAACTTTAAGCATGTCTTTAAAGGATGTAACATCAGGTCAGGTCATTGGCATCCTGTTGTTACAGGCTGGACCTGAGTGATTCAGCAATTAAGGGGAAATGTTTAGCCATATCTCACCAGATAGATGCTGTCAGGTGCTGTGATAAAGCCTAACTGATAAAAGACATCTTTCAAAAAAACCTTATTGCATTAGGAGGAAAGTGAAAAATACAAAAAACTGTGCAATATGAAATGAGAACTCTCTCTTTGTTACTCTTTCCTGTGGTTTTTTTTTCCTTTTCTCTCCATATTCCTTTAGGTGGCAGAGCCATCACTTGTGATGTACTGAATCAAATGTGGTGTAGCAATAGAGGCTTTTGGAGTATCCAGTATGAGACAGCAGCAATTCATAACTGCTGGAGGACAACTCTGGCATATGCAATGACTCTGGGGTCAGAGTTTTTCATGTGCCACAGAGGTGAGGAGCAAGAGTGAACCTCATCCACAGACACTGAGATTTTCTCACTTTGATTCCTTTTTTCCCCAGCATGAGGTGTCAAAAGCAATAGGAAAGAGCTGATGAAAAATAATGTTTACTGCAGACTGAACTGCTGCAGCTCTTTATCTTTATACAAACCTGCCTGACATTGGTGGCACAGGAGCTGCTGCCCAAATGTGAGGCACCAGCCCAAACTTACAGCCTTTTGTAGCTGATGTTACTGAAAACATTGTGGAGGAATCTGAACTGGTCTTTGAGATTACAGACATGGCATTTCCTGGGAAGGGCTTTAATTGGGATGCATTGGTGTCTTTGCCTCAGAAACAGGACTCTGCATCTGCACCTGGAAGTCACATTTTAGGAACTTATTCAAAAGATCTGACTCAGTCCAATAGTGGTATTTCTGTATTTAGAAGTATATTTCTAAATACACAAAGAAATATATGTAATATGTGGTTTAAAAAGTATATGCACAGCTTTCTTATTAATTTAAGATTAGAACACAGCAACAAACAAAGAAACAAAATCTTTGTACAAATATCATCTTTGTTTTACACAAAGTAGTAGGAAAATAATTTTATTTAATGTATTCATTTTCATTACCTCTAATGGAGTATCTGTGGAAAAATGCCAGATTGCCAGACTTTGAAAGTAATTTATTCTAATGATTTTTGGCATAACAGTTTGTGTCTTATAATGTTGTGGAAAACCGTGGCTGCCTAGAGAAACTTCTGCCTGGGAAAATATTCTAAGCAAGAATATGTTTTCTCCATAAATGCCCCTCACTGATTTCACAATAAAAATTAATCTTCTCTAGTTTAACAGGAAGATAAAAAGAAGACATTTTTGTCATTTGAAGATATCTTTCCTAATTTTGCAAGGCAATTGTGAAATATCATCAAAATTAGGGCTTAGCTGCAGAACAAGAGAAGCTTCACCAGTTCCATACAAACTCACCCATCCAATTTACTTCCAAATCCAATGCAGTGCTTGAAAGTGAAAAGAAGGGGAAAAAATTCTTCAATAGCTTCTAGATCAGTTCCTTATAAAGGATCCGTTTCTAACATTAAGCACTAGAAATAATCTGAGAGGAAAAATATTGAGAGTGGATTAGCTCTCTTCCTCTCATGAGGAATAGAAAATTGAGTCAAAATAAGCATCTCAGATAATAATTAGGAAAACTGACTCTGTGAAATACATACACTCAGCTCTTTAAGATGCCACTGAAATGAACATGCTAAATAATTATCTTTGCAATGGAGAAATGCTGCAAGGCAATATGAGGAAAAAAGAAATGAATACTAAGGATCTTGATCACATTTTGCTTGTCCTAAAAATGGGATTTTCCTGGGAAAAAATATATAATATCCTCTCTGGTCATCTGAACAGCTGGACAACTGATGCAAAACCATCTCCTTCAGATCACAAGGTTTGAATGTGGTGTCCAGCAGAGTGGGTTCCTGTTGTGGAGGTGGTGGACAGTGTGTGCCATGCCAAGAAGATGGCAGCTGGATGCATCCCTCCTTTTTTCCACAGGAAGAGCAGCAAGGTCCCTGAGAGTGCACATAGGAAGTATATTCCATAGCAGTACTCAATGGAAATGCTTTAGACAGAGCAGTTCAAGGACTCCCAGGTTTCCACCTTACCTTTGTTTTGGCATGAATCCATTTCCCCAAGGTGGTGAAGAGTGCTACCCCTGACATCACAGGGTCAGGCCTGTGGGTGGACATGTGTGGAAATCACATATTTACCTGGCTTCTGCGGATTTCCCTTTAATACAAGAAGAGAAAAGAGCTGTGCCAATGTATGAAACATTGTGGAATCAGACAGTCTTCAGTAGGGTTTTCCAGTGGGAAAATGGGAGCACTAATGACTTAATTCCCACTGGAGACACTACCTCCTCATCTCTCTGTATTGTCAGGCAGAGATATTATGGAAAGGCATGAGAGCCTAGCAGTGAGGAAGCTGCCTATGTTTGATTAAAGTTTTTTCCTCTTAGCCATTGCTTGGGACCCATGTATGGCTGCTTTTGGGGGAGACCAAGGAGCACAAGATGGACAAATGTCTATGATGAGCTAATTAACCTTCAGGAAAGGAAAGTGAGCATATTTTTCCTGTAATAAGCTAATGAACTCGATCCTCCGGGGGAGATGAGGGACATACTCAATGAGGCTCCTAACAGGGCTCTGCCAAAGATGTCTTCAGAGGAGGGGTGAAGAGCAGGGCTGTTACTGAGTCATTAGCTTAAAAAACAAGAGCTGAAAGAGCTGTCTGCTGCAGGAAAATTGGGTTCCCCTTCCATGTGTATTACATTACAAGTAATAGGGCTTTGAAAGCATGTTTTCTGCTTGGAAGAATATCACAGTTTTCCACTAAGCCATGGAAGAAGCAAGAAGCAAAGCTAAAAAAAAGGAAAATGTATCTTTTTCTTGACAATTTTTCCTCATAGTAGCTGAAGTCAAAACCAAGAGAAGCTTTTATGCTGACCTCAGATGTAAGTCAAGCTGTTACAGGTTGATGGTGAAAGTTTCAATATGGGAAGGGTCTCAGCCTACATCTCAGCTGTCTGCTGTTATGGCACATTTGCTTCTCACTTTGGAGCCTGGTGACTTTGTTTTCTTGAATTGTCACAATGACAGGTTTCATCACTGACCCTTCTGGTGTTGTAAGTGCAGTGAGGTTAAAACTAAAGAACATTTAGAATTTCAATGAAATTTTTCTCTCTTCAGAATCTGTGTGTATAATAGTCTTTCAAAAGCCTTTTCAGAAGGACACTGGAAGAGGCTAAAGAGCATTTCAGTGTTTCCTTTGATTTATTAACACTAGCTCAGTTTTTAATTTGCAGAAAAGAAGTGCTCCATTAATACCCACAGTAACATTTCACATTAAACATCCTTTGACCTAATCTATTTTTAAAGGAACTAATTCCCATGCATTGGTTAACTTATTCCACGCATTACCAAGGCTGAAAACATGAAGCCTGCTCCTGACATGCAGCAAGGTTTCCTTGAACAGCTGCACTGTTATTCTGTCTATAGTTCTCTGCAGTAATATCAGTGGGCAGGTCGTGTTTTATGGCACTAAGGAAACAAAGGAGGATATTTTATCATAAAGGAAATTTGCATATTTGCTGCTATAACAGCAGAGAGAATTTCACTAGAAATTGATAGCTTCTGCAAATTGTAAAGGTTGTATTGCATTTGTGCACACACACACACACCTTCCTTTCACTTTGCTTCCCTCAGTCTTATTGCAGTATTTCTTTGACTGATGTCCCTGAAAATTTAATCTGCTACAGAGTGCTAGCTAGTGTGGGAGCACAGATAAATATCTACCTTCTTTTTCTCTGACCTAGATGTGGAAAAGGTCCAAAAGTTATCTTTAGCCTGATTAATCCAAGTCTGATCTGCTAATATGCTGCCATGGATTAAATATATATATATGTCATCTGAAATAGCTGAGGCACAGTTCAGCCATGCTGTAAATGGCAGCACTGGGATGTGCCTGCAGTGGGTTTTGCTAAGCAGGCACTCTGCCCACTGCTCTCTGATAAGGTTTCTGGGTCACATGTGAAGACTTCAGCAGCAAATGTGATTCTGGTTACTGCTGATGGACATCTTTCCTGCAACTTAAAATTCAAGCTGATCTTAATAAATCACAAGGGAGACATGTACTAAAAAGGGAGGGCTCTTTAACCTCTGCTGGCACATGAACCACAAGAATGCAGAAGGACATCAGAAGCCCCTTTTGCAGCTGGGGAGGAGGATCTCCATGGCACTGGTGCCTGGGGAAGCAATCCCAACCTCTCAGACATCCTGCAGGACATAGAGGGGCTGCCTTGCAGCCACAGACATGTCAGGGGATGTCCAGACTACACCATCAGCAATGTTCATCCTTGGAGCAGCCAAGGAGAAGCTACTTTACAAATGCCTTATTCTCCTCAACATAGCTTGATCAAATTGTCTTTGCAAGGTTGCCCAAGCCCTAATGTTCACACTTCTGTTTCCAAGCTGGGGTTAGGTGATCCCATGGTTACACAGTGGGGCCTTTTGCAACTGCCTCGTGCACATCTCACCTCTGGTCACTCCTGGGGTGTTCTAGCTGCCCTTCCTTTGCACTAGTTAGTCTCCCTTCAGAATGGACAGAAGAAGTGAGCCAGGTTCTCTGTAAAATAAGAAAGATGGAGAAAGAAACCCACCTGCCAACTCCAAACCATCCAGAGAGCTGCTCCCCAGCTCTGCCACACAGGCTTGGGAGGTTCCCTATGAGCTGATTAAAGGGCAAGAGGGTGCAGCACTGTGTGTGCAAAGAAAAAAAAAGGAAAAAAAGAGAAAAATTATTAGCTGTAACTGGAAAGCAAAAGGGAACAGGTTTAGGATCTCTAAAAAGATCAGAGACTTCAAGAAATCCTAACAGCCAAAGGAGAACTGAAAACAAAAAGAAAGGATCCTTTTCCTCATTTCAGTGGTTATATGAGTAAGACAAGTAGATTTCCACCTCTCCAAGGATATTGTCACCAATTGCTGTTTTTAATAAAAACTGCCTGGCAGATCCCCAGTATTAGCTACTCACTAAGAGGGGCTTTTCTATTATTAGGACAGTCAGCTGGGAGAATGGCCAAGGTTTATATTATCTCAATTATCAGCTAGCTTTAATGGTACTGGAGAACATATTTGATTTTTGAAAGCATAACTGCATCCTTTGGACAACACTCCAATGTTCCTCTGTTTCAAGAAGGTTAGCACTGGCCCCTCAAAAGAAAAATAAAAATCCTTGCTTTTTTTAAATGAAATAATGAAAAATCAAGGTGTCAATAACTTAAAAGACTGCAAGATCTACTTTGACCCCAAAGGGACTGGCTGAAGGTGGAATAATGGGTGTGTGTCCCCTGGAACCTCCTCTGAGTCCTACTCTGTCTCATAGCAAGCTTTTTGTCATGCATAGCATTTTCTCATTTATATATCTCCATGAGAAAAAAAAAATCAGTTTCTCCTCACAAAAACTTGCATCATATTTACTAACTTTTCCTGTCTCATGGGGTTTTAGAAAAGCAATTTTAAATTTCAAAACAACAAAGTCATTCAGCAAAGAAACTGTTTGCTACAGAAAGCAGCATTCAGCTATTTAGTGTTGCATATACAGGTGTTTATCCAAGCTACAGAGCATACTTGGTTGAAGAGCTCCTGAAAACCCATAGTTCCTGCTAATTCCTGCGGAATTGTTATTTTTTAAACTACTGCATCTCTGTTTCAGAGTGATGGCTTACTGGGACATTTTTTTTCTCTTTTTTAATTATATGCTTCCAATTATGATCACTGGGCTTCAAGGACAAAGGATTTTTTTATTATTATGCTTTTCATGCATCATTGGAGCACCTAAAGAGCTTCCAACAGATTCAGAAAATCAGGCTGCCTGTGGTGAATGAATTCTTCAAAAACAGTGATATTATTAGCTCTTCTGTGTCATTGAACAGACAACCTAAATGCTAAAACCAGAAATTTCATTAAAGATTAAAGAAATATCATTTCACGTTTCACCTGCTCCATTAATATCAAATATGAATTCTATCTTTCATGACACAACTGAAGTGCAGTGTAAGATTTCAGATATACCATCATTTAATTTCTTTCAGAGAAAGAAATAATGTTCAAAATCCTTGAAGAGCTGTGTCTGAGCATGACAATATGCTTTGTCTGACCATTTTAAGTCGCTAAAGAATATCTTGGCCTTGTGATTTTTCAATAGCTTCTGTTCTTCATGCACCACTTGAAATATGTTAATGGAGACATAACTTTCAGGAAATGCCAAGCACTTATTCTCAGAGTGTCAGGCCTCCAAAGACTTCTCTGTTGAATACCCAAGGAGTGAGGCACTCAAGATCATTAAATACATTTGGAAATCTCCGTCTTAAATACTATGCTCGAACTACTTTTATCTGGAATTTTTCCCTGTCACTTACTTGTAGCTCCATCTTTTTCTTTCTTCTCATACAGGATAGTTTTTTGAGCAAACTCCTGGCCTTTTCACCAGAGGCCAAAACCCCTGGGGACATGGTGAGTTGTGTTTTATATCTCTGCAGTAAGAAAAGGACTGTAGAAGTTGCTTAACAGGAAAAAGGAAACTGGAAAAGATGCCTGCCAGACATTTTTCTAAGAGCAGCATCCTAACAAAAAGGCAAGTTCAGAAGGTCATTCCACCATGTTAACATTCACTATGTACCTTACAGCAGATTAAAAAAGGACTCCAAAATCTTCCCAGAAAACACATCCCCATTGTTTCTGAATAATTGTTAGCAGAGGCTTTCAGAAGATCATCAATATTCAAAAGAGTAACTCTCCCACGAGCAGAGTGTAGATCTCAGTTTTGTCCCCTTCCTGGAACTATGTATAGATATATTTGTCACATCAGTTCCATTGTCCTCTAGCAGGAGCCATGGGCTGCTCTACCACAATTCTCAGTGTCAACATTTTTTGCACTCTCCCTGTGTTTTGGATCCCTGCTTTTCCAATGGCACATCCTGGTGTCAGCATAGGGCAGGCCACTGGGCTTTGCACAGCAGAGAGGATGAGCCCCCTCTGGGGAAAAAGGAAACCTCCTGACAGCCCCATGGTGGTTTTGAAATGGTGGGGGTTTCTGCAGCTCCCCTCTGGAAAACAGCACAGCCAGGGCTCCTCAGCCAGCCTTTCCCTGCACACACCCTTGTCCTGCCTGTGGCAGGGCTGTACGGCTTCCCAGTCCACGTGGCCTGTGCAAGAGGTTCAGTCTCTATTTTAAGAAAAGAACAGCGCTAATAAATAAAATGGAAAAAAGGATAAAAGCGTGCATTTTTATGAAGCCACAGCCCCAGGGCAGCTTTACAGAGGCTGAGTCTCTGGAGTGCCAGGAGTGCCTTTTAATCTCCGCTGTGCTGTGGGAAGCGGTTGCCAAGCCATGGCTGTGTAGGAGCTGACAGGTCTCCTCCTGCTCTTCTCACTACCCTGGACCACAAGCAGGTGTCAGAAACCACCAAAACCCCTTTGCTCTGGCCTTCCCTGGGCCAGGGAAGCTGAGCCCCCTCATGTCAGTTTTGGCTTTCCCTCACACGGTGGGTGCAGGGTGGAGCTGAGCCCCTCATGTCAGTTTTGGCTCTCCCTCACACGGTGGGTGCAGGGTGGAGCTGAGCCCCTCATGTCAGTTTTGGCTTTCCCTCACACGGTGGGTGCACGCAGAGCTCGGCCAAGGCAGCCCCTGGCCCCGAGCCAGCGCAGGCCCGGGCGGGGCGGCTGTCCCCGGGTGCTCCCGGCCGGCCGGGGACACGGCTCGCCTGCTGCCTGCGCTGCCAGGCCCGCAGTGACAGGCCACTCGCTGGGCTCCCAGGAACGCTCCTGTGCTGTTTACTGCTCACACTGCAGGGCCACATGGGCTGCAAGCTGTCTTCTCTTGGCTGAGAGCTGGCAGGGAGATGACCCCAGCTGCCCGGTGAGCAGGGACTTCTTCCCCGGCTGCCGAGCAAGCAGGACTAGAGCACGTTTGCTTTTGTTTGTAGGAAACTCCTGGCAGGGATGCATCATCTCAGCTCCTCACAGAAATCACTTTCCTCTAGGTAGTACATGAGGCAAAGATTTACAAATGAAAACACTCTCAAATGTACAGCCTTGAAAACAGCCCAAGCGGGTCCCAGCTCCCTGGTGTTGCAAGGAGCGGGGGGATTTTTCCCGTGATCGATTTTCCCAGTTGATCCTGAACAGATACAAGCATTCCTGCAGCAGCAAATGACCCCCACAGCATTTGTTCCCAGTCAAATTCTCCTGGCTGACCTTCAAATCCTTTTACAAAGACTCCTGATATTCTCACTGCCCTGCCAAAAAGATTGCTGGGATTGGCACAGGTCTGGTGAGCTGAGCAGACAGAGGAGACCAAGTGCAGCTGAGCTCCTCGATGGGCCCATCTTAGCTCTCAGCTCAGTAATTGCTCACCAGTGCAAACAAGTGGAAAACAAACAGCTCCTATTGGAGGAGGGCTGTGAGCAAACCTAAATTATTTGGGAAGGAGAATCCCTTCAGAGCCCCGTTTTCCTGTCAGAGAGCAAGCTGAAGAATTGTAATGGAAAGAAAGCTCTCTACTGTGGTTTCTATACTGAGGCTGCCATCATTCAGAAACACAAATTTGAGGTTATTCAGAAATTGTTTCACAACCCCTCAAATAATCTTTTAAATCCTCCTATAAACCTAATATTATCCTTCAAGAATGTATCAGCAATTTTTAAAAAAAATTATTAGCATCAAAATCTTTTATGACTAATAAATTTAATCTTCAGTAGTACTATGGCAGTCATTAAAGAAAACTGGTATTTTGGTAGTCTGAAAAGGTTACATTAAAAATTCTGGTTTAAAACTTTTTAACCTGCTGGTCTGGCAAGATTAAGTCATAGGAACCATTATAGATGGGAGCAACCTGATCAAAATACATCTCTGAGCAGGCTTAACCTCACTAATTCAATAACAGTGGCAAGTCCAAGCAATTCAATACTGGTACAAGCTCAGTCACAGGAACAACAGCAGGGCAGACACAGCAGCAATTACCTCTGGGTGCTGTTCTCCAGGCAGACAGGCTCTGAGATGACTCACACAGCCTGAAGTTACCAGAGAGCAGCTTTAAGTACACTGTTATCATGATTCCCTGGTTGATTCCCAGGTGTATAAAGCCTCAGAGGGTTGTACCCTTCTTGGGAAACATGCAGGATCCATCTGAATAATCCCAATTTAAACTGCAATTCTTATTTAGGACTTCTTCTCATGTCCAGGCCTGGGACTCTGTCCTTCTGTACTTCAAAGGTTCGAGGATGGCAGAGATGCTTCCAGGAGTGTCTCTTTCCCTCCTGAAAAGGCTCCCCTGTTCTGCTGTAGAAGTTAATGTTTGGGTACAGAGGAAAAGTAAAACATCCTCTGAGGGTAATAAATATGTAGTCAGGAAGGTATAATTTGTGTTTGGGGAAGTCATGTATAGACATTCATTTCAGGTCAATACCTAATTGACCTCCTATTAACTCAAAAAGCATCACCCTTGTTGGTATTTCAGTGAGATACCATGTTGGAGAGAACCCAAAACTCCTTGATGCTTGCTGTCCTTTGAAGAATGGCTAGAAGGACAAACAGGCACTCTGAAATGCTGTTGGACTTCTTCTTTGGAGCCACTGTCAAAGGACACATTTTCATAATTGATCTAGGAGACTGAATTCTTTCCTTTACCACCAGAATCCATATAACCCTCTGTAGATCTGGCCAAATCCAACCTTTGTAATTACATTTTCCAAAGCAGGGTAAGCTTAAATCAATAATTAAACAAAAATTATTTAGCGTTTTTGATTTACTTTGCATTTCTTAATGTAGACTTACTGAAAGCTGACATAATTTATGGACATCTCCTTCACGCATGTCTGGTCTAAACTATAATTTAAATTAACTGGAAAAAAAGATTACTTCTATAAGTTGAATCAATGTCATGAATTGGCATACAGCATTAAGCAGGGTAAGTAAAATTAGACAGAGCAGTTATGCATGCTAGAGTACAAGGTGATGGGTGTGTTCTCCAAACCTCAATATTTGCACCTTCATGAGTGCTGAGGAGTGGAACAGGTCTGGGTAACTCAGTGGTCTGCCTCTATTTTGTGAAAAGAGAAAACATCCTTACTTTACCCTGTGGTCTAAGTCTGGGTTGCTCTGAGGGACTTTATTTAAAAATCTAATACATGTTTTCTTGCCAGAGAAATACTGAGTTTTCATGGGTTAGGATGGTTTTCTGTTCACAAATGAATATTTTTCTTTTTCCTTTTTTTTTTTCCTTCACATTCAGGGCAAGTTACTTCATAATGGCTTGGCTCTAATGAGCTTGATAAAGCAAAGGCATAGATTATTCAAATTTTTCACACAGTTGTATCTTACTGAAAACAAGCACTTAGCCATGCCTGAAAAAACTAAATCATAACTTATCTAATTGATTATCAGTATTTACATTTCTCTTGTTATAAGCATAGTCAGAGGCAGCCAATTGGTATATGATCCTCTTAAATTAGTCTGCTTCTTACATGATAAAAACCAAGGTATGCACTGTGGTGCACATACGAGCGAGCTTTAATGTAGTGAGTGGACAGGTGTGATAACAGTGCACTGAAAGCTGCTCTCTGGTAACTTCAGGCTGTGTGAGTCATCTCAGAGCCTGTCTGCCTGGAGAACAGCACCCAGAGGTAATTGCTGCTGTGTCTGCCCTGCTGTTGTTCCTGTGACTGAGCTTGTACCAGTATTGAATTGCTTGGACTTGCCACTGTTATTGAATTAGTGAGGTTAAGCCTGCTTGGATATGCCAGCATATAGAGCAATCACAGCTGGAGCTGCAATTTAGACATAAACTTTGTAGGTTCAGGGATAGTAATCTGTGATGATTTTTCCTCTGAATAATTTGCACTTTGATGCCTTCTTGCTCTAGTGGTGACTGCTCTTCTGGATTTATCACTGTGGGCCAGTCCAGGTCCCAGGCTCTGTGCACCGAGGGATTTCCATTCCTCATTTCTGTCCTTTTACCAGGCAGCAACCAAATATCAAAAAAGCCCAGTGTTAAATGATGACTGTGAAGTCCACCTGCCACAGAGGGTGCCTGTATTTGTAAAGACAGGAGGGAGAAATCCTGATGGGAGTTCACTGAACAGAAATCTGCAGGTAGGAGCTGATTTCTGTGAAGAGGCTGTTTGGCTCAGTACACCCCTGTCCTGCTAACAAGAGTAATGTTATTTGAGAGAACAGAATCAGAGGGTGAGAAAAGAGGTGGCTGGAGGTCCCTGAAAGCTGTCAGGGGTGTGAACTTGGGGGTGTGAAGAAATCCTCACCAGCATGTACACCCTATGAGCCAGGATAGCAGCCACAGGGAAGACTTCAACCCACATCTTGGAGCAGCCTCCAAGTCCTGCTCTTGTATTTAGATTTCAGTTTAGAAGGTGATTTTTAAAATATATTTACAAGAAAGTAGTTGGAGACTGTTGTGTAATATGCGTTTTGGATTGCAGAGAGAATCTAAATGCTGATAATTTCTAACTTCAGAGTGATTGAATTATCACTCTTTAAACACTCTCTTAATATACTTAGTGAATGTAATTAGATCACAGAGGATGGCTTAAAACATCATCACAACCGCATCACAAGTGAAGATGTTCAGCATAATAAACCCTCATTTCATATCTCTCTGCATCAGCCTGGCATGCTTTAATTCAGATTCTCCCCATAATATCCACTGTTGATCCAATCACTTTTCTGAGAGGTAGCTCTGACATTCTGATAGCAAAAGTAGCAATGTTAATATCTTTTCATTGTCAACAACAGGGAAATTTCACAAGAAAGAGATGAAGGGTGCAAGATAAAATGCAGTTGGAGAAAGAGGAAAGGTAGAAACAAGATTCTTTTTGCTCCCACTCATTGTGTGCTTGGCTAGGCAAGTGGGACGGGGAAAAAAAATCAAGAAAGCCTGGAGTCAAAATATCCAGAAGATGAGAGTGGAATGAAAACCACAGGTGAGAACTGCCTTCTTCCACCAAGACACATTTGACCTTGACATGCGTGAAGCAATCCCATGTCTGATTGGCTCTATTGCTGCATCTGCTAAAACTGAGATGAATATTGTTGGCATCACCATCTGTGGTGAAGACACTTGTCACTAGCAGTGGGGTGCATTACATATAGGACATAGAATAACCAGGGCCTGAGCAGGTACCAGCCCAAGCACTAGCAGACTCCCATTCACTTCGATGCCAATAGAGTATTAGTTCCTTTATGGAGGATGCTTTAATAAGTTAATAAATTTACTAGTTCCTTTACAGAAGATGCTAACATCTTCTCACACACCTCTGCAACCTGTATATGAGCAAGCAGATAAGTAATTTTGCAGGATCTGAGTCATGCAAGAAGAAACTTCCCTAGTTCATCTGCTGGATCTTTTTTATGCAGTAGTTTGGTGTCCTAAGAAAACAACACCTAAGAATCACAGCTTTGAACTCCCTGGCTAACTGCAATCAAATATGGTGGCAAGGTCAATGTTTAAAATACTGTAAAAGATACATGAAAACTAAGATCTCACAGGGAAAAAAAATGAATCCCTTCATCTCCCTGATGAAGAGTTAGGCAGATTTCAGGTATAACACATACTTGTAACAATTGCTTGCTGTGAAGCTGGCATGTATCTTGCCCTCAGAGTGATTCTCACAAGAGACAAGGAAACTGAAATTACTGTAAATCAGGGAAGGTTTATGAGTATAAGGTTTTATTTCTCCTTGCCAGTAGAATAACTGATTTTTCCTTTCACAGACTGCTGAAGGATCCTACTAATGGCACCACTTGAAGAGGAAATAATGAGAAAAGAGTCCATCTCAATGCCTGTTCAGCAAAGAGGCAATCACTCTAAGTAAGCCTGTGTTGTTCTCCCTAAGCCTTTGGCCACCTGCAATGGCAGGTAAAGAGGTATTCCTGCTGACAGTCTCTTAGATATAAGACTTTGACAGAAAATAAAGGGTTCCTGAAGAGGGCTGTCAATAGCTCACTAGTGCTGTTCAGCAGCCCTACTGCATGAACAAGAAGGACCTGTGATATTCCAAATTAGCTTTTCTCTGGTACCAGCAAGAGAGCTGCTTTTAAACAGGCTAAAATCCAATGCCTTAGGCATTCACAAGTCTTCCAGATGAGCTAGACCAAGATGGGGAAAACATCAAGAAGCAAAGTGAATAAGAGTAACATGAGGGAGACTGACACTACATTGAGATGTTGCATTACTTTCAAACCATGCATTATTTACCCAAGGTGTTTATAGTTAATGTTTTATTTCAAAGAAAGGGAAAACAATTTCAGGAATGAGAATACTTAGCTGGTGCCTGTAAACAGCCTTAAATCTACCCTGCAGTGACACCTTGAGGGGAAAACATTAAAAATAAATAACCAGAATGTGCATTTCAAATCAATGCTGAAGAAACAGGAAGAACAAGACTACCTGGATGGACAGCTGCCTGGTCTCCTGCAACAGCTCATCACATTGAGGGGCTTCATAGCACCACTCCTGACAAGCAGCTTTCAGTTAAGCTGTACTACCTCTCAACTTCTCTTGTACACATCCCATATTTCTAGTCTTGTCTTTCCTTTTCCTCTTCTCCAGAGGAGATAAAATTATCTCATGATTTTCATGGATCAGCATTTGGTTATGACATTACTTCTGAAACTAAAAAGGATCTTATACAAAAAAGTGGGGTATTTTTTCAAAAGAGGCCATTTCTTATTCTTTGTGTCATAGAATAAACTGCTTTTCCTCCTTGAGAGCAATGGAAGGCCCCAGGGTGACCTGGAGATGGCTTCCTTGTGGGAGCCTGGTCTGGCCTGGCAGATTTGATTGTGGGGTTAGCGTGGTGGTTGCATCCACTGGGGGGTTAATTTGTTCTGTCCCCTCTCCTAGTCACCAGCCTTTTCTTTTTGTTGCATGCTTGAGACTGGTTGTAGATACAAGCCCTTACAGAGGCTTTCTGTAGACATGACCCAAGAATGGCATCAGAGAAGTGCTCCTAGAAATGGCCTCCACTTAGGGGTGTGTGCCCCACCTCTGCTGAGTGCAAAGGCTTGAGGAAATGTCTCGTTTCAGTAAAGTACAATGACCAGTGGTGTCAGGTGTCTGAGGGATTGTTTCTTATACGGAAGAGCAGCTGCAAAAGACCACTGCTCTTTCCAAAGGTCATTCACATGGAAAGGAATACTGGGATAAGACTTCCATATGTGTGATCTGCACCTCTGTGCTGTGTGGTCAAATAGCAGGTCAGCACTCCAAATGCTTTGTAACATCCCCAGTGGGGCTTTGGCCCAATGAAGTTCAACAAGGACAAGTGCAGGGTTCTGCACCAGAGGAGGAGTAGCCTAAGACACCAGCACAGGCTGGGAGCCAACCTGCTGGAAAGCAGCTCTGCAGAGAGGGATCTGGGGGTCTTGGTGGACAATAAGCTGTCCATGAGCCAGCAGTATGTCCATGTGGCCAAGAAAGGCAGGAAGAGCATTTGCAGCAGGTCATAGGAGCTGACCCTGCCCCTCTGCTCAGCCCTGGTGAGAATCACCTGGAGTGCTGTGTCCAGTTCTGGGCTCCTCAGTACAGGCACTGAGCTCCTGGAGTGTTGCCTCCAGCGGAGGGCAACAAAGATAATTAAAGGACTGGAGCATCTCTGTTTGGAGGAGAGGTTGAGGCAGCTGAGCCTGTTCAGACTCTGCAAGAGATGACTGAGAGGGGGCTTTGCTGGTGTCAAGCAATGGGACAAAAGGCAATGAGCAGAAACGAATGCCCAGGGAGTTCCACCTGAAAATGAGCAAGAACTTTTTTATGTGTGGGTGACTGAGCACTGGAACAGGCCGCCTGGAGCCAGTGTGGAGTCTCCCTCACTGCAGATATTCAGGAACCTTCTGGATGCAATTCTCTGCCATGTGCTCTGGGATGACCCTGCTTGAGCAGGGAGGAGCTGCTGTGGTCCCTTCCAACGTGACCCATTCTGTGATTCTATTTCAGAGACCAGGTGACATGGCAGGGTTTGTGTAGCTTGCAGGCTTGATGTTTTCTGAGTAAACAGTTGGTTTGAGTTCAGCTTGGGGGAATGGGGAGAGGGAGTGCTTTCGTAATGCTTCTGCCATGTACAAAGCAAGAGATAACACTGTGTGTGCTTTTGCTAGGGAGATAAAGGGCACAGGCACAAAAAATTTGTACATTGGTTATTATGTGCTCTGGCATACTAATATGAATTAATTTTAATTTCTAATCAGTATGTTTAATTTGTAAAGCCTTAGAAAATACAATTGATGTCATTTGGGAAGGGTATATGCAAAGAAAATGAGAGGTTTTGAGTACAAAATTAATTTTAACCCTGCCTGTGGAGCTGTTCCTAACCTTCATAATTAAACTATCTCAAATGTAAAAAAAAATCTTAAAGTATATTTAAACTGAAGGTTTGTGAGTTCAGTCAAATAACAGAGTCAATATACTGTTTACTGCTGTACATATAAAATTCTACAAATTAAATTATATTCAAGACAGATGGTGTCACCACAGCAGTCATGTGTCCTGTATGCACTGGCACTGGGGAAATGGGAATTATTTTTTTCTAGTCATTGTAAGATTAGTCTCAATTACCTTGAAATGAAGCTACCAACAATATCATCAACAACAAAAATGTCAATCTCTTCTTCATTTGCCCTTACCAACTGCAGCAAGTGGGTCTGTAAAGAGTTAATCAATAATCATAGACCATTATGGGATTCAGCAGGCCAACGTGCTGCTGACAGCCTTCTCTAGGAAATCCTGCAGGTGTGGAACAAGAATGTCAGGCTCTATTCCTGCCTTTTGCACGCCATTATCCTTCACTGGTCAGGAAATCATGCCCCAGAGAAAATGAAAGCAGGGTCTTTTATGTCATCCCAAAATACCCATCCCTTGGCACCAGCTTGATGCACAAGCTCCATCAGAGGCATTTCATGTAGAGCCATGTTTATTAAGTGTGAACATGACTATATTGTTTCTAAGAGTGCCTTGGCAAACAGATATGCCATTCCAATTTGGTGAGATGCCTGGACCAAGCTTACCAAACCCCAGATCACTGCACACATGGGTTGCTGGCACATGGTCCCTACAGCTTGGCAAAGCACCACAAGCACAACTCACCTGTATCCAGCCTGCCTGGGAGGCAGCAGGTTTATTAACACATCTGGGCAGGTGTGTATACTTGGATGGAAACCAGTGGTACAAAACTTGGTGTAGGATATGATGGAGGGTGAAGGTGATATTTCTTTACAAACATCTGCAAGAAAGTCAATGTTATCTGTTCACAGCCATTTCCTTATACACATTGTTCACCCAATCTCTCATTCCACATATGTACAAGCAGCAAGATATCTGACTTGGACCACTTGTATATGACACAAAGGACAAAGAACACAAGCTGCCAAGTCTTCCATTTGTGCTAAAGTTCTTGAGGGTCACAAAATCTCATTCTGGACAGATCTCATATCTTTTAGGAACTATCATCTCTTATGGGGCAGTCTGTAGTATGAGCATGGGTAATTTCAGGTCTTTAATCCTTAGGCCAGCTTGCTGCTCATTGTGTCTTTTTTCTTGTTTGGGAAATTTTCCTTGTGGGCTAATGGGATAAAGCACATATGCAATGCTATATGGGATCTGTGGCCACATTGATGCCACTCCCCTGTTGTTAGAATGCAGGGTCTGCTGAGGACTTGGCTGGGGTCTTTCAGTGCACATCTTCTGGGCTTGGTATAACCATCCTTGTTTCCATTTTATTGCTGGGAAGTGTGTTTTTGAGGGGAGTATCTATGCATTGAACCCTTTGTTTTGCCAGTTCTTCTGGTGCTCAATCATCCTCTGTTCCTGCCAATCTTCGTGTTTTTATTATGAATCTCCCCCGCCTTTGGGCTCTCCCAGGCTCCAGGCAGACTCCCTGCCTGAGATGAGGCAAATGCAAGCACAGAGGTGACTGGTGCAGCTCTGTACCTGACTCCCATTTTGCCGAAATGATCCAGGAAACACTATCCACTGGCAATGGCAGCAGGTGCTCTGCCCTGGCCTGTGCAAACTCTTTGACAGCTGATGTGAAGAAGCACTTAGTATTGAAAGAAATTTGAAGGTGCTCACAGATTTTTGGAGCTATGCGGAGCCTTAGTGGTGGGGGTCTGTGCAGAGCACCTCCCTGTTCCCTCTGAATGGTGGGAGTGCTCTGGTTCCCTCTGCTCCCCCCATGGCTGAGCAGAGGCAGCTGGGCTGCTTCCCAAGCAGCTCCCTCTGGAAGTAGCTGGCCCTGGGAACCTCACATCCATGCCTGATCCTGCAAACCCACATGGCCAAATGCACATGGCCATGGTGGGCCCTTTCTGTTCATTTGTGTGGCTTGCCTGGGGTCAGCTCTCTGTCTCTGTGACTTGGGCTAAGTGCCAGTGAAACTCTTCACCTTGAGAAAGAGTGTTGAATGATAGCAAGAACGTGCTTTGGTGTTGAATGACAGCAAGAACGTGCTTTGGTGTTAAATGATAGTGAGAATATGGTTTAGTTTGGTTCGGTTTGAAGAAAGGAAAGATATGTTTCTTTATCACCCTATATTTCTGTCCAATTGGCTTTTATGCACTGCATGGTACCCTATAAGCACCATAAAGCTTTAACATCTGTAGTGCCTTCAGCACTGCAACACAGTTACAAACTGAAAATTGTCATTGAACAACTCAGATCTGTATTAGTGCGTGAATGGAGCTCCAGCCTTCAGAAAATGCAATTTACAGTTTTCTTTTGAGAAAGACTGCTGGGTGGGCCTTTTAAAAAAGGGTGAAAATAGCTTTGAATTGAACAAATTGCAACAAATAGTGGCTAGTTGTATGTATGCCAATCTGTGCCACAGGGAAGGTAGATATTACAAATGCTCTGGGATTCCACTTCATCCTTTTATAGTAGTTTTTTCTCCACCACTGCATCCTCTCCAGTAATGGTGTTAAATAGTGCATATGTAATTTTGATGTTTTACGCTGTGTTTTGCTTCTAACACTGGCCTGAGACTATGTATCCCTCCCTACCCTGAAATTCAGTTGTGGATATAGGAATTCTATCATTTGTTGCTGCAGCATGTGAAGAATTAGAGGGTATTATTTGGAGGACACACCACTTTTTCATTGGCCTCTCTTGACTGAATCAGATGCTCAGACACTGTCATGCCATCTGTAGTAAGCCCTGCAGGTGGATGTGCCATGCCAAGAGATTTTGTTTGACAGCCTTTATTCATCAGATGGTTTTGCAGGCAGCTCATTACAGAATGATGAACCTGCCTGTTTCTGGTTAATTATCAACTTCACAGTCTGTTGGGTGAGGTCAGCTCTCTTATAAGGGACTACTGATTCCTGTAAAAATGTGGGTTTTTTTTCTCTTTTTACTGCACCATTTAAAAGTAAAGCAGCATTTCAGAAGCTTTAATCACAATTGTCTTTTAGTCTTCTATAGAGACATCTCCACTAAAAAAAAAAAAAAAGCCAAAAAATTGCCAATAAATACATGTACAGTGTACTGGTCATCTTTGATAAATCCTTTGTTTCTGCTCTTAGCACATTCACACTATCAAGATGAAAGGCTCTCTTCTTATAACTTCATAAACATCAGAGAAGGTATTCTGGGTACTAGTTTTTTTTTGTGAAGTTATTTGGTTTGTTTACAATCTTTATCATTCAGAGCTCAAATACATACAAAGGTGGATGAATAATTCCCTTCTCAACATCTTCCTGTGGGTCAGTACAAGAAAAATGAGGGCAGAGAAACAGGAAATTGCATCAGGAACAGTGGTACATTGAGACCAAGCAAAGGGTCAGATGCCACCAGATGCCACCAGATGCAGTTCTCAAAAGCACTTCTCACACCAAGAGAGGATCAGGGATGGTGTTTTACACCTAGAGAAGTACTGGATTTGATGTCATCATAGCAGTCACTCTGTACATTTATTACATTTGTATTCTGGGTAAGGGCAAGCTATCAGGTTGCGACTAGTAAAGCATCACAGAAAACTGTGCAAGGGAGGAAAAATTGCATCACTGGCTCCACTCTTTGCACAAGGCTTGATGAAATGGGGAGCCTCCTGCTGCCCTCTCTCAGCAGCAGTGCTGTACCCCGTGTTGGCAGTGCTGAAAGGTGCCAGTGCAGAGCTCTGCCGCTGTCCCTGCTCCCTCAGTGCCTTTCCCTGGGGCACAGCAAAGCACCTGAAGCCTTCCTGCTCTCCAGGGGCCACAGCCTGCCTCCCCACCCTGCGGGGAGCACCGTGCCAGGCAGGAGGCTCCGAGCCCCGGGCTGCACAGTCCCTCCTCTCTCGGGGCTGACACTCACACCAGGCACCCCTGGGGACCGGTCCCTCCTCTCTCGGGGCTGACACTCACACCAGGCACCCCTGGGGACCGGTCCCTCCTCTCTCGGGGCTGACACTCACACCAGGCATCCCTGGGGACCGGTCCCTCCTCTCTCGGGGCTGACACACACACAGGCACCCCTGGGGACCGGTCCCTCCTCTCTCGGGGCTGACACTCACACAGGCACCCCTGGGGACCGGTCCCAGCGGGGGCTCGGCTCCCTGCAGGAGCATCCTGCCAGCACTGCACACACACTGTTCTCCCTGAATGCAGCTGAACACACAGGGCTGATCCTTGCAGGAAATGCTCTGAGTTGGTACCCAATGGGGGGAAATTTGGTTAAAAAATGCTGGTTTGAGAGTGCAGTAGCCTGCAAGGGAACTCCTGATATGAAATCGTAACAGGCAAAACAAAGCATTTTATCTCAACAAAATGGGTTCTGTCTTCACATTACATGTCCAAACAGAATGACACAGCAGTGGAGGAAACACACCTTTGCAAAGCACAAATACAGTTGAGGAATACACAAACCTTATATACACAATAT
The DNA here is from genome assembly GCA_013400215.1 of Cisticola juncidis. NCBI lineage: Eukaryota > Metazoa > Chordata > Aves > Passeriformes > Cisticolidae > Cisticola > Cisticola juncidis. The sequence continues at coordinate 964,074 of VXBR01009075.1, forward strand.
ATACCTTATATACACAAACCAGAAAATACCATGCTCTTCCATAACAGAATTCTGTGTGGATTTTCAGAAATGGCAAAATGTTACCTATGTGGGAGGTAAAACAAATGTCCCATGTTATCCAGCTGGTTCTCCATTCTATCCATTGCAACGCATCAAGAGGCATCTTGGGAAATGCCTTTACATGCTATGCATAAAAACTATATTTAAAATGGACTGAGAAGCATTTTCTTTGGGAAAATGCATCCCAAGAACATTAAAGGATGTTTCACAATTGTATAGTGTTCCAATGAGGAGCTAAGAAATTGATTTAATCAAGTGTTGATTTCATAACAGAGTTCTCTAAGCACAAAGATAAGTTATCTGTCTTTAAAAATTATTCCAGCAGCCAGCTGGTTGCAGGCAATGCAGCAGCGTAAGCGATCAGGTGCAATTCCTGCTGTGATCACTGGGTGGCATTTGGATGTACTGGAAGAGCTCAATTTTGGATGGAAAATGAAATGGAATATCGCGTTTTATACAGAGTAATGAAATATAAGCAGCAGATCAGTGAAAGAAATAAGAATGCGGGTGAGTGCTGGATATATGTTCACAAAAATTCTTGAATAAATATACATATGTCACTAAAACACTTAAAGATTACTGTAAGGTGCTTGATGGTAAGTAGTGTTATTGAGGCTAATCTCAGGATAAGCTTGTTATTGAGAGAATGGTGACTATTAGTCTTGTGGCTGTGTCCCAGACATCATCCCACTGGTCAGGTGGGATCCAGGTACATTGTTCATCCTGCTGGTAGGCTCACATAAATCATGGAAAAGCAAACAACCTCTGGGCTCCCATGTTGACCCCAGGCAGCACTGGGTGCACCAGGATGGGTGCACCCACACAGACACATTTGCAGAGGCCACATCTGTCTGTAATGCTGCTCCTGCACAGGTTGGACTCCCATCCTTCCTTTCTTCCTTTCTTCCCACTCCTTCCCTCCCTCCTTTCTTTGTGGACATCTGTCTTGGTCAATCCTCGCCAGACTCAAGGGGCTGTAAAAATGTAACTGCCTCACCAAATGCAGCCACATCACAGTGAAACAGGCCCTACCAGTTAGGGAAGAACTGGGCAGCAAGTTCCCCTCTTCCCTGCTGTTGTACAAACTCATTGCCTCATAGTGACATAAATGTAAGTGCTGCTGAGCCCTTGTGGTCTGTGAAAGTATGAATTCCATGTATAATGAGCCCTCTGGTTGCAGCAAAGGATTAAAAAGGAAGAGACCAAGTTTTGTTTGTCATTTGAAGGACAAAATCAAGGAAAAAAACCTTTTAGAAAGAAAAGCTATGCTTTGTCTGCTCTTTGAAAAGAAGAAAAACTAATCACAAACTGCCTCCTTCACTTTACTTCTAGAATTACTTCATGTCAGAAGGGAAAGCGGATAAGAAATTTCTGTTTTAACTTCAGGTCTGACAGTTCTTACTAGGAAAAAAAAGCAAACTTTAAATTATTGTGAAACCATAGAAGAAAAATTTGGGAAAATAAAATGCTATGAGGGAATTAAACATTTTTTCTACACATGAATCCACCCTGCTTCATCTCTAATATGAAAACTTGGGGATTTTGTACTGAGCAACAAAGTACTAGCAAAGACTTAAAAGTACACAGTTCCCATCAGTATTTCCCTACACGATCATCTGTAGACATATGATTATTGGGATGTCCCTTTCCCTAATATTCGCAAAAAAAAAAAAATTACTGCTGGATGTAAGTCACTGTGTATTTATTGACCTGAATAAGTATGCTTTAAGAGAATAGCCCCTCAGTTCCATCAGAATTGCTACTGACATAAAGGACATATAATAAAGGAACCTGTGCATTATGTTTTATATAGAAGGAGGATGTTTTTTCTCAAAAAAAGTGGCCACAAGTCTTTTACTGAGCCATTTATTTTGCTTGCCTCCATCATGATCATCCCTTTTCCAACACATGCAGTCACAGCTATGAACATCAGTTGTTGAGTAAGTGAAGCTGCAGAATTATGATGACTTGCTAAACACTGCTCTACCTCCCTTGTGCTGGACTTTTTCTCTGGCAAAATGCAAGTATTGAAACAGGAGGTCCATCTAAAGGTGAAACATCTGCATGAGACTAAAGCAATTATCTACTCACTGCACATGATTCCTGCTGCATCCTAATCATCACACAAACACAGCCAATCTCCAGTCATGACATCAAAAATATTCCTTCCTGACAGGTTTACTCTTCACCTGCATGCAGCCACTGGCAGCTGAGTGCTTCAGAAATGGATCCATCAGCTGCTGCTGGGAACAAAGTCAGTCGCTGGCACTCCCTGCTCAAGCTCAAAATGGAGATGTTGATTTTTCAGCACTGCAAAGTTACATCCAATTACCCACCTCATAAGTAATTTTTTTTTTTTTTTTGCTTCAGGTTTGAATCACAAATTCTATGGGTCATTCTCAGCCCTGGCAGCAGCTGGAAAGATGGAGGTGTCCAGGCCTGTGTGTCCTGGTCCTCTGTGTACAAACAGATGAATCAATGCACAGTTTTTACTTTGGGCTACCTTTAAAGGCACTCTCAAACTGGGATCTGCTCCTTAATTCAGTAAACTTTTTTTGGTAGCTATCGCTGTGGGCAAGAAACTGAGACTGATGGAGAAAAACAAGGCTTTTTATGAATCAGGTTGTGTTGAGGGGTAAAACAATCAAAATAACTCACAGCACAAGCCTGATACTCAGTTACAAAGCTCGAGGCACTTCCACAGATATAAATAAACCAGCAATGTAGTGCCCTGCCACCACTGCTTGAGCAGTGTGGAACTATTTATCCATGCAGGAGCGCTATTTCTGCCTCCACAGCCCCTGGAGCATTGCCTCCAGCCAAGATGTGCCACCTCAGCTGCAGCCAGAGCCACCTCCCACGGGCTGGGGACACCCTGGGGGACACAGAGCACCCCCAGGGCCACCGGCTGCAAACCCACGGGGAGAATCCCAGAGAGCAGAGAATTCTTTGAAAAGGTTGTCTTAAAAATTGTCTGTGCTGTTTTAAGGAAGACAAGCACTGTGCATAGACAAAAACAACCTCATGGCATCATCTCCTATTTTATATTCCCAAAGGTCAGATGCAGACAGATGTGCTTTCATTGACTGACATCTTAGTCCACCAATGGTATTAATCAGCAGACATACCCTGGGCTACAAGTAAATGCCAAAGGGAGATTTAAATACAATTTTTCCCTCCAAGAGTATTTGAAGGGCTGTATTTTGCCAATTTCAACTAATATATAGGAATCACTTCTGCTTTTGGAAACAATATTTCATTTTTCAGGTATCACATGAACTTCATTATTCCTTCATTATTCTTTCTTTAGTGATACAATCTTGTTTTTAAGACAATACAAATTCTTTTTTTTTTCTTTCATAAAACATAATTTTGCTAATGTTTTTGTAATAGCAGGACATTAGAAATGAGAAGTTCAGCACAGTTTACTCAAGGTGAGATTTGCTGTGACTCAGAATAGAGTGGGAAGGGATTCCAACACAAAGATGAGGTAAATCAATACACATCACCTGGAATAAAAAATAAGAATTCTACAGTGATAAAGGAAGAGTTAACCCTGTTAAAATGTATAAGAAACTACTGAGAATTTTTTTAGTAAGTAATCTGAGGTAACAACATTGTTTAGAACCAACAGATGCCTTTGAAGCACTTTATCAGGATCAGCTATCTTGTAGAAACTTCTTAAGCAAAATAAGAGATTATGTACTAACATCACTATCTGCACGAGACCACAGATAAAGTATATAAAAAATACCTCAAAGCAAGGAAGCTGATTCCCAAATTGCAGTCTCACAAATCATCAAAGTCACCTCAGGGTACTTACAGCTAGCTTGCTGATGGCCTAATGTTTCTGTTCCTCATCTTTCAGACTCATAAAATAGTTTATATAGCTTAACTACATTCATTTTTCCAGTCTCACTTCTTCACTTGTCACAAGGTTCATGGTGATTTTTGAGTAGGAGGGTAATGGACAAAGAACTCCTTATGTTTTGTTTAGCATACTTAAAATAATTTGGTAATTCCTTCTGGAGATGTTTATCTGAATATCTGCAAGCACTATTTAGCTTTCAAGTTACTCTTTAGGTCTCTAAAACTTTATGATAAAGCAGAAAACATGAACTCCTAAGTGTATCTTTATTCCTTTGTTATGATATTAAAAGAACTTGAATCTAGAATGGAAAAAGACCCCATACAGTGTTTCTACTGCAACCTGAAGAAGAAATGGTGTTTCATTGCTCTGAAATGAAATCTAACTTTAATGGATTCTCAGAGCTCACAACTGAAATCTGGTTTTGATTTCTAGTACACCTTTGGCATTCAAAGCACAGGTATTTTAGTATTCATTCAGTCAATCCTCAAAATGTGCAGTTTGCCATGAAGATACACAGCCTGAAATAATATTATTAATGACTACAACAAGATGTGTGGTGTTACCACGTTTAATATGGTAACCTTATTGGCCACCTTTACTTGCAAACAATTTCAAATAAAATTGAAGGATCACGTCTGTTGCCATCATAAATATAAAATAAGTAGGAACAGAGACTCACATAAACAGTGACTAACTTCAGAATAAATGCAAGTCTAAATTTATTGCTCTGTTTAGAATTTATTAGTTCTCTGCCTTTACTACTTCAGGAAGACATCCACGTCATGCCTACTAAAAAATTACACTGATGTCTGATAAAAGCCTGGGCAAAGGAGTATTTGTGAATCTAGATCTGTGAAACCCACTAACTCCCCTGTTAAGACAAAAAATACAGGTTCTGAATCATGACAGGGATGTGCAGACCTTGGAAGTCTTAAGGAAGCCTCACTGCTGTCTTGGATGAGGTTTAAGCTACAGAGTGCAAGAGGTATAAAAATGAGTTTAGGATGGGGGAAAGGGAGGCAGTGGAGAACAGGAGGCATTGCACTGGATTCCAAGTGATGCCCTAAGTTTTATCTTTCATTTTTTTCAGATTCTGTGCTGCCTAGGGGTGTGGTTCTCAGCCTCATATTAAATGCTAGTAAGCTCTTTTCACATAGTAGGCAGACAAAACAAATTCTTTTCCTGCTGGAGACCAAGGACAATGGTTACAAATTTTCAGGCCCAAAAGCATAAAAAGCAGTGGACTGAAGTGAGAACACAAGAAGGATGGGACTTTATTATCTGAAGCTGTGATTGGACAACTAAACCCCAACATGAAAATGGACCAAAACTTATGTTTTTGAAGTGTAAGACATCATGACTGGTGGTCCATTTTGTGACCATTTTGTGTCCATCTTGGGTGTAGCCCTGGCCAGGCTCGTGTACTGCCCAAGGTGTACCCTAAAGTCATTTTAATAAATATCTACTTTATTCTCCTAACACTGTCTAGTTCTGTTCCAGGTCAGCCTTCCTAAGGCATCACAAAAGTTTTAAAAACTGACATGCAGATGGAAAGGGCAGTCAGAGCTGTAAACAGCTGAACCAACACCTCCCAGTCAAATGAAAATGCTGAAAAGTCAAAGATTCTGTGATTTTTAGAAGAGAAGATCCTAATTTTTCTAAGTGTACAGCTGCAACGCCGGCATGGGGGGTGCATGGGGTGGGTTGAAAAATCCGTGTTAGGAAGGCAGGAGAACTTAGCACTAGGCAGGATGGTGAGTCATGGATGGTCCACAGCAGTGTGAGAAGAGAGTTCACGGATGAGCTGCAGCACTGGGTTGACTTAACATGTGTATGAACGGGTTGATATGCAACAAATTCTTAATATTTAAAAAAAAATTAAAAAGGCATTTCAGATGCTGTTAAGGGAATCATTACTATAACCTCAGGCTATCCACAGTCACTTCAATCATTCAAATCCTGCATCATTCATACTGTTAATGTGTTACTGTTTTAGACATGCTACTAATTTATAGAAGATTAATGTGGATTGTTGAAGAATTCAATTCACTCCAAGTGTTTTTAACAGCTAGTAGAACAGAATAGTTATTGTAGAAAGAATCAACATAAACATGACAGGTCTCCTCTTTATTTTCTTTTAGATTATATCATGCCAATTTATTGAGAAAATACACCAGTTTGCACAAATTCCTACCTCTTTGGCAGGAAAATAGAGGGATTTATTATTTCCCCGAGCCTTTTCATATAATTTTTTAAGATTATACACTTAATGTTATTTCACTTGATTACTTGGTTATAACTTCACAAGACAATATATTCATCTTTGGGGAAATGCAATAAGCAGGGATCATTTATTCAACCTATTGGATTATTTTTGCCAAGTCTACTTCATTATTCCAGTCCTACAAAATATATGGAAAAGTTTTACAATTAGCTATTTCTTTCTGAAGTAAAACACCCCAGTAAATCGTGGATTTTACACACTGGGTCACATGCATCTGTCTATATATTCTGAGCACAGCTGGAAAAACTGAGCTACTTTGAAATGAGCAAAACTGATATATTCTTTCCAGAAAATTACTAAAAGCTGATCTGTAGCTAAAAAATATCACATTTATTGTCAAGGTGGTGTTTATGATTGAGGTCCTTTGCATGGGAATAGTTCATTTACTGCAAAAGTAAGTGAACAAATAAGATAGCACCTTAGGAACATTTTTTTTTTCATTTCTGCATTTACACAGGCACTCATCTGTCCAAGGGGCTGGTAAATTATGGAGTAAACTGAAACAATAAAATTCTTGAGTGTTTTAGTAAAACTATCACAACACCAACACCTTTTCTTAGTAATCAAATAGGAATCGTGTACTTTGAAAACAGGGACATCATTAGGGAAAAACACTCCCAGTGCAGCCATCAGCATTAGGTGATCAGTGATTATTCCCCACTGGAATGTGTAATTTCAGCTCTGCTCCTGCTGAGGTCACAGTTGCTGTTCTCCATGGTGTGGTGGTTGTATTTACCTTCCTGCCATTGATTCACTGACAGCCTCTGGATGGGACAGTGAAAGAAGAGCCCACCCCTATGTACAACATGACAGCTACACTGACTCTTGGGGAAGAACTCATTATCTAATGAATGTGATCAAAATGAGAATTAATTAAATTAATTCTCATGGACACTGCATATTCTAAGAGGTCATGGGATCTTCAGATCAAACAGCTGCTCTCCTGGACTATTTTACCTCATGCTGACAAACAAACAAAAGCTGTTCAACCGGGAAGATTGCTGAACTGGTCTGACTCTCTTGTATTATTTCTCCTTACAGTTGTGTTGAAAAATACATGTAACTCCAATGTAACATGATTTTCTTTGCTTTCTCTGATGTAACTATCTTATGCATCTGATTTGGGGTGATTAAAACAGCTGGTATATTATCTGCATTCAGACACATATGAATGATTTGATAATGAGAAGGTTTCATAATACTTAAAAAAAAAAAGAAAGGAAATTCTGATAAAATCCCCAGAAACCCACTTCTTTCTGGAAGCTTGTGTGTTAACAACTCACATCTAATAGGGTTTAAAAATTCTACTAGTATACTAACCCATCCAACAAGTGCTGAATTTTCTTAAGTGAGGCTGAGAAAAGACAAATTAAAACAGAAGCTTAAAATGTTGTAGGCAGCATTAAAATCTATTACCAACAAGTAAAATAGAAGTGTGAATGAACCTTAACTTCAGAAATCTGATAAACCAAAAACCCTGTGCAGCTTATCAGCATAAACAGTCATGAAGAGCTGGTAGAAAGCTCAGGTCAGGGCTGTGGAGAGGAAATGCTTTTTTCGGTGTTGCATAATTACTTGAAAATTTCATCCAGTTCGTTCATAACTTTTATGTGTAGATTCTGTGACTCAGCAGTTTGGAAAAGAACATACCTGTTTCCTACAGGACAAAGCACACCAAAGTGGTAGGCTTCTTGTTTGTTTGTGGGGGTGGTTTTTTTTTGTTTTTTTAGGGTTTGGTGGGGTTGTTTGTTGGGTGGGGTTTTTTGTTGTTTTTGTTTTTGGGGTTTGTTTGTTTTTCATTTTCGAAGTGGTTGTGGTTTTGTGTTTTACTGTTTGATCACTGAGGTGAGGGGAAGAGAGAAGCATGAGAACAGAGTCAGCAGAGCCTGTGCAGAGGGAAGAGTACAAACCTGACTGAAACAGCAGACTCCCACCAACCATGAATTTTGGCAGCTTCTGCATTTCCCCTTAATGCTTGAGAACATTTCAAAGGCAGGATTACAAAAGAAGATGTGATGTGTTCAGCTCGAAACTGTACCTGGGACTCCGGGGAGAGGCAGGGGCAGGCACAGAGGCAGCACACGCTGTTTTGAAGGACTCACTTCAAAGCCTTCCCTTTCTCCCTCCCAGCGCAGGTAAGGATCACAGCCCGGCACAGGAGCCACCGCCTCTCCATTTAGACAGTGAGGAGAGGATTAGTTAACCTGAAACTGCTTTACCAACCTGTGCCTCTGACCTAAATACCACAGTTAAGCCCAGGGTTTGTGAATGCAGGACTCGAGGCGGGCACTGCAGTGATACCAACCTGGCGCTGGGCAGCCTTTGCTCTAACCGAGTGCTTCACAAACATGCAGCTGCAGTCCTGCACCTATGAATCATGAATTTCTCAATATATTCCCGGGATAAGTTTGCAAATACCACAAACATGAGGTCACAGAAAAGACCTCAGTAGTATCACCTCCTTAAAGCAATAATTAACATGACTAAACACAGCATCAAACCTCCTACTCTTGCTTTTTCCCTGGGAGGATTTTCTTGGCTAGAAACTCCTGCTACATAATGATGTTCATCTTGTCCTTACCTAATGGCATGCCTAGAGTGCATGCCATTGCATTGCCATTGCACTTAAAAACAAACAAACAAAAAAAACAAAAAACCCAAAAAACCCCACAACCAACCCCCAAAATAAACGAGACTTGGCAATAACTAAATGCCCAAATTTACAACTATTTGAGATTTTAAATCCTTGCATTGATTCTTAATTGCTTTCTGCTGTTTAAAACTTCATTTCTCTCAGGGAAGTAGAGAAGAAAACTACCACTGTTTGAATACTCCTTTTGCTAAGCCTATCATCTTTGTTAATAGCCTCTAATGAATAATTCACTCAGGGATAAACATGCTACCATTATTATTTTGTCAGCAGAGTCAGTATGATTCAGAGGAGTGCAGTCATATGACTGTCACACTTCCCAAATTGTGAAAAGATATGGGAAAACAAACATAGCAGCTGAGAGAGAAGGCTTAACTTTTACTCCTAGGAACAACTGAGCAGCCTATGGTTGATTTGAAATACATACACACACAAACTTAAAAAGAAAATATTACTGTCCATCAGAAACCACTCTAGAGCACACAGGTTTCTTTTCCCTGAAAGCCCTAGAATGAAAAAGAAAAATCACTGTAACTTAATTTATTACACCAACTTGGCCAGAAAAAGCAGAGTTCTTTGACACACAATCCCTCTTCTTAGGGTCTTAAATCATATTGACTTTAAAAGTGCTAAGATTGAACGATTGTCATGCATCCAGGCATGACAGCTCATACTTCCTATGTCAGCCTTCCCTTTGCATACCTGTCTTTTGAAACGTGATGAATGAGTCATTGCAAAGTAAATATCTGCACACAGAACACTGCCATGGCCAGAAGAGTGGAACCATTCCCATAGATACCTGTCAGAAACCATTGACATCTGCTAGTTTCCAAAAATCAGGACTGTTGGGGTCAGTACAAGGCATAATTTTACTGCCTGATCAAAGGGCCCTTTGTGTGTTTATGTGACAGGGTTCTCTAGCTCGGGAGGGAGGAATGTTTACCAGTAAGCAGCAGGCTGAGGAGATTATTACATGCTGAGAAGCAGCATGTGAAAGTCTCCCAGGACTGGTAAGCTCTGGAGACCAGTTGTTCTGTTAAATCCACCAGAACTGATAAATTCATAGCAGCAGGAGCCTGCTGGCTGTGCACAAAGCCACTACACACATTAGTATCAACCACGGTTTGCATTAGCTTGGATCATGCACAAACAGGTAGTGGTTGCCACATGCAAACAAAAAACCCTCCAGGATTACACACACACCTGATGAAGCAAAGAGCTCTTCAAAGGACTCTGTAACCTACCCAGGAGCCAGAGGTCCAGGGTGGGGACTGACCTCCCACTGTAACATTCATGACTACTCCTACAGAGTAGTCATGAGTGTTAGACTCACAAGTGTGTGGTGTGCATGGTTATCTGCTATTAGTAACAGCTTTAGTAGCAAAAAGCCTTCTGTTCCTTGGGACGCGTAAATTTTCCCAACTTGATCTACTATCATGGAAAGGGGAATTAATGTACAGAATCAAACATCCAACTATTTTATCAGTTATTTCTTGGCGAGACTGATTCCCCCCTAACTAGGACTGCTGCTGCCACTGATTTAACTTCTCAAATGGCTTGTTCAAAAAAGTATTTGCAAAACTCACTATATGCAAGATCTCACTTCCAAGACTTGGAGGTTCAGAAAACAGGACTGCAACAATTCATAACAGAAACATGGTTAGCCAACAATCATTTTTCTATTCCATGCAATTTAGGCTTCTCATTTGAACACCAGCATATGCAGACAATTATCATCATGAAACACCAAATAAGTAGGTTAATTCTTTTGGTTGCTTTTGATCCTGAAAGCCAAGTTTAGGAAAGCAAATACCTCTAAACAAAATGCCTGCTGCTGCCCCTTGAAGATAAGGTTCTGGAGAGCCTGAATCTTTGTTAATGTCTGCTCAATTTTTCCCTTATTCCTGGCCAAAAAATACATACCAGCAGAAACCTTTCAAGTATTTCCAGGAGACCTTTAGATTTTGGCACATAAAAGTACAGCACATGCAGTACACCTAGCAATTGCATCATTACCTCTGAAAGTTGTACCATGCTATTATGCATTACTAGTTAGTTGAAGAACTGCTCCCAGGAATCTTAGAGCTGTTAGGAAAGTGTTTAATGATCTCATCCAATGATTTACAAAACAAGCATTCATGCCTCAGGAAAGTCTCTTTAGCAGGAACATGTTGTTACTATTCTGCTCTAATAATTTCACTTCTACACTGCTGTGATTTCACTGTTTGGTTCTTTAAAGTAACAACTCCATAGAATTAGAAACTGGTAATATCTGTGCTTAGCAGCTTCTCTTCATTTGTCCCACTCTTGTTACTTCAACAAAGGGATGTGAACACAAATGGAAGTTTCTCTTTAAAGACAGACAGACCAATGATGGTTAGTTACAACATGAGAGCAGGCTGCTATATGGTGACAAAAATCAAATGCTGGACTGTTTACACTGCTTTACAAAATCTCCTTCAAGTGCCCTGAGTGAACAATACTGTGCTGCTCTGAAGGTTTCTGCTCAGATGGCTTGGCAAGGTCTTGCCCTTAGCTGCAAGCTACAGGATTGCACCTTGAGATTTTTTGCTTCATTATAATCAGGAACTTCAGGAAATTCCAGTGACAACTGATTGCCAAGGCCTAACAATGGGTTTTTAAGCTTTGACTATTGCCTGACTGGGTTTAACAAAGAAAGAATTGTAAAAAAATCTTCAGCTTTCTCATACAGCAAATACTGAGATTCAAATACCCATGACAATTTCCTAAGACACTCTTGATATCTTAATGGAAGATTTCCCTTCTCTGTAGATAAAAAGGAGAATTTAATATTTTTGAGTATCTCAAAAGGGAAGCTGTATCACTAGACTGGGTTAAGGTTACAAAGCACAGTTCTCTCATTTACTGCTTTTCTAGGCGGTGTTTTGCATTTTATGTGCATCAGACCACTCCTGTTGCCAGAATGAGAAGATGCCTTGGACTGAAACACATCACTACTTAATGCTTCTAGAGGACATACATACAGAAATTGAACTTTCTGATGAGACAAAAAGAGTTTTTCTGAAACATCAGTATTCCTTTGAATCAATAAATATTTTCTACTTTTCCTGCCAGACTTTTATTGTCAGAGAGAGATCATGCTGGAAATGTGAACTGTTAACTCTGTTTGCAGAGAAAATGAAAAGCAAAACTCTTGACAACTTAAAAAAAATGGTGACAAGCAATAATAATGTTTTACTTATATAAAGCAGAGATAAAAGGAAGCAGATTATTGTGATTGGGGATTTTCTAACCTTCCTGCCCCTCTTGAAGCTAGTGGGAAAAATTTGATTAAAAAATTACTTTCTCAGCAAGTAGTATAGGCCATTTTCTTCCTAGAAGCATAAGCAGGATCTTCCTCAAGCCAACAAGAGGAAGAATAATAAAAGAATTGCTCAATATTATTTAAACTACCTGAGATATGCCAAAACCACAGAGCAGCTAGCATCAGCAGACAATCATCTGACTCTGGGATTGAGCAAGAAAATCTTCTGACCCTGAAGCTAAGTTAACACCCAAGGAAGAGCAGTTTCCTCCAGGATTTACAAGTGAGACTAGCCCTACCATTAAATTGTGGGAATGGATCCCTCAAACCTGAAGCAGCTTTATTATGCAGTGAATCATCATGAGTTCTTGCAATTTGCTTAAGAGGTTCTCCACTTCCAATAAATACTTCATAAATCTGAGGGTGGACTCCAGAAGATAGGGCTGAAAGGTAGAGAGTTTTGTTCCTCAAGTGTATCACTGGAAGTTATTTAAAAGGTTTGACATATCATGAAGATAAACTGCCTCTTTTTTGAATTTGCCGAAGTCCATACTCAAATGACGAATTACAATTGACTGTATCACTTAGATCCTTTCTATACCTGCTTTAAGATTTCTAAAAAAAGCTTAAGTTTTACATGTGTAAACATTCATCTTTGAAGTTCAACAGAACTATTTTAAAGAGTACACACTAACTCATTTTTTTTCTAAAATAGTTCTTTTATAGTCCAAGAATTATGATTTTAGAGTAGGAATTATTAGAAAATACCTTAAAAATATATTTTCAAAATCTGTAACAAAATAACTCATAAATTCTTCCAGTAGTCCTCAACTGAAATACCAGTATTTATCTGTAGAAACAACACAGAAATGCTATAAAATACAAAGCAGTATAAATGCCCATAAAAATATAAATATTATTTAATGGTATAACTTTAATAAATTTTTTTTCAAAATAAATTTAGTCAATATGTTCTAGGACTTGGCCAGTCTCCACACAATCATATCTGAACTGAGCTGAGCTTCTGCTATTTTCAAAGCCATTTTCTGGTACAGGGCACCACTCATGGTTTGGTTCATACTCCGCACGCTCTCCTCCCGCTCCTTCTGAAGCTTCTTTCTGAACTGCCGCACTCCTTCCTCAGTGTCCAGCAAAAAAGCCAGAGGAGCATTATTGACTTTCTTGCCAGACTCATTCCCCCATGTCAAGCTGTTTTCAGCTTTATTTTCTTTGAAGAAAAGAGAGTTCTTCCAGGTAAGCATTTCCCTTTCCAGAGCCAGTGCTAGCTGCTCAGTAAGTACTCCTTTGCTTCCAGATCTCAGGAGTTTTACACTGCAGCTCGGAGGGAGAACTCTGGTAAGGCTGTGAAGGCACTGGAACAAGACAGTCAGATTTCTGTAAAACGAAATTATGATGGTGTCAAAAAAAGTTTATTCTGTAGTTTCCACCTACCACAGAAATATCCCAGCCAGATAAAAGATTTATCCAAATGCAGGAATAAAAAATACAGAAAATACAAACACAGCCCATAAACATGGGAGTCAGTAACTATTAACTGGGGTCAAAAGTGAATAGCACCAAGTAAAATCACTTTTCAAAAGGAACCAGAAGTGTTGAGACTTAAAATTTTACTGATTGATTGCTTAAACATTCCAGCCTTTCCTCTTCCATAAAGGAAATCAACGCCTGACTGAACCTCACTACAAAATACACTCGTAACAGTTACACCTTTTCTTTTTTATTTTTTAGCTCAAACTCTTCAAAGCAGCAACATTTGTCAATATCCCAGAAGTACTTTTTATGTGATAAGCCTTATCCAGCTAAGTCATAAATATGGCAGTATTACCTGGTTTAGGAAATATTTGTCCAAGAATCTGCCTAAGAAAGGACATCAGTGAGACTCTTCAGATTATTTCCTTTATATAATCATGGTAGATAGGAAATAACTACAGCAGAAACATGCACAAAATGAGACTACATTTATATTGCAATACTAAACTAAAAAATCACCTAGCAGTAAATTTAATTTAATTTAATTTGGGGGTTTTTGTTTGGCTTTTTTTTGTTTTAACATTAATATACAAATATTTAATATTTAAGGTTTTTTAAAATTAACATACATTGAAGAAAAAAATACAAATTAAATATTATACTAAGAATAACGTAAGAAAAAAAGAATATAAAATTATGCAGCAAAATGAAGAGAAGGAATAGTACCAAACAGATATTAATGGAGACAAAACTTACTTGTAAGGCAATGTTCCAGCCTAGACAAAATTAAATAACTCAGTTCAAGTTCTGCAATAGTTCTGATCTGAAAACAGGTCTGTTATTGGTGATTGTTATCAAAGCATCATATTGGCACCCTACTGCTTATGATTTTGGCTGCTGTTTATGGTACCAGTAAAAAACAGCATAAAGATAAAAAAGGGTGTATGGAAGATGAATATAAGCTATGCTTTTCAAGGGATTTTACCTGCAAAATATTGTTAGAACTCCTTCAAATGGATTTTTCAGGGCCCAATTAAAGATTGTACCATGGACATTTCCTGCTTTATGACAGAATATGTTGTCCTGGCATTCCTTAAATGGTGTGCACTCCATTTCTCCCAGTAACCACGACCTGACAGGAGTCAAAGTGCAGTCACAAGACACAATCTGAAAGGAGAATCTGAAAGACACTGCAAGGACAGCAAGTATATCTTCCATGGAACCTGCAAGGAAATACAGTAAAAAAAGGTATTTGAACTAAATATTTTGATCATGCTGCATGCATTAAATGAGCTCTGATTTTTGGCTCAGACTCCCATTTTTTATGAAGGATTTGTGCCTGACTTCAGGCATTCTTTGGGAAATTTCTTCTCTCCTAAGTTCTTACTCCTACTTCTGTCAAGCAAGACAGTTGATTAATGGTGCACCACTAATATAATGAAAGCTCTTAAGATAAACATCATTTTGCCAAAAGAATACTATTAATAGCCTAGTGTGATAGTTAGATGGCATGTTTGCTTTAGCAGTGACACAGCGTTAAAGGAAGAAAAATTAAAATTCATTACATTTAACAAACAATAAAAAGGATATTTCATTACCTGAGCAAATGCCCAGTTTTGAAATCAATTCAATCAGGAATATTAAAAAAATGAAAATAAATGACCTTAATGTACATGTAGATGAGGAAGAGCTTCAATTACTCTGGAATTATTTTAAAGGTAGTAGTATATCAGAAAAAAACTTCTGTAGCTAATTACAGTATCTTATTTATAGAAAAAACATAGGCTTCAGCATTCTGTACTCAAATTTGTCTTCCAAATTATCCTTTCCAGATACCCTTCATCACCAATGCTAGCAAAACTTTACAGCAACTCACTAAACACTTTTTCCATTTTGAAAAATGTTTAATCTCCTATTTCACTCAGCTTTGATTCCCAGAAGGTCTGTGCAGCTCGTGTTCAGAGAAACTTAGCTTGGCATCACCTAGAGTAAACAGAAGAATCAAAAATATATTTATAAATCCAAAGCACATAAATTCCATTTACCTGTACAGTAACTATTATCCCTCAGCATCTTTACTGAATATCTGCCATTTGAAATATCTTCCAGACTTAACAAAATCTTCCCACAGAGTACAGTAATCTTTTTGCTCTGTTGTAAACCTTCAACCTGATGGTTTTGCTTCCTGGCATGCAGAAGAACTACGCAGCACACACGATGAAATGCCAGGAGTGGTGAAAGGCTGGTGACAGCAGTGACTGTCTTTGCTCCATCCAGCTGAATCCTTGAAGATCTCTTGGGAAACTCTTTTTTCAGATCATTCTTGCTCTGCAAGTCCAATTTCATCTTTTTTGGAGGAGGTTCAGTTTGACTTGAGGAGACTGCCAATGCTGAGAAGGCTTTGTTCAGCTTGATGATTTTACTTTGACACTTGATAATTGGAGAAATCGAAGAGAAGTCTTGATCCATCACTAAAGATAAACTGACATCACTCAGTGACCTGTGAAAATCCATACAATATGACTGCACTCCCAGCTCACATTTTTGCTTTCTGACAAAGAACCACAACTCTGCAGACGTACACAGACATTTAAGACTACCATAAATCCCAATACTATTCCAGATAAAGTCATAGACTTTGCAAAGAAGCTAAGTCTTTCACATGACTCTTTCAGACAAACTTAGTATAAAGATTTTGCAAAATGTGGATTGAATTTTCAAAGAGCTTCTAGGAGTTAGATGCCTCATTTCAACCAAAAAATTTGGATGTTTAATTCACGGAAAAAAACGGAAAATTCTAAGTAACCTATACTCTATGACATTTATTACTTTTTAAAAATTTGACTTGCTTTTTAATAAAAAACTGCAGAAAATATAAATTCTGCCCTTTTGAGGACTAGAAACTCTTCTTATACTCTACACTTTTATAGGTATTCAAACAAAATTGAATGCAGAGTAAAATAAAAGGTTTAAGATATTATTACCTTGAACATGCAGCAATTTCCTGAAATGTATGAAGTACTTTATTTATTCCACACAGGGCTCTTTCAATGAAATCCTAATATTACTGCTCCAGATCCTCTCTCAATGAATATATTATTCTGTCAATCAATTCAATCTCAAGATGTCGCTGACATTTGAAAGTCTTATGAATGTCTAATTTTCTTTACAGAGAAGTATCACCACCTCACAATGTAATCTATGATATCACTGCAATCTTGCATTAGAAGGAAGCAGAAAAATGACCAATAAAGAATTACAGTGTTGGAGTTGGAGATAAAGCAAGCCCACAAACACAGGTTGTTGTACACAGTACTGAACTGGAGCCCAGAACAGCCAGGTTCTGCTGCTGGCCTGCCAGGTAACCTTGGACAAATGGCTTCTCCACAGATCTTTTCTCAAGTGTAAAAATGGGGGACAGGGCTAGATTGCTGCTGGTTTTTACAATCTCCTGAAGATCTCTGAAGTTACATAGGAATGAAGCGTTTTACTTTTTTTAAAAAAAAGCAAAGACATCATCATCAAAGCTAAAAGAACAAACAGTAAAAAGGAAAAAAAACAATCTTTTGCCTCAGTGGCTCCTAAGAGGGGCTGTCAAGAGGATGAGGTCAACTTTCTTGTAAAGTTACAGCAATCTGGCAGTTGAGAAAGAATATAGCCACAGCTGCAGCAGAGTGGCCAGAGGGCCTAACAGGTCAGCTCCCTCACAACCACCTGAATGATTTCCAGTGACATCAGTGCTCTTTCAGCTCAGCCCAACACAGCCTCAGCTACACTGCCTGTGGGAACGTGGGTCAAAAGATAAGTTCTGACTTCACCAAAGTTTACATTACACAATTAACAGTGTAATTTTACATTTTATGTAATCCTCTTTTTTCACACTGTTTCAACTTCGTTCCCTCTCTGTAAGGGGAAATGGCCTAAGTAGTATTTACAACTAGAACTGAGTAATTTAAATAAATAGAATAAACAAATAATTTTAAAGATGATATTTTAAAAAAACAAATTGTTTTGAAGGTTTAAGTATTGTCTGGCTGATTGTTCCACATAATTTACACAAAATACAAGCTTTGCAAGCATTTTGATTAGGTACTTGACTAGAAGAGTTCAATTCAAAAGCTAGGTATTTATTAGTTGGTAAGAGAATTTAATATATTCTCTTTTGTGCTTCTTGAAGCAAACCAGTCAGGAAAGGCAAGTAGCTAACATTAAAACATCAGGAACTAAGACAGAGCTATGCTTACAACACATACTGATGTCAGCATTGCTAAGTCAACACAGACTATAAAGAGCCATAATTTTTGTCAAGGAAAACTCTTTTGTAAAAGGTATCCAGTAAGGTTGCTACACACACAACTGATTTCTGGCTTTCTGTGCAGTGCTAGAGAGCAAGCAAGCAGCAGCAAGAATACTAACAAAGGCACATTTAAAACACATATAAATGCAAATATACAAATGTTCAAAATAAGAATGTTCAAATTTACTGCAGAGCTTAACCTACGCATTCGTTTTCTATAAAACTACCCATGAAATTATTAGACAAGAGCATATACTCACAAAGAAAATGATTCAGATAGTTTTACTCCAACTACCAGACTGTCACCCACAACACGCTGCCACAATTCCTCTGTGAAGTGCTCTGGGACTTTGGACACCAATGATGTCTCTTTGCTAAGAGAACCAGCAGGATTTTCCACATCATCCCAGAGAGAGACAAGGCCTTCCTTACAAGAAAAATGTGGGGTTAGATGAATTAAATAGAAATATTGGCTCTTTTTATACTGCCTTACTTTGTGTTTTACCCCAAGTGACTGCTGCAGGAGCTTTTAAGATATATAAAATGACAGATACATATCTATAAACTAGTTTATTCTCTACAATAAATAGAATTGAATTTCTTAAAACACATTATATTATCATGTAAAGTACAACTTATTCTTTCGTTGTAAACATCACATGTTGAAATCTTGACCCGTCATACCATTAATTGTCCAAAGATTTAATGTGCTAGAATTTATATTATTGTATTCAATTTCTCAATACTTTGTTGTTTAAACCTAGAAAATTTGAAAGATATCACAGCAGTAACTGAAAGGGAGATCAACTCCATTTCAATTAGGTTTCTTCTGAGCAACATATTAAAATAAATTTTTCCCAACCTCCATCACCTTCTCCGCCCTCAATTCACTGTGCCCACATTATAAAATCAATTTTGCTCACATAGTTATATGACAACTCCCTTTTTTAACATGTGAGATTACAGACAGATATTCAATATCCTGTGCCAATTAGAACTGTACACTCTGCTCGTGTTTGTTGCTAACTGTTAGAGGTTACTCCTCCATACCAGTTGTCAGGAGGTGCTGTGCACATAAATTTCAAGTAGAAACAACTAAATTTACTCCTAACTACTTATATTGGCAAGCTAAGAAAATGAAACTGACTTAAAAAGCAGATTAATGAGTTTTGATAGTGGCAACCCCTACAGGTGAAAATAGTCAGTGGTTGAGGACAGCACCCTCTACAAATGGGGAGAATTCAGAATTCAGAATTGATTTGGCCCATCTCCTGCATTTTACCTTTCTTGAGTTTGGGAGAATATGGGTTCTTTCTTCAACAAGATCTATTAATGCTCTGCAAGACTCAAGAATAACCCTCTTTTGGAGTCCTAGATGCTGCTGTAGCTCCCGAACAGAAGTCCAACCAGCCTGTAAAACATAATCATTAGACTAGTGCACATAAGAAAGGATATTGAAGTTATCAAAATATCTTTTCAGGTTTCCATTTTTATGCTTTTTCATTTTTAAAGTAACGTTTCTAAAAAATGTTCAAGTCAGGCTACTCTGCTTTTAAAATATGAATCTCAGAATCTTGGTCTTCCAATATTAAACCTAGAGTTTAAGATAAATAGTAAGGTAAACAATCAAATTATGTAGATATTCAGATATATTTCTTAGATATCTTTCCTTACTAATCCTGCTTCACTTTTTCATGGATAGCAGTTTCATTTTCTTCTCAAGATTTGTACTGATTATTGGTCAAATAAATATATTGAAGAGTTGATAGATATACAAACAGACACACACGGTTGACTGTGTCTCAGTTAAACAAAACACACTAACAAAATCCCCCAACAAACCAACCAAGGCAAATCAACCAAAAACCCCACAAACCAAACAATAAAGAAAAAAAAGTATGCCAGCTTTTCAGGTTTAAATAAAGCTCCTCAAAAGCTTTCTTTATTTCTATTATCTGGAATAATATTTCTATTATCTGGAAAGCAAGATCCTGAGAATCCAATGCTGTCAAAGAGAGAACAAAATCAAGCCTGGAATGCAAAACCAAACTTGCCTCTTCCCCATACCTTAGGAAATCCCCTTAAACACATAACACACACAAATCCAATGTAAGCCTGAATATAAAAGCAGTTCCTATCAGTGAAGTGATGTCCTCAGCTCAAGCTGCAATGGCAAAGAGCATTTAGACCAACAGCACTCTCATGAAAAGTTCTGGAAAAAAATTGTCACCTAGGGAACTGTGAATCTAAGCACCAGATTCCAAACAATAATCCAGTGCCAGACTTGAGACAAGAGATGAAAATGAGGAGTTAAGAACAAGATGAGTCTACAATACCTTCCTAATTTAGGTCATCAGAACACTTAACCATCATTTACTCCTACTGGAGCAAACTCCTGAATAAACTGATAACCAGACACCAAATGGGAAAGCACAGATGTGGAAGCAGTCAAAACGGCCAAACATTCACTGCTGTATGCTTGCTGACCAATCTGGCTTTTGCAAACCCTTTTTCCTCCAAAAGCAACACAAGAAAAAGACGTGAATTCCACCACACAGCAAACCCAAGACTGAGTTGTGTCCCCCATCAGCGTTCTGTCACAAGTGACAGGCACATCCTTTCTGCAGTATGCCAAGATGTGCTGCACTACAAGCACCAGCAGGAGTTACAAGCTTTGTGCTCCGAAACTAAGAAAGTAAAACTAGGTCACCTTAGAAGAGAAAATAAACATGAGCATAAAAACGAGCAGTCCAGAGCCAAAGACAACAGAGCTGTGAGTAAATCCAGAATTAGTCTTTAGAAAACTGTCCAGTCATGGGGGGGAGAACACACCAGTGGACATAAAGACACTTCTTTATTTCTGCCAAAACAATCAACTAAAACCGCAAGAAACCTGTAACCTCAGCTGTTGCAATGTAACAGCAGTAATCTGCCAAAGGATGTCTTCAGAAGATACCAAAACTAACATATTAAAGTGAAAAAAAACTTCAAAAGAGAAAAGGCTGGATTCAGGCCCAAAACAGTGTATACAAAATAAACATAGAACAATTCAAAATTGCTCAAGCTGATCTATTTTTCAATTTCACTGCCTGCGAAATGCTGTTTATATGTATTACTGTGCATAACTTAAACACAACTTACTTATACAGTGGACTATAATTCATTCTTGCCAAAGTTCCACGTGGCTAAGAAAACAGCTGTGCAGATGTGAAACAAGGGTTAAGCAACAAGGGTGAAAAAAGGCTGCATTTGCTATTTCATTCTGCTCTAAAACACAAGATTCCATGGAGACTCTGAAAACTTGATTTGATTGCAAATTTCTAGAATACCTGAATTTTTATGATAAATATCGAGGCACCACTTCAAGACTAAATAACCTTTGGAAATTCCCAAGGTAAGCAGAGCCCATGCACTATTGCTTCAAAACAAGCATCCCTGAAATTCAATTATATATCAGATTATAAAAGCCAGCAAGAGTACTTCACTGTTCAGCAAATATAATACAGAACAATGGGGATTTCAACAAGGAAGAAACAGTGAGGGTAAAAAGAAATATCTGCACCTATTTCCAAATTCATCAGCTTGTTAAAACACAGTAAATTTCCAACTGCTTACAATGCTTGTGCTAACACGTGGCTTTGAAAATTAGAGATTAAAAAGATCTAAAAACACAGAAATGTTAGGTCTTATAAGGGATTCTGTAACAGCTGTATTAGCACACAACAGATACAATATTCAGCCAGTGGCTGACTTCCAGCAGCACCAGTGGCAAGTGCAAACCAGGTAATTAATTTGATGCTGACACAGACTCCCAGAGCTGTACAGCTGGAAGCCAGTTGGTGTACTGAAAGAACAAAGTTATGGAACACAGGACATGCAGCTGTCAATGGCAGGGTGAATCATCTTCATCACAATCATGGAAGGAGAAGCCAATAAGAGACGGAATCTAATTTCTGTTTTGTAGAAGAGTAATGTAATGAGTAGGGCAAGAATGCAGCAGTGAAGTCAGTTTTAAAATGTGACTGTCAAAAAAGAAAAAAATGCAGAAAAAGAAAAAGATGAATTCAGAGGGAAGATTGCACTTCTGCATGTTAAAGCCTAACATGCAAACTGTGAAAAAGTAGGATTGGAAGAGACCTCAAGAGGTCCTCAAAATTAATCCAGCTTCTTATTTCTTTGCCTTCTAGAAGGGCAAAAAGTATTTTGTCCACTGTTCTCCAAACAGCTTTTATCTTTTGGATGATGCACAATATCTCTTCAGATACCTTTGTCATTTAGAACTAGAAAAGACTTTTCTTTTTAAGTCTTTTCCTAACATGTCCTCCTTTTATTTATTTATTTATTAACTGGTAAACTATGGCCAATTC
This sequence comes from Cisticola juncidis, assembly GCA_013400215.1. Classification (NCBI taxonomy): domain Eukaryota; kingdom Metazoa; phylum Chordata; class Aves; order Passeriformes; family Cisticolidae; genus Cisticola; species Cisticola juncidis. The sequence continues at coordinate 986,380 of VXBR01009075.1, forward strand.
ATTTGCTTCATTTTTAAAGGCTGGAAATAAAACTGCCACAATACCCTACTTAGTTTTCACTAATTCTCAAGTGACAGGAATAATTACCTCTTATCTCGTCTTTACAGCACCCTTAGCAAACTAAGAGTAGCCTTACATCATTGACTCAGTGAGACATTCTCATTCTCCCCTAAAGCTTTTTTTTCTTAAATAACCTTCCTATTTGTTAATTATGATCCATTTGGTATAAGCTAATATACACACTGCAAAAGCACTCACATTGATGAGTATGTTGGGTGGAAAACTCCAGCATGTTTCCCCCAGCTTGTTTTATAAATGATGCTAGTTGAAAGAAAGATACATTTTAACTTTATCTACAGTACTTTTCAAAATTATCCTTATAAAACCACCAGCAACAGGAGCACGAATATCAGAAGATGGTGAAATAACCACTGTCACCAATTTGTGCAAATGCACACACTGGAAACCTGCCACTACGTGACCTGAATGTTATGTATGTAATGGGGAGCAAAAGGAGTAAACATTCTAATTTTTTAAGCTGGTATTTAAACATGAGTAAAATGACTGCTAAGGATCTTTGATAAGAAAGCTTCAATATTAGCTCAACCTTTTAATTAAAATTAAATTAGACCTCTACAATTACCTAAATGCACTTATAACAACAGAGAGAACGGAAACACAGACTACCACTGATTCAAGAATTAATACTTAACCATTTTGTCCTTTTCCCTGAACCACTTCTTCAGTAATAACAGTATCATTAGCCTCACCCTTTAGGTAATGCAATGATACAGGACAGTAATTTATAGAAAACATGGAGGCAGAACTGTTGAGGACAAACCTGCAATCTTGTTTCGAGGGCTCGGACAGTAAGCAAACCATTCTCTTGCAATCCTTCTGCAGCAGGAACTTCATGTTTATTACTGACACCACTCTGAAAGAGAAAAAAAACCAAAACCCTGAATGAATTAAAAAGCTGAAAGTACGGTACAGGCTATTACACAGCATTATAAAAATCTGGGGGAAAATACAGCAAACCAGGACAATCACAGTATGTCTTTTAAAACAAAAATCCTATTTTCTGAAAGCAATTAGAATTTGATAGTACATAATGGACAAACCCAATTATGAGAAGATAATTAACAAGCACTATGACCTTAATTAAATTAAGTGTTCTTAGCCAAAAGGTAAGCATTGTGGCAAAACTATTATGTATGTGAAGCTGCATTTTCAGCTGCATTAATTTCCCAACAGAATGGTGATACAAACATATAAGCAAAATCATATCTTCAGATAATTTAAGATTACAGCAGGAAAATTGTATTCAAACTTCAGGGCATTTCACAGAAACATCCAATTTCACTTTGCATCAATACTTTTAATGATTTGTTGAGGTTTTCCTAATTTAGTAGGCACAGACTGAGTAGCTGAGAAAAGGCAAGCTCAACTTACTGCATAGTTGACCTCCCCAAGATCTGTTATTTTGAATGTACTTAACACGTCTGTATTGGAGTCATCCTTAAAAAGCAGTAACAGCTGCTCACTTCCAGAGCCAATAAAATCATCCACCAGAACACACTTCACTTTTTGCCATTTGGAAGCCACCTACAGCAGAAGAGGTTTTAAAATACATTTGTTAGAATAAAGCTTGTATTTGAGATCTCATTTTGGTGAAGCTTGCTTTCCATGAAGAGGGAGCCTATTCAGTTGTGTGAAATATGATAATATTTAGAAGTTTCAAGCTCTCATTCTCACCCCATCATTTAGAGCCCATGTAACTCTGGGAAAAATTAGCCATTTCTCTTTAAAGATCACTTTCCAGATTACAGGTTGCAGAGAAGATGACAACTCTCAGTGCACTCAAACAGCTGAACATTGTAATTTATTTATAAGCAGTAATACTTGAAGATCAGTTAAAGGCCCTATACCTTTTACATTGAGAAATATCTTTGTTTCATCACAGACTTAAATATGTCTGAAAGTTAAAGACAATTTTTTATAATAATGCCAGCAACTCAATAGTACAAATTTTCATTTCCTGACTTATACAAGTCTTCCTGTCAGATTACTACAGAACTCTAGCAGAAACTTTTGTCTCTCCTAATTTTATGAAACAATAGCAAGGCCTTTTCTTGTCATTATTATAAAACAACATTTTCAAAAAACAACTTTTTGTTATTAGGAATTAAGGCTCAAAAAGCTTTGATGTTCCAATGAGGAGTTTATACTTTGCAAGGATATGAGGTTACCTCTAACACAAATCATCCGGGCACACTCATGACTGCCTTACAACTTCACACTACTGCAGTTTGCAATTAGCAACAGAAGCTTCGGTCAGATTCACAAAGGTATTACTAAATGAGAGAATCCCAGCTTCATTTTCACATATATAAGCAAGCAATGGAAGAAAAACAATGTCATACTTTAGACAGGTTATTTTACCAGCAGCAACAATAATAAACAAATGAAAACTAAAGAACTTAATCATGCAGGTTTTCAGTTGCAGGACTTCCAATAAGACAATATATACAAAAAGACTGCAGTAAAATGGAGCTGTTTAAAGCCACCAGTACCTGTAAGCTGTCTCTCCTCTGTACAACACAGCTATTTCCAGAGGCAAAAGACACAACAAACAGCAAATCATTGCTACTGGTTAGAGCTGGTTTTACCAAACATGGCTTTTCGTAAGGAAGCTCACAAACACCTTTAGGGACACCATTTTGGAACCAAATAAGCTGGTTCTTGTAGGTTATGGCAACAAGTGATACTTGGAGCTGTTTTTTCAATTTCTCAGTCTTGCAGACGTAGATAGATGATACCACTCTGCTGTAAGCATGAGGCATGAAGCATGTGCCAGTCAGTAATTTTTGTGTTTGAATTGCGTATCCGAAGAACTCACTACCCCAGATGGCTCTGTCTGAAACAGAAAACTCATCTGGATCTTCAGTCTCTGGCAGGCAAGCAGTTCTTATTCCTAAGACAACAGTGCCTTCACCCACAATTTCACCTGTCCACACTACAGAAGAAAGCTGAACAGGAGCACTTTGAACCACGCAGGTGTTGGAAGAGATGTAGAACAGCTTGTTGGCATGTCTCCACAACAATGATGGGCCAGCGAACAACCTGATGTCTTCTTTCAGCTCATAATCCAATTTAAAATAAAAAGACGGCTCAAATTGGTTTGAACTGTGAAGCAACAACACAAAGTATTTGACATTGTTCCGTTTTTTCTTCTTCATCAAAATGCAGGGAAGAATAATGCCTGTTCTGGAATCCGTTGTGCAGCTACAGCAAATCATTTCAATTTTTGAGTGACTGGCTCTCATGCTGAATACTCCAGAAGACTTCTGAACAAACAGTTTAGTGTCTCTGTTGAACGCCATCCTTCTGACACACAAATTCATTGTTTTATCACCTGCTTCCTGTGCATGCTTTAGTTTTGACAACTGAAATACAAGGACTTCACCATTGTAGGACAAGAATTGGTCTTGCTCACTCAGGAGCATCTTGATTTATCTTCATGTATATTCTTCTGCAGGAAAACCGTATGTGTCCCTATTTCTGTCAAGCTTATTTCTTTGTGGAAATGTTAACCTTTCTGGACATTTTCCATCTACAAAAGCAAATAAGAAAAAAAATTAAATTATTTTGGGATTAACTGAACTGAGCCTTAAAAATAACTATGCTTTGCAAAGCAATAATTCAGAAAAAATTTGAGAATGAGGCCAGTATGTGCTTTAATCTCACCGATGAATAATGAAGTTAAACAACTTTGTACTGAGAGACTCAAGTAACAGAAACATTTCAGAAACGTTTCTTGACCAAAGTATGAATTCTTTGGTTATCTACAGCTGCACGCATAACATAAATTGATAGAAACCGAACCGCATACTGACAATTCGTGTGACTGCATTGAAGGTGTCAGCACCACAAATATACTGAGCTCACTGGAAACTAACGGTGCTTTGAATTCTCAAATTACAGAATTCAGGCGCAGTGCTTATTGATAGCTATAAGTTATGTTTTTGTTAAAATTATGAGGCCTCGAAGGAGAAAGTTCTCTGAAAAAGCATACAGTCATTTTACGGCCAACTACCCTCCCTCCCTCTCTCCCTTTCTGCCCAGAGAAGGCCCCGGGGACCCCGAGGGAGCCGCAGCCGTCTCACCAAGTTTCGCTCAACTTGCGGGTGCAGCAGCGCGCTCCTCTCCCGGCTCAGGCCGCGTTACCGCCCCGCCGGGCCGCGACAGATCCCGCACAGGGACGGGGCACAGACAAGGGCAGCGACCACGGGCTCCGCGCCGCCGGCGGGGCCGCTGCCAGCGGGGCCCGCTCCCGGTGCCCGGCGGGGC